>CM024669.1:12973568-13548568 GCA_014182725.1 Eucalyptus brandiana
GCCATTATTAAATAGTAATCTTTGATTGGGGCGGCAAATACAGAAACTCCTGGCTGAAGTTTCATAATTTAATCACCAAGATTCACATCGAACAATCTCTTACATATCCATTACAGTCATTGTGGATTACATGCTTCATGCATCAGATTGGGCAGATTGATACAGAGGACAAGCTTCACATGACGAAATGTGCTCTTTCAATTTAGACTAGCCATACTTGAGCTGATCCAGCTATCTTTTAGAAGGATAAATAGTGAGAAGATGCAAAATAAGGTATAGTTATGAGACTCCTTTGGGGCCAGCGTAGGGGTATTATCACTGCTCAGGAGGCATGATATGTCATCCAGCATTAGATTGTACTCTGAAACTCTCTAGCTTTTATCTTAGATAAGCACCTTTGTGGTAAGACTCAATACCCAGTGGAATGCAAGATGCATACTGCATATGATAATCAAGCCCTGTGCACGTGTAGACTGAGTATTCAAACTAAATGCAGACATCACACAGAAACAGACATAAACAAACACTGATGCCAAGCAAGCAGCCAACCAAAAATTTAAGAAAAAAATAAAGGGTTTTCACAATGTCAGATGTTAATATTTGCACTGCATACCGAATCAGATCCATCATTGCCTTCCCTAAGAATGCTAAATAGTCCATCTTCTCACTCACCACGATAAGCTAATTCAACAGAATAAGCAATACCTTCTCAGTTCTTTATCTACTATTTTTGTTATTCTCAGATCCCTAAATGGACATTTTCCATATAACACGTTGATGATAAGTCCAGATACACTCCATTTAAGCAAAGAATGGAAATATCCAATAACAGAGGAACACATAGGACTCTCAGTTTAGCTTTCCTAGACTTCTGAATCAGTAAAAAAAAGCAGAACATAAGAATTCATATTGCTGTCAAGAGCTAAAAGTCTGAAAGGAAAGTAGAAAAGAATTATGGGAACAACTTATCATTTAACATTCTCTGAGCTTAACTGGAGTAATGCAACTCTTGTGAAAGATTTTACTCTTGATTTTCAATTTTGAAAGAGAGAAACTTCTCCCAAAATTCACAGTTAAGTCTAAATTGTAAACAGTAAAAGAATCTTTATCTCAGCAAACTATTCACTAGGTATTGGAGAAAAGTTTCCACATGAATCTCATGCTGAGTTGCTAGTCAGATGATCGCTTACCAATTGCACCAGCAAAAAACTGGCATTGTTTGCCAACGCAGCCCACAATATTGATCATTTTGATAGGTCGCCATCTTTCCATTATAACCGAGTATTGGTGAAGATAAATTGTTGTATCAACTCGAAAATAATGGAAATATCATGCGAAATATCAACTTGATCATTCTTGTGAGCTGCATCATCTCCCTAACATAGAAGACATTCAATGACACACTTTAGTCAGACAGAGGCGTTATGGCTCATGGAATACGTAAAAACAGGATCCACTTCTGCTTACATACTTAGAAATAGCAATAGACAGTTTCAGTAGGTCCCCTTTTCGACAACAGGCTAAGTATCTGTATTACACACATTAGTCACTTGACAATAGGGAAAACACAATTTAGGGCAAACAAAGCTACACTCCTTATGTTGAACTTTATCCACTCATTCGTCCACTATGTACATGGAGGAAGGACTTGAAAGTTGCCAGAAAATCTGAATCTCCTATACTAGTCTAGGGACAAAAGACCTCCCCTACCATCATTGGCTGCCAATAACATGCAATTTGACTTCTATTTATGGTTACACAGTCCAAAAATAACAAGCTAACTTGTGCCATAAATTTTCTGAGTTCTTGGGAAGATGATGATTTTGTATATTCTTGCATGTTATTTGGCTGGTAGTTCTTTCTACAGCATTTATCACACAAAAGCACAATGCCTTCCCTAAAGGATATGATTAGCAGAGATGATTTCCACAAATACCTCAAGAAGTAGATATGGTTAATGGAGCAGTATGACCCTTCATAATTGCAGAGAAAGGAAACTCTTAGACTACAGACTCTAGGACTCTTCAAGATACGACTGTCTCTTGCTAGTTTGTTGTAATTGAGAGGGAAGAGAGTGGACCAAATAAATATCTTTGTATACACTAGCACTAACATCACAAAGTTGGCAGGATAGGAAAAACGAGTTTCCATCTTCCTTCCACTTGAAAAATCATGATCCATAGCAACAAAATAGTGACTAATTAATAGTATCATCGACTGCCACTCAAACACATCTGAGAAAACCCAGAACAGGGAAGAACTATGGAAAGGATAACAGATGCTTGGAGATAGAAAATCCAAGTGGGTATTACAAGTTAAATTATGGACATTGGTAGGGAAGACTCCAGGGAGATCACATCATGGGCTGAACTTTAAAGCCATTAAATCCTGAAGATTGCAGTTTGGAGCTTGTTGTCCATGAATATATCATGTCCTGTAACCAACAGAGCATTGCTCAAAGACATCTTTTCATTGGTCATGAAAATAAGCCTCTCAAGTAGTATGCCAGAAAGATTATGGTCTCTAAAATCTCCAAGTTGTGAGATAAATGCATCCTCCCAGGATGGGAAGCTCAACTGAGTCCATAAATTCCTCCTCACAACCATATCAGTTGAAGTTGGATCACAAATCATCAAAGGCAACATCGTGGAGAATTATTGTCAACCACTAGTCACACATTGTGAAAATTCTCCAAAGAACATGCGGAGAAGATAGAAAGAGAGTAACAAACATTAAACCCCACATCAAAAGCCAGCTTAATCCCATTCTTAAAAGTGTGCTAATTAAGTAGACAAGCAAGATTGCCCAAGAACTTAGTACCAGCATAGAGTTTCTATAGAACCAGTATTCAAGGAAAATAAAGGGCAGGGGAAAGATGCTTACTGGACGCAATGGCAAGCCAATGGGGCTAAGCCAAACACTTGCTTCTTGAGGAACCGGATCTGTCGGATGATGGTATCTACACGAAGATCCATATTTACAATATCCTGTTCTCATGTAATATTGACACTCAGGTTGGTCAGGCCTATGTGGAAGTGACTGTTCTTTTTGGTCACCACTTGAAGCACCAAAAGAGGGAAGTAAAGGTTGATATTGTCCCGGGAAACCTGACCCTGGTGGAGATAGTTGAGTTACCCCATACACTGAAGTCGACCCCGTAGAGGGTTGAGTACTTGAAGAGGCCACCGGACCAAGCGTTGCCTGAGGAAGACATCATACAATTGAAGAGTGCATGCACTTATAGGGCATGAAGCTGGAAATAGTGAATTTTGATTCACCTACCGGATAAGGACTCCAACTATGATAAGGAACCATGCTGGGGGGAAGCAGAACAGAACCATAGGGGCCATATGATGACAATACAGGAGACCTCGCAACTACAACACCATACTGTTGAGATGAATGAACAGCAGGGGATTGTGCAGTAGGGTACACAGCAGATGCCACCATCGGAGCAGCCACCGGAGCAACCTGTGGTGCTGCTCCTGGTGTTGGAAACTGGATTCCAGCTGGCTGAGGATGGTGAAATTTACACGTGGCACCATACTTACATTGCCCTGTCTTTATATAATAGGAACACTCTCTCTCGCCCTGACATCATTAAAAGTTCATTTTTCGTAAAATTAGACATGTAACGAATCTGATAACGATACTTAACAAGGCATTTATTTAATAAACTCTGGAAGTAAATGCTATACGAACCGGGCGTAATGGGAAACCATAATAATTGAGCGTAACGGGGATAGCAGAACCAACTCCCTGCTTAGGATGGTCAAATTTACAGGACACGCCAAATTTACACATGCCCGTCCTCATGTAGTACTGCAGTTTAGAGAATGCATTACACATCCAAACCAGGACCCATTAGAAAGGAACAGAAAACCTTCGTCGTACAATACCTATGAAAAACAGAGAGCACACCCCAGCACATCCAGCATCAAGCATACTTACACGGGCTTAAAAAAAAGAAGACCAAATGTATTTACCTGGCACACCGGCTGGCCCAAGCGTTCAGGATACTCAACTGCACCAGCTCGTGCAGCCCCAAGCACCTGAGAAGCGTACAAAATCTTTACATTGTCTGGCGAATGACATCTGAGTTGACACCCAGAAATGGCAACTAGAAAGATCGCCGTCGGTCTATTCGGAACATAGTTACTCTAATCCAAACAATTCGAGATCCTTAATCAACAAGATTGTCATAGCAGCATCATCACTCGCTGTCCAAATAATATTTTACCAAATCAAACCCCAACACCTAATTAACTAATCTAAAACGACAAGATCACGCCCGTCCAAAACAAGATCAAAGGATCAAACAAAGCATCCGACCGACAAACCGATTAAATGACGATCGGATTGCGAAACCGGAGGAAGCCAGAAACTTTACCGCGCTGCTGCGGTCGGGCGGATGATTGAAACGACACCGCGAGCCGTACCCGCAAAACCCTGTCCGCAAATAGTAGATGCAATCGGCCTCACCGGGCCTCAACGGGTACGATTTCGCGCCTCCCAAATCCAACTGCCACACGTGCTCTGCAAAAACACCGCGAAAGAAAAAAAAAAACCGAACGAGCTCACGATTCGCATTCCCGGCGCGCCCCCCCACCCCCGCCGTCGCCGCCGCGAAACCGTCGCGCGCGGCCACGACGGGACGGGGGAAAGGAAAGGAAAAAGGCGCGACTCCCGAAACCGGGGAGAGAAAAAGGAAGCCGGAAATGCAGAGCCGAGCGAGGCGCGTCACTCACCTTCGAGGCCGGTCTCGGCGCCGGGATCGGGCCGCGGCTCCTCACCGGGACCACCGTACGGCTCCATCGTACGGGCGAGGGGGAGGGGGTGGGGTGGGGTGGGGCTGTGGGGGACGGGAACCCCGGGGGTGGTGGCCGGGAACGGCGGCGGAATGGCGATCAGGCGATCGCGGCGCGGCGGAGCGGGGAGGGCGGCGGCGGCGGCAATGGGGTCCGATCGAGCGACGGTTGCGCCGAGTTGCGGAGGTACGGAGCTCGAGCTGGTCGGGGCGCGATTAAGCGAGAGAGAGAGAGAGAGAGAAAGAGGGAGGAGATGTTTCCTCTTCACTCTTCGTGCTTGCTGTGCTCTTTCTTTTTTTTCTTTTTTTTTTTTTTTTTTTGCTACCTTTCCTTTTTTTATTTTAGTTTTTACCTTTTTTTTTTTCCTCTTTGCTCTATTTGGGGGAATGTATGTGGGATTTTGCTTCTTCTTTTTCTTTTTTATATTTTCATTTTTTGGAGTTTCATTTTTTTTTTTAATTTGTTTTGACCCTCTTTTTTTTTTTTTTTTTTTATGAGGTGAAGGTGGGGTTTCTGTACGCGCCAAATATCGAAGTTAGCAAGTAGGAGTTCAGCGAACACGGGGGAGCGATCTAATGCGGCCGCGCCCACGTGAGCGCGCGTGGGCTGTTCGGCTTGTCGGAAGCGGGCCACCAGCAGGAGCTTTTAATTAGGAAGTTTGACTTTTGTCTGAGTTCTCGACCAACTATTATCCCCCTAACTTATATTACTAATTAATTAAATAAAAAGATTAAGAAAACGAATATATGACTAAGAAAATAAGCATTCTAGAATGCATTTGAGTATTTGTGGGGGAGTCCGATAAAAAAATGCTCGTGGTGCTCGACACGCTAATTTCGAAGAGTTTAATAATTTTTAATTCATTTGATTTTGTATAAAATTAATTATACTCATTGATTGATAGTTACGAGAAAAGCTAATAATTACATTGATTAAAAAATTAGAAAACTCGGATTTTTTTTTTTTTGTAATATCTCGATAAAAAATTAATTTTGGAAATCCGGTTTGGTGTAACAGGTTATTCTAATTGAATGCACATTTGTCAGGAGTTGGTATTTTGGAAAATATGCAAAAGAACTCCATACTTTGAAAGAATTGTATCTAGTTGCCGGTTCTTATTTATTTTCAGAGAGTTCAATTTGAACATATCAAATGTGTGTTGCAAGAAATTAATAAAATCTGAAAAATGCAAATTAAAAAATGTAGAATAAAATATCTCCCATTATATCCACAATTTGACGCTATTCCAAGATGAACTTTCTGGGTTCATGTTTTGAAAATGCAACAATCAGCATCACTGTTGGTATTTTCAGAAAACATTAAATTGCTATTGTATTATTAAATTTATGAATGTTGAGATCTAGCAAATCTTCTAGTCAAACATTGACTTCTTCATTTCGAAATTTGCTTGCAAATCGCCCAATATTAGCAAAAAAATAATAATAATTAAGCTAGCAATACGAGAAATATTCTGACTTGACTTTGACAGAAAATTATACTGAGTTTATTTTTTTATGAAACACTACTCTACACTAAATTAAATTAACTCGATGGAAACTTTAATATCGATAATATTGCACGACTTGCCGATCTTGAGAATAGATTGTGTTTGTAATTCATAGTTACGTTACCGTCCAAGTTCAAATTTAAAATAATTGATGACTATTTTCACAGTTCATCGTTCATGATTGTACGATTCTGAAAATGGACACCGTCAAATTCAAAAGTCAGCTATAATTTTTTCCTCCTCCTTTTTTTTTTTTTTTTTTTTCCATTTCCTTGGCACCTCTTGACTCCTCTGACGGTGCTTGCATGTCTTTAAATAAACTTGTACTTGGACACATGTTCGTACGGAAGAAATAAAAAAATAAATAAACTGCCCCCATTGTTTAATGGATTGTAGTGGTCCAACGCGATTTGATTAGACTAATTAAGTACTTTTTTGTTGAATTAATAAGAACATATATAAAAATTAATTCATTTATAGCAATTATAAGGATTACATGACGATGACGAAGACCGCATCCGGAGAATTTTCTTTTTACCGTTTGCGGTAAATTTATAATACGATATAATTTATTGATTTTTTTCCAGGGGAAATAGACCAAATAATTTAATACAGAAAGATACCATAACGTGACAAGAAAGATCTCCCTGCGAAAATGGAAAGGGATAGCTTCGAATTGGAGATAGTGCCATGCTTTTGTACGCATGTGCTCAGATTTTATTCTTATTCCATAAAGGAGATCCAATAAATTAAACTTTTTTTCAGTATTTTATCAAGTGTTGAAAAAGGAGCCACCTTTTGAAGTATCTAGGCTTTTCGAAATAAAATATATATGGGGAAGATCTAAGGAAGAAAGACTGATCCTACAGTCTTCCAATTTTTTGACTTTTTGGGGTGGAAATTATAAAATTGTAATGGGAACAAAATTCGTGTGGCTTCAGCTTTGGTTAAAAGTTGGGGAATTTTGATGGGTTTTGGTCATAATAATTAAATAATGCAAGTTGGAGCTTATTATATTATATTTCTTGCGTTATATCCTCGGATGGGCATGAAATGTATGTGGCTCTTCCTTTTTTTTATTAAGAAGGAAGTGGGTTCTAAATGTTGAATAATCCGTCGGTGTCGCCCTTAATGGCATTAGGCAAGTGCACTGATGTATGTCTTAATCATGTTCGTCGTGGAAAACCGTTCGAGGGTCATTCTTCATGCACAACTATAGAACTAGGGTATGTTTTCGGAGACAGCTCATTTATTATGAAAAAGATGGAGGGTGACATTTATTTTTGGAGTTTCCATAAAGAAAAGTAGGGAAAAAGGGGATAATTGCATTAGAAGTCTGAAAACTAGTTTCAAAAGTGCAATTAAATTTTAAAATGCTCAAAAAGTATAATCAAGTTATAAAACTCATCACCAAATATAATGGAGTCCTAAAATTTTCCAAAAGTACAATCAATTTCTAAAACTTGTCAAGAAAATACAATTGAATTTTAAAAATTTAAAAAAGTACAATCAACGGAATGATTTGATTTGACTAATTTAACAAATTTTAAGACTTGATTACATATTTTTAGAAAAAAATTAGAGAGGGAGAAGGAGGAGGAGAATAATTGGAAAAAGCAATGATAAGAAAAATGAATAAGATACTATAGCTCATGATATGAGAATTGAATTAGAATGATGCGCCATGATCTCATAGATAGTGGGTGAATGGGATATGTGATAGAGCGCTAAGAAAGTTTAGAGATTTGGGAAAACCATGGTCCAAAAATTAGCTATCAAGGTGCAAGATCCTATGCCCGATAAGGAAAATCAATAAGGTCCTGCAATTCATGATATGAAAATTGACTTAGAATGACGCACCATGATCTCATACAATGGGTGAAATGAAAATATGACAAACGCACTGAGGAACTTCACAGATTCGGGAAAACCATGGTCCAAAAATTTGCTATCAAGGTGAAAGAGCCCCAACACCATATAAGTTCTATGGCAAGATCCTATGCCTGTGTTTTGTGATTCGAGTTGCGACAAAGTTCCACCATGTTTTCACATCTTGTATGTCTCTATGGGGCCAATTGTGCACTGGCCACTAGGCTGGATCTAGGGCCGCAGCATGAATGTCACCATCCTGGCCACTCGATTGCAACTAGGAGACGTGTTGAATTGCTCCTATATCAACTTATATGAACCTAGAGGGACTATATCCCAAAAATAGCTATATTGAAGTTGGAGAGCAAAGGCTATGTAAATCCTACGTCAATGTCCCGTACCATCGATGCGAGGTCCAATGCCACGACTTGCATTTAAGATCTAAATAAACGTTAGGCTAGCCATGCAATATCCTTTCATCCATGTAGGCAAACCCTGCAATGCCAATGGTTGATATGCCTTGAAGTTTATCCCTTGGACAAAAGTTTGAAGGGTTTTGAGGACGCCCGAAGCATTGGCATTAGCATGGAAGATCGAAGGTCACAAATAGCAGCCTAGGCAATCCCTCGATGAACCAAGCACCTAACTTGATGTCTAGGCCACTGCCAAGGCTAGTGGCCAAGGCTAGTAGGAAAAGTACTAAAAAAGTTTTAAATTTATTGTATTAGTACAAATTTAGTCATAAACATTTTACTTAAACCAATTTAATCATAGATTTTTGTATATTTGTGCCAATTAAGTCCATTTGGATAAATGCTGGAAATTGCTGACATGGATGTTAGCTATCCTAAGTGGCATATTCGGTACTGATGTTGACATTTTTATTTAGTATTTAATTTTTTTTGAATTTTTTTATTTTTTATTCCTTTTTCTTTTTATTTTTTCCTTCTTTTCTTGTTCCCTTTTTCCCCCTTTGTTCATTATTTTCCTCCACCAGCCTCCATCATGGCCTACGGAGGTCGCTGGTTGCTAGCAATGGGGAGGGCTGCCCTCGTTGGCCTTTGGCAAAGGGCACCCTCAGGTTGGTCTTGCTTGTTGCTAGCAAGTCATCCCGGCCCTCACCCTTGTCGACAGCTGGTGGAGGAAAATAAAGGAAAAAGACAAAACAAGAAAGGAAAAAAAATAAAAAATAAAAAGAAAAGAAATAAAATAGAAGGAAAAAAAGGAAAAAGGCAAAGGAAAAAAATTAATCATAGGAAAATGTCAACGTAAGTATTGATGCGCCATGTAGGATGATTGACTTCTATGTCAGCGATTTCTAACATAATTTGGCCAAATTGATTCAATTGTCATTAATATGAAAATATTTAGGATTAAATTGGTCCAATTGAAATATTTAAGACTGAATTAGTATCAATACTTTATGAACTTTTTTTGTGCTTTTCGTGAAGCTAGTTGCAAAGTGTTTAGGTCATTGGTAGGAGAAAATATTCAATGGTCTCATAGAGCCGTGTCAGCGAGCATTTTGTGGTTCATGTCCACTTAATAATTGACACATGTTTTGAATTAAATAAAAAAAATAGATAAGAAATTTCTTTGTTTCAAGGAGCTGCGACCAGGCCATGGATGGCTTTTGTCTTCTTCTGTTCATCCATGGCGGGTGCCTCTGAATCTACTTTGGGAGCGGTCTTCACTCGCGGCACATACAGCCAGCCATTGTTCTACATCCATGATAAGGGCTCGCAGCGAAGGCTCCAGATCTAGAAGTTTGTCCATGACCCGACCCGACCCGACCCGACCCGACCCGACCCTTGCTAATCCATGGGTGGTGATGCCATTGTTCCCATGATAGGTGCCTCCAAATCTGGCTTGACCATTCATCGTCCATGGCCAGTTGAAGAGGAAGGAGCCTGCAGTTCGAGAAGGAAGGAGAACAAATTTTTAGTTCTGTTATTATGTTCCTCATCAATTGACATGTATCAATTTATGAATTAATGTAAGTAAAAAATGCTCGTCACGTTAGCTATTGATGTGACATTATAGAACCACTTAATATTTTCTCATTTGGCGAAGTGCTTAGGTATCACGGCCTAACCCATGGACACAATTCAAAGGATTGTTTTGAATTTACTATCCTCAGTCATGATTGTATATCAGTCGATTCAAGCCCAATGCCTTGATACCGAGGCGCATGCATGATTTGTGGTTCATTGTGAAATAGCAAGAATGAAAACGGATAGTGAGAAAAATATTATACCAACAACAATGCAAAGTACATCAAGGGACTTTCATGATATGATAGTTTGAGTAGTCAAACCTCCCTGAAGAGATTTACGGTCATTATTTATTCTAATACGAGTAGATATTATGGCTCTATTTGTTTTATGGAAACTAAAAGATATGAAAATTATTTTAAAAAAAATTGAGTGCTTGCATCGCTTAAAAACAATGAACGAAAGTGTTCAGACATAAATTATTGTTAATAATGAATATATTTTTCATTGACTAATTATTTTAAAAAGCAATACAGTTACCATTTTTTAAAAAGTATTTTCCCAGTCATTTATTTTTCCCAAAAATAAATAGAGCCTACGCATACCTCAAAATATTTTCATCATAGATAAAAAAATTATGTCCAACTATTTTGGATGATTAAAATATTTGTCATTCATTCATTTTTTAAAGTAATATAAGTAATAATTATTAGCTAAATATTTTTTTTAATCATTCACTTTTTTTATAAAATATATAGAGCCATAGAGAGAAGCTTATCTATCTCCGTGATCCATCACCCACGAATAAGAAAAACCTAATTTGAGGAGTTATTCTCCAACAAGCGTTTAGGAAATACGACCCATTTTTTGAAAAATCCCATACTCTACATGTGTTAATCTTCATAGTTTACGTGCGGGACCGATTTTCAAATGTAGTGTGTCCTATTATTTTTTTTTTTTTTATTGTTGTTGTCACCGCCCCCCGTCGTGCTACTATATTCTCATAGAACATGACATACCACATGAATTATTAGAATGTGTCGAGGAATAGGTATTAGTGTGATACCACACTTTATAAAAATTATATAACATCTTTAAAATATTATGTGTTAGTAGTGTTACTTAGGATTGGGTTTCACTATGACAGCCTAGTATTCCCCGAAGACATGCCAAGATTAATCGAACCCCGAAAACCGAAAATTGGGAAAAAAAAAAAGGAAAAGAAAAAACATATAACTATCCGACAAACAAAACAATTGGATTCTTCTCTTCTTTTCTTTTTTTTTTTTTTTTTTTTTTTGTCCAGATTATTGCCTCTTCCTTTCGGTCGGTGGAATACAAACGAAACAATTGGATGCTGAGTGCCGGCGGAACCCCGGTCTGGTTCTTGACCAATAACCATCCGACATGTAGGCTCTTCCATTATTTTTGTTTTTAAATAGGGAAAAGTCTCTTGTCATGGGCCAGTCTGGGGGTAAGACAGATTGCACTTCCCCAAGTCCTTGACTTTTTTTGACCATTGTGGCCAAAAGTAGAAATCATTGACCAATAATTTCCTTGAGAGATCTAGGCCAAAATTTATAAGGAAAAAGCTACCTATAACTCCAAATTATATCAATGAATCTTTTTTTGACATTACAGATCACAAACTATACTTACTTTAACATATTCTTTTTCTTGTGACGTAAAATTTCCAAAACTCATATTTGTGTAACATATTTACTATTTCTAAAAATTCCATCAAAAAATTTATTAGCCAAAATAATGCAAGTTTTATAACACTTCGGCATTGTTTGCTTTCCTAAGTCCATGTAAGCAGATATTTAATAATACTCATTGACAGAAGGGTAATATGACAAAAATTACAAGTTTGAGATGTTTTGTGTCACAAAAAGAAAACTTTTAGATAAATGTGTCACGATGAGTATAATTTTAGATTTTTGATAGCTTTTGCTCAAATTTATATTTATATCTTTATAATTTCTTTCATAAGACTCTCGAAGTGGTCGTCATGTTAGTAGTTGGAGTATGTTGACCATGTGGTTATACTTTTATATGCAGTATTTCCTTATTGACAAGATTCATTACTTCTATTCTTTATAATCACATTTGCTCTCCTATTAGTTTCACAAAAAATGAATATTTCAAAAAGCATTTTTTTAAGATAGTATCTTGCATCGCTTGAAGTAATTTAATTAGTAGGTGGAAAAAGTTTTTACTATCGACAATAATTTAGGCCTAAGTATTTTCGTATACAATACAAATATTTTTCATATATTTTTCATTCCTTCATTTTTGTAAGTAATACGAGGCATTGTCTTTAAAAAAGTATTTTCCAAATTATTTATATTTTGCAAAATAAACGTAGCCTTGGTATTCAGTAACTTCTGTTATAAAAGATCAAGTTTAAGTAAAGGATAAATTGGTTCAATGGGCAGCAATTCTACAATGTGTGTGGGTGTATATATTCAATTGGCAACTTTTATTAGAAAAATTAGTATCCGTATAGGAGAAAAATGTAACTTTGCAATTATTTAATACCTTTTCTTATTTTATCTTATCATGAGCGTTTTGACTTGAGTTGCATGTCACATCCGATACATTGTCTAATTTTATTATATGCCTAGATCAGCGGGAAGTGTGAATTACACAAATTATTCGAAATGGAGGCACTTTGATTTATCCGATATAGTTTTTATTATAGCTTCCTAAAAGTAATTGCATTAAAATAATGATGGTTCAATGAGCATAGAAAAAATACAATTCAAAAGAAGCCGTTTAGGTCGAGTATTAGGTTCATCGGCTAAAATTCTAGTTTGACCGGTCTAACTTGTCAAAAGGGACTAGAAGTGGTCCTCTGATTTTTTCGAGGAGAATGAGAAGACTTTGAATTCCAATTAGAAACGTTCAGCAGTCAAAAATGTCAGTCCGACCTCCGACATCATATTAATATATTCAACATGACGATTACTCTGGAGAAAACTTACAAAGGAAGAAACTTACAAGAAGGGGAAATACTAAAATTATATCTCATTTTTCATTTTATAATTATTCTCATGACTTTATTTTCACAAATACTAATTTGCACCCTGACACCATATTCTATCTTGTCTATTTAAAAAATTGTAATTTTCGTTTCTAAAATGCTTCTGTTTAGATTTAATATCTACAAATCATAATCCTGACTCAGCTATTAATCTCAATTTTGTTATCCGTTGCAACTCCCTTCACTGTGCATTGTCCTACACACATCCCATCTCTGTCTCTCTCTCTCTCTCTCTCTCTCACTCATAATGCTGCCAAGGATGAGGACGGCCATAACAACCTCAAACATGATATTGCCACGGCATCTAAGATATCGGATTGAGTCCATAGAAGACAAGGATGGCCTTAACCAAGGTCGTCCACATTGACTAGATCTCGGAATAAGGTTGATGTTGAGTGGCGACCCAACAGTTTTGATCAAAGGTCAGTCATGACCACTCATTTTTTAAAAGATATAATTAATAATTTTTTTAAAGAAAAATCTCTTATTTTATAAATTGTTAATTTTTCGAGAAAACAAATGCATTTTAAATGTTATATTTTTATGTTTTTAAATAATTTTTGTGTGTGTTTCGTGGAAAATATATTGTATTTTTAACGATAAAACTAAAAGTAAAACGAAAAACAGAAAAGAGCGAAAAAATCTCAATGCCTTCCTAGGAACTTTTGTTTGAGTGCTTCGCGCGAAAGAAGTGCGTATGCAATGCACGCGCGCACGCGCGAAGAGGTGAGCGTGGCATCTCTCCTCGAAAGAGGCGCGTGTTAGTGGACTGGGTGGCGAGCAAACCACGATGAGCATTGAGCATGACATAAAATCCAGAAATGTCATTGCCCATGAATCTAAATTCGGGGTTCGCACATCCTATCGTTCGATGTTAGAAAATTATCTAAAAGGTTCTAAATTTATATTTGTGGCAGTGAATTCGATTTTAAAATTTTATATTGAATTAATTTAATTTCGAATCTTTTGACAATTTACCAATTAAGTTATTTTAAAAGACAATTTTGGCATTAAACCGTTAACGTGACTATCGGTTAGTGCTAATCACCTAAGTGGGATGGGTGTGTATTGACGTAGATGATTTTCATGATTTTTTATCTTAATTTTTTTAAAAAAAATTTCTAAATAATGAGAAAATATACATGGTTGACGGATGATTGATCGCCAATCACAAGTGAGGGCATCGTGTTCCCTACCTAATGGTTGGCAAGGGCTTCGTGGCGCTCGCTTGCCTTTTATTGGGAAGATGAATGGTGAAAAGAAATTATAGAAAATTAATATGTTTTAAATTTTTTTGAAATGATCTACATTAGCACTAATCAAATGACAACTAGTGTTTACATTAGCGACTTTGGCCAAAATTAGTGGGACTAGAGTAACTACATTAGGAAATCATCAAAATATTTATGACAAAGTTTAAAATTAAATTGACTATCGTACAATACACTTATGACTCTTTCAATAATTATCCCTACTTAATACAATGACTCTTGGATCAACGATCTTACCTATAGTATAGCACTTATAACAAAATTACCATAGCAAGAATGTCAACATTTTCCTAAACACATGTTAATCTCATCTATAATAGTGCAATTACCAGTTAAATAAACTTAAACTTTTGCTTTATAAATAATCGATCAAACTTGTCCAGTTACACTTGATACAATATCTTCGACTATTTTAATTATCTAATATCAAAGTAGATGAGCCACCCTTATATAGCTATATTAGAAAAGGTCTTGAGATGTTTGTGTGGTGAAATGCGACATATTAGTTTTTGTAAGTTCATAATTAAAACATTATAAACATATTTCACGGGCCAAAGATATTTTATACAGATTTTAGGGATATAAAATTATACCGGTCCCCCCCTGCATGGCATGAGCTCTTTTTTTAAGCTCAGTAAATCGACGGCGACGATGCCCTCTATTCACAAGGTACGGGACGGCCGAGATCTCCCGAGTGTCGGCGTCGGTCCTCCGCTGAAGTGGGAATGACGTTGACCTCTCCGCGGTCGGTGAAAAGTTCGGAAATGCATTTTGAAATTCGGGCACAAGCACATCGCAGCCGATCGTGGGGATCAAAACTGACCGGTCGAGCCGGTAACCGGTGGGCGATCCGGTGTCTCCCCGAATCGAGAGAAGCGTGTGCGCAGGAGTCGGTTTTGGGGCCCACCAAAGGGAATAATAATTCGAGTCGTAAAAATTATTATTATAATGTTCACGCTGGAGACATGAAAGAGACATTTTTAATTTAATTATTTTTAAAAAATCACTCGTTAATATTCCTTTCCTTTTTTTTTCGTGTTCACAGGCAATGATTCGAAGAAATACGACAAGGAAATAGGATGCAACTAGCGATTTTACTCATGCGGTGCTCCTTGATGGTAAGAATTAGATCGGGTATTTTTGCTATTAAAGAATTTACTATTTTTTAAAAATTAATCAACTCCTGTGGTAATGTAAAGTAAATATGATGAAAATTTGAAGGTTTCTTGAATTTTTATGGAGCTAAAGGATGTATGAAATAATTGGCGTATATATTGCTCATGCTTAAGACATGAAAGAGAAATGTAATTTAATTAGGGGTTTTTTTAGAACACTTGTTATTTTTTCTTTTTTCCGTGTTCGTAGGCAATGATTCAGAGAAATATGCTGAGGAAATAGTATGCAACTGGTGATTTTACTCTCACGGTGTCGCTCGGTGAGAAAAATCAAATTAGGTATTTTTTCTTATAAAAAAATTTATTACTTTCTTCAGAACTTAAATCAATCAGCCCCATCATAATGTAAAGCAAATAAGGCACAAAATTCACCTTGTAAACAACTAATTACATAAAATACCCAATATATGTATATATATTATCAGAAAGCTGAATTTTTAAAATGGCAAGAAGATCCCTATTTAAAAGTGTTGACACGTGTCAGCAAAAGAGGCAAAGGGCTATTAATATCATGGTGGGGTAACGTGGAGAGAAGGGCAGCAAGCAGGAGCAGCCGGTCATCAGGTGGGAAAGTGAAATGTGGGTTGCTTTGACTTTGGGGACGGATGTTGGCCACAAGTGGCCGCTTTTTCAAGATTTTTCTGCCCTGCGGATCGACGGGTGAATTTTTTTGCTCTTTATTTGGTTTACCATTATTATTATTATTATTATTTTTAGGGTTAACATTATAATTTTTTTTTAAAAATATGTCCACTATGATGCAAGTATCCCAAACTTTTTTTGCATTTCAGAAAACCTTGAACTTGCCAATTGTGACAAGATTACTTTCCAAATTTTTTCTGTTGTAAAAAAATTTCAAATTTATAACAGTGTAACAAATGTACTCTTGATGGAACTAAAATGAGGATAATCAGCACAAAAAAAAGTTAAAGATATTTGTGTTACCATGGACAAGTTTAGGATAGTATTTGTGTTTGCCATTTTCTTTCCCTTCAGTACATTGATATTTATTTATTTAGAGTTTTTATTTATTTATTTATGGTGTTTGCCATTTTCTTTCCCTTCAGTACATTGATGAGTTTTTTTGCTCTTTATTTGGTTTGGCATTATGTATTTATTTATTCAATTGTTATTAGTATTATTATTGCGTCCCCATCTTTTCTATTGTCGGGAGTCAATTTTTGTCTGGAGGCGATCGGAGTCACTTTCTCACCGTCTCGTCCATCTGGGCCCTTCGGACGATGTGCACTGCATTCGGCCCAACGCCGATGGCTTGACTTTTTAAGTTTTCTATGGACCCCCTTTGTCTCTGTTTTCTTTACACTTCAAAAATAGATAAATAGTGTTTTCTTTCCCTCAAATTACTATATTATCCGAATTTCAGAAAATTACGAGAAAAAAAAATCATAAGCGAACTGCATATTTAATATCCGAGTATTGCGAAAATTTCAAATAAGTTCTGGATTCGAAAAAAGTCGAAGCCCATGAGCCACATGATATAAAGAAAAGCCGGTGCGGGATTTGCTTCGGGATCAGCTACTTGCCAAGTGGTTTGACCTGAATGCGAGATTGATTTGCTTCCAGGTGTTGATTATGTGCATATCTATTGACCATGGATCGAGTCCTTTTTTTTTTTTTTTTTTTGGTGAAGATGAGAGATGTATAGATTTTACCTATAAATAATACAAGATGGTGGCCTGGCACCAACAAAAGATTGACACTCAAGAAGACAAAAAGTCTATAAAGAATACAAGATGGATCGAGTCGTTTGAGTGCTGTATTGGTGACATTAACATATTATTGTGCTCGAATTGGGAGGTTTCTCACTTAAACTAATCTTGGAAATATATCCACTATCTTAGGAGTGGAGTCTTATTGAAAAATATAGGTGTGACGATTTGCATGTGCCAATAAAATTATGTATTTTGCGCCCAAATTACAAGTTTTCCCACTTCTACTCCTGATACGCGGAGGTCACTTTAACAAGCAATAAACAGATGCCTCTATTTTTAAGTTGTCCTTTTTTCTTTTATAAGATATTTATTTATTATTAAGTGCATTTCTATAAAAAGTGGCAACAATTTTGTGTTCGCATATCCAGATGAAATATTTGTGAATCTAACGTATGTAGAAAATTTTAGTAACATATTGCACAAATAACCTTAGCAGATCGTTTTGTTTTCCGTGTGCCAACATAAAAAGTTGAAGAAAATATTAAAACTGAAAAAAATATTTTGCACTGCATTAGGAGCTATCTTTGTAACTTGTATATAAAACGTCATGAAGTAAAAATACATTTGTTTTGTGAAATTGAAAGATTGAAAAGACTTTCTTTTTAAAGATGATCGCTAATATCACTTATGAAAATGAACGGAAAAAAAAAATATTTTCATTATCTACGAAAATGTTTGTACATAAATTGTTGTCGATAGTAAAAATAGTTTTCATTACTTAATTCTTTCGAGTGATATAGCGATCACTTTTAGAAAAATATTTTCTAATTTATTTATTTTATGTGAAATAAATGGAGCCTAATAGTTATTGAATATATATTATTCTTGGGTATGGAAAACAATTTATTGATCTTTATAAGACTTTGTAAATTTTTAGAAACTAGAACCGACAAATATTTACAACATGTTAAAACTAAGGCAATCACAAGAACTCATAAGCCTTCATAAGACATCCTAAAATTTTAATTAGTGCTTATTTTGCTTATTGTCACGGTTTCGAGGTTTCATGTGACCAAAAGGCCATGCTTGATCGAAGAAACCGTCCAAAGTTGCGTAGGGTTTTTGGAATATTCTAGAGATGGGCGAGATGGTAACTGTGCTAAGTTCTAGAGCATTCTTGACTTAGATGCCAACAATTGTTAAATGGGAAGATGCAATCTCGTCCATTAGATCTAATCTCGATCAACGGATGTAATAAGAGGACCTCTTGTATAAATAAGGGTGCTCTCCCTCTTTTCTATCCATCCAAGGAATTCAACAATAAAAAACATTCTCTCTAAGCTTCTTTTTCTACGATCTAGGTGAGCGAGCGATAGGAAAGCTTCACTTTTCCTTCTGATTCCTTCTTCAAATTCAGAAGAAAGAGTGCATCTCCGCCACGCCACTCCTGCATAGGCTTTTTCTCCTAGTTCCGATTGCTTTCTGCTACTACCTAACTACCATATACTGGCTTCCTCTATTTCCAATACCCTCTTGTACTAGCTTGTATAAGTCTTGTTGACACCTCAATCTTTCCTTCTATTTTTGCAAAAAAAAAAAAAGAAAGAAGGTAAAATTGGCAAAAAAATATATAAAAAGAAAAGAAAATAAAAGCCCAATCGTTCATATATACAACCCATTTCACAAGTCCAGCCCATATTTTAATTCCCTTGGCCTATCTTTTTTGTTTTTTTTTTTTTTTTTTGGTTACAATTAAACCTTAAATAAACATGCAAAATATAGGTATAAACATTGCAATCTTTATAATGGAGCTTAAACTTTCTTCTTCTTCTTTTTTTGACCTAACATCCAAAAAAAAACCAGAAAAAAACCAACTTTTAACACTATCCGATATCTTGGGGTCTGTGCTCTTTCTAAAGTAGATAAAAGAACGACCTTTTTTTTTTTTTTCAATCCACCATCGCACTGTCTCTCCCTCTTCACCTAAATGACTGCTCGCTCCCTCACTATTCCATTGTAGAAATGGATGGTCTTCTTTCCTGCATCCGCTCTGGTAAGCTTACACTTTCTATTTGATTGATTGATCGTAGATAAAATGGGGTTTATACGAAATTTCTAATATGCACTCGTCTCCAATGAAGCTCCGCCTCCCGCGCTCAATCAGCCAATGGACGTCACTCTCGAGATGGGAGGAAGCAAGCGTACTCTCCACTTCCCGGCGATTGATAGCGCCGGTGTTGAGACTGGGGCGGGCCGCCATCATACTGACCTAGAGAGGCAGCAGGAGGCACAGGAACATGAGGAAGCAGAGGGTGGCTTTTTCGCTAGTACCAAAAATCAACCTGGGTCAAAAATTGACTTTTTGTACAAAAAAATTATCAAATGATCTCAAATGATCTTAATTTCACTTTAGCCAAGTTAATTTTAAAAAAAAAAAAATTTAAAGATTTGACACGAAAATCAACTTTTTAGGAAAAATTAACTAAATAGTTGATTTTTGGTCAAATTTTTAACAAAAAAATCAAAAAAATAAAAAAATCCTCAAAACACCTCATTTTAGTGTCGGTTTTATTTTAGTGTTGAAAAATTCGCAAAAATCGATAGAACCTTATTTTCTGAATTTTTTAGTTTTAGGTTCAAAATCAACAAAAAATAAGATTAATTTTGTTTTTGTTATAATTAGGTCTAGTTCTTTTTTAACGACATTTTGTCTAATTACTATTTCTCATCCGCTCGTTCACTCAACGAGAACAATCATGTTGAAAGGCATATTACCATTTTAAGCTCTAATTAAGGGGTCCAAATCGATCATTCATGATTCGTGAACGGATGCATTTGTTTCACTTATTTTCTTGACATAAGCCAAATTCGAGGTTTGTTTTAAAAAATTCACTCGAGATCTCCCAATTTGAGGAATTTTACTCTATTGAATATAGGAAAACCAAGTTAATGAGCTTCAAGTGAAGAAATTCAAGTTGACCCATTCGAGACTAAGGTCTAATTTCATAAATTAAGTTCCAATTTCGATATTAGACCTTGATTCATTTTTGGTCTAAAAATCATGATGCCAATTCAAGGTTAATTTAGATGCAATAGGTTGTCCTAAGTCTGAATAATTAGTCTATTAGGTGTATTGCATTATTAATTGAATTCAATTTCAATTAATTTGCAATTTCGACCAAGGAATTGCAAAATTATCTGTTTTGACCTATAATGTCCAATTATATGTACCCATGGTCTAGGTCCACAATTTTTTGTGATAATCAATCAATTAAGTCAATATAAAGCCAATAAATTACACTTATGTGGTTTAATTGGCCTAATTCGGTTATAATTAGATTGTTTCTCATCAAATTGGGTAAGTTTTCTTTTTAATTTGGTCTTCGAGAGACCAAATTGCATAGATTTCTCATCCCTAAGGACTGCCTAACTAGAATTGGTCAAACTGGTGTGAACTTTCCTGATTTGTCTGACCGATCATCGGTGAGATAGGTTGATTCGGCCTCTTCCTGGCCGGTTCTGGATTGCCAACGACCACTCATCGAATCCTCGTCATGTGTATGTTGTCCTCATGTGCTTTGATTTTCAAAATTTTACAAAATTACCCATGGATTTTGTGAATATATGATTTCGCCCCTAATTAGGCTTTAATCTCGATTTCTGTTTTAATTCCCGTTTTTGGCCAATCAAGACCATCTAGATCATAAGACTCATTTAAGGTAGGATTAGCCCTTGATGAGAATAATTGGGGTATTAGATTAAATTTCAACCCTCGGATCGAGTCGACAGTCAAGATTTAACATTTAATCAAGGTATATAAGGTTTTCCCTCCAAAAACCTTAGGGGGCTCATTTGGATATTTTTCTGATAAAAAATGCAGAAATCTCTAGAATTCTCTCTTTCTATTTTTCTGGCCCAATCTCCCTCTCTCTCCTCTCTTGTGCTTGGCGTTTCTCCCTACCGCCATTCTGCAAATCGAGAGCATTGATCGTAGTCAAATGCTATAGATCACCTTCGCTGTCCTCCCCTCGAGCAGAAATATACCCTTGGGAAATCAATCGCTGGATGAGACGAAGTAAGAATTTTTCCTCATTTTTTCTCGCACTCTTCAGAATGAAGCGATGCGTCCTAACCTTTTAGCGATTTTTTTTCATGTCCCTCCCCAAATCAAATCGAGTATGGAAACACGATATTCGAAAATTAAAAATGCAAAAATCTGGGAAACAAGGTCCCACATACCTTCAGTGAAGAAAATTAGGGCTAGATTCGTCTTCCAATGTTTATGTTCGGGATATGAGCGATCTTGTCCAAGTGCTCACCTGCTTGTCTTTCACACCTCTTCTCCAATTCTTTGCAATCGTAGATTCATAGGTGAGTAAGGGATGTGAGCCTTCGCATTGCTTCAGGGAATGATGTCAACTAGGAGCACCCGTTGCTGATGTCGAGATGTTGAAGTGATTGAAGGGCCTCGATTTGCTCTGGTATAGCCTTCAAATTGCGACAACCGCAAATTGCGAGACACTCGAGATTGCGGGCCTGTAGAAGCCACTGCGGGAGAGATGTTAGTTTGGGAAGCTTAGAGATTGTCACGGAGCGGAGATTGTGAAGGCATCCATGGAAATCCAAGATGTTGCCGCTTTCATCTTTGGATATATCCAGCTCCTCACAATCCTAGATACAGAGATCCACGAGGCTCGATAGATGTTGCACACCTTGCTAGAGGGAAGTCAACTGACGACATTGCCAGATCAAAAGAGATTCAAGGGAAGTGAGACTTTGGAAACCCTCCTCAGGCAAACATTCTAGAAACTTTGTACATCGGATCACCAATCTCTTCAACTTATTAAGGCCAAGCATCATCTGATTTATCAACAACGCTCCGTTGGCTTTATTTAGAACTAACTCCTCAAGATGAGGAGTTAGTGGCATGGCTTTTAATTTTTCATAGCCAACGATCTCCAATTCTAATAGACTAGGAAATGATACTGGTGAAGGGGATGATTGGTCCAACTCGATATATTCCAATTTAGGCAGATCCTTAATATATAAAGACTTGAGGTGAGGTAGTTGGTCCAGTGGGGGGAGACGTTCACATCTTTCGCAAGCACCAAACGATACATCAACTAAATGTGGCAAGAAAGATACAAGGCTATCCATCATCCACTTGGAAAAGCTCTCACCTTTATATTTCCAGATCTTCAACCTTTGCAGATTTGAGGGCGGCTTCAGTCTATCAAACAACACTTCATCTATTACTACATCATCAATATTGAAATTGCCCCAACTAAGTACCAAAGATTCCAGAGAATGCTTCCCCATCAATATCTCATCCTCGCATTTGACTTCCAATTATGTATCCCAAATTTTCAATTGAAAGTTGTCCTCGAATGTTATTAAGCCCCTTTAGCTAAAAACAACTTGAAATCATTATTGATGGGAGGTGCTAAAGGAAGCAAGATCCTTATAACTACACGCCTTCCTTTGGTTGCGAAGATCACCTGCCCTACTCTGCCTCTTCTTCTTGAGGGCTTATCTAAAAGAAATTCTCTTGATTTGTTAATGTGAATGGCTGTTAAAAAAGAAGGGGGCATACAAGATCTTGACATGCGAGCTATTGGTGAAGAGATAGTTAGAAAGTGCTTTGGGTTTCCATTGGTCATTCGAACTATTGGAGGTTTACTATTCCAAAAGGAAACTAAAGATGAATGGTTACGTTTCAAAGATGTTGAGCTCCCAAAAGTGTCTCAAACGGAAGACCCAATAATATCTATTCTCAGGCTAAGTTATGACCATCTTCCTTTGCATTTGAAACAATGTTTCACCATTTGTTCATTGTTTCCCAAAGATTATGAGATAAAGAAGCATACTTTAGTTGATCTTTGGATGGCAGAAGGATTTATCCAGCCATCAAATTCAGGTAAGCTTTTAGAAGACATTGCTCATGAATATTTCGTGGATCTATGTTGGAGTAACTTCTTCCAAGATTTTAAAAAATCCATACACGAAGGAGGAAACTTGCAAGATGCATGATTTGATGCATGACCTAGCCTGCTTAGTTGCAGGGAACAGGTGTTGGGTGGCAAGGGATGACACAAATCAAATAAATGAAAGAATTCGTCATATATCAAATAATTTGATGGGTGAACTTCCAATCTCTCGCTTGAAACCAAGTGTATTGAGAACCTTTTTGGGTACTATTGGAGGTTGGGGAAGAAATCTAACAAGTGAAGTAGACCTACGCCAATTAATTCAAAAATTCAAGAGGTTGCACATCTTGGATCTGCATACCACAAAGGTCGAGAAGGTGCCAAGGTCCATTTGTGAGTTGAAGTATCTCACATATCTCAATCTCTCTTACAGTGAAACACTCAAAAGGCTTCCTAACTCCATTACAAGATTGCAAAGCTTGCAAACGCTTAATCTTCACTCTTGTTATGTCCTTGAAGAATTGCCAAGTGATATAAGGAAGTTAGTTAGCCTTCAGAATCTGGACATAGATGGTTGTTCGAAACTTAGTTATTTGCCACGTGGAATAGGGGAATTGAGTTCTTTGCATAGGCTAACGAACTTCATTTTGCCCAAAGATAAAGCTCGTGCTAAGAATTATTGCGGACTTGGGGAGCTAAAGGGGCTTAATAACATCCGGGAACAACTTTCAATTGAAAATTTGGGATACGTAACAAATGTGGAAGTCAAATGCGAGGATGAGATATTGATGGGGAAGCATTCTTTGGAATCTTTGGTACTTAGTTGGGGCAATTTCTATATTGATGATGTATTAATAGATGAAGTGCTGTTTGATAGACTGAAGCCGCCCTCAAATCTGCAAAGTTTGAAGATCTGGAAATATAAAGGTGAGAGCTTTCCCAAGTGGATGATGGATAGCCTTGTATTTTTCTTGCCACATTTAGTTGACGTATCGTTCGGTGCTTGCGAAAGATGTGAACGTCTCCCCCTACTGGACCAACTACCTCACCTCAAGTCTTTATATATTGAGGATCTGCCTAAATTGGAATATATCGAGTCGGACCAATCATCCCCTTCACCAGCATCATTTCCTAGTCTATTGGAATTGGACATCGTTGGCTGTAAAAAATTAAAAGCCATGCCATTAACTCCTCATCTTGAGGAGTTAGTTCTGAATAAAGCCAATGGAGTGTTGTTGATAAATCAGATGATGCTTGGCCTTAATAAGTTGAAGAGACTAGTGATCCGATATACAAAGTTTCCAGAATGTTTGCCTGAGGAGGGTTTCCAAAGTCTCACTTCCCTTGAATCTCTTTTGATCTGGCAATGTCGTTAGTTGACTTCCCTCTGGCAAGGTATGCGACATCTATAGAGCCTCGTGGATCTCTATATCTGGGATTGTGAGGAGCTGGATATATCCAAAGACGAAAGCGGCAACATCTTGGATTTCCATGGATGCATTCACAGTCTCCGCTCCGTGACAATCTCTGAGCTTCCCAAACTGATATCTCTCCCACAGTGGCTTCTACAGGCCCGCAATCTCGAGCATCTCGTAATTTGCGGTTGCCGCAATTTGAAGGCTATACTTGAGCAGATTGAGGCTCTTCAATCACTTCAACATCTTGACATCGGCAGCTGGTGCTCCTCGTTGACATCATTCCATAAAGCAATGCGAAGGCTCACATCCCTTACTCACCTACGAATCTACGATTGCAAAGAATTGGAGAAGAGGTGTGAAAGACAAGCAGGCGAGCACTGGGACAAGATCGCTCATATCCCGAACATAAACATTGGAAGACGAATCTAGCCCTAATTTTCTTCACTGAAGGTATGTGGGACCTTGTTTCCCAGATTTTTGCATTTTTAATTTTCGAATATCGTGTTTCCATACTCGATTTGATTTGGGGAGGGACATGAAAAAAATCGCTGAAAGGTTAGGGCGCATTGCTTCATTCCGAAGAGTGCGAGAAAAAATGAGGAAAAATTCTTACTTTGTCTCATCCAACGATTGATTTCCAAAGGGTATATTTCTGCTCGAGGGGAGGACAGCGAAGGTGATCTTAGGAAGTCTTAGGAATCGCCTTAATCTTTCCAATGCTGATGATTTTGCACGATTCACATATCGTTTGGCCCGTTTTCCATTTTTGTCAAGTTAGGTTAGAAATCTGACTTAGGCAAAATTCGGAACCCCTGTTTTATCCCTGTTAAGTCTGATTTTTTTTTTTTGTGTGATTTTCTGGTTAAAGATTCTTAGGTCAGATCCTTAACAAAATTTGTTCGTCACCCTTTTTTCTACGTTAGGGTAAAATTTCACAATTTTTAAACCTTGTTTACTAGGTTGAATCTCTGTTGATATGTCATGATACCATGCTGTTTTGCTGAAATTTTTATGTGATGTTGCGCGTTATTGAATTTTTATAAATTCATATGTAGTTCATTTTAGAAAACTTTCTTCATGAAGTTTGTTTCTCAAGATGTCTTGGATGTTGTGTAATTTTCTTGGAACAAATTATCAATGGGTTCATTTTCAATTACATTGATTTTTATTTTGCCCTATTTTGTGACGTTCTGTTATAATTCTCTGCTGTGATTTTCTTCTTGAATTTTTTAGGTTAACTTACATGTTGAATTTCTTCACTTGTCTTCACAGACTTTGATCCTCACTTTTTGAACTTCACACAAAAAAATTGTCGAAAAATAAAAAGCACTTTAATATGTTTTTCAGACCTCTCGAACGTCATGAACTTGTTTGAATTTTCTTGTTCTTATTGTTTTGAACCTGATTTTAGTTAAGTGATGCTCATGCACACATTTTTCATGTCGTCTTTTGAGTTCCAAACTTTCAAACTATGCTCTTAGTTTAGTATTGGTATTGTTTAAAGTTTCAATTATATTTAGCATATCTGTAAAGCTCAATTAGAGAGCCCATCATTGGACTCGAGTTAGCCTTGGTGGCTAAATGGTGGCTAAATGGTGGCTAAATGCTTTCTATAGCTGTGACATATTTTTGTTGTACCATTGGCATATTTTCTCCAATTCACTATCAATTGCTCTTCAAATGACTTTGAGTATCATTTACACTTTCACAATTCTTGATTTGTTTACCTTTTTTAATTAGGGGCAAAATCGTAAACTCATAAAATTCAGGGGTCATTTTGCAAAATCTAGAAAATGTAAGGGTATGAGGGTAAAATACGCGTGATGAAGATTTAGGAACTAGTCATCGGTGATCTAGAACCAGCCAACAAGGAGCCAAACTAGCTTGCCTCACCGGCAATTGGCCAAATCGGTCAGGCTGGTTCACATCGATCCGATTAGTTCTTGATTGGTTTAGGCTAGTCGGTTGTTGGGGAAGAGAAATTTATGCAATGTGGTCCTTGAGGACTAAATTGAAAATAAATCTTATGCAATTTGAGGAGAAATGATCCAATTCTAACCAGATTAAGCCAATTAAACCACTCAAATGTGATTTATTGGTTTTCTATTAATCTAATTGAATGACTATTGGGAAAAATAGTGGACCTTGACCATGGGTACTCATAATTGATCGTTATAGGCTAAAATGGGTAATTTTGCAATTTCTCGTTTGAAATCACAAATGAATTGAAATTGAATTCAATTTATACTGCGATAAATTTATTCGACTAATTACCAATGCTTAGGATATCCTATTACATCCGAATTTACCTTGAATTGAAGTCATGAGACTTAGGTAAAAAATGAATCGAGGTCTAATATTGAAATTAGACCTTGATTCATGAAATTAAACCTTAATTATGAATGGGTCCACGTGAAATTCTTCAATTGAGGCTAAATAGCTCGATTATATATATATATACTTTCAAGAGAGTAGAATTTCTCAATTTGGGAAGTTCTCAAGTGAATTTCTCAAAATGGACCTTGGATTTGGACTAATCTCAAGAAAACAAGTGAAATACAGTTATCCATTTGCAATTCATGAAGGATCGATTTGGATTCCTAATTAGGGCTTAAAATGGTAATTTGCCTTTCGACATGACAATTATTGAAATTGAGTGAAGGAGCGGATTAGAAATAGTCCATAGACCAAATGTCATAAAAAGGAATAAAATCTAATTATGACTAAAATGAAAGTAATTTATTTTTGGTTGATTTTGAACCTAAAATTGAAATTTTGAAAAACAAAGTTCTTAATCAAATATTATAAAATTTTCGACATCAAAGTCAAATTGACATTAATACGAAGTGTTTAGTAAATTTTTTATTTTTTTTTATAATTTGGTCAAAGATTTGACTAAAAGTTAAACATTTAGTTGATTTTCCTAAAAGATTGATTTTCCTAAAAGGTTGATTTTTGGGTCAAATTTTTGAAATTTTTGAAAATTGACTTGACTGAAATTAAAGCTGTTTAACATCTTTTTGGCAAATAACCAACTTTTGACTTGGGTTGACTTTTGGTTAAAGGGTTGACCAAAAAATTAACTCAAAAATTAATTTTTTGACTTTTCGGGTTTTTATTGAAAATGAATAGGAATTTTCTTTAAAGTGACAATACAAAAAGAAAAAAAAAATGAAAGATGACATTTGTTGGTTGAGAAACGGGCTCCATCGCGATTGGAAACCTTAATATCAATTCATTACCTTTATGACGTGTCGACTAAAAATCAAATGCCAACAACTTTAAGGGAACTCTCATGATCAACTGATCTTTCCGCTCTATGGCGCCCGAGATTGGGTCGCGACAAGGCATAGGCTACTGAGGTTCACTAAGGCGTTCGTTGGAGGCAGAATGGCCAAGAGAGGAGACAGATGGGTCGAGCATTCGAGAAGATGGAGAAGAGGAAGGTTGAAGAAAGAAAAGGCAAATTTCTTAGAAGGTGAACGGAGATTTGTGGAGTTCCTTCTACTTTGGCCACTCTCGGCTTGCCAGAGAATATAGTTCACAACCATTGGCCACCATCTCTATCCGTGGCTGAGCAAGGGCTTTCGTCCATTAGACTTGTTCCCTAGACGAAAAGGAAGGCTACTGGTCATCTTTTGAAGCTTCATCGGTGAACGTGACAGCGATGACTCCATTTTTGGATCAAGTAGGAGTTCATCTCTAACGCCCCATTTTAGCTCTGTCGTGATGAGACCGTAATCTGAAATTCATTCTTCGTGAGATCATAGGCACCTTGCCTAGAGATATGATTTGATCTATGATTAACAGTGTTGGTTCAGGCCTTTATATGTCAAGATTAAGACTTAATTCACAATGACGATAAATCTGAAACTTGTTTTCCAAAACGCACATCACGTGTTCGATAGAATGTTTGAGTGATATACTGAAAAGTGTTTTTGGCCAATTGGTTGTATGGTATATTCTCCATTGTAAGATCTCTGGTTGTACATGAAATTAGATATTCTCTCATATTTCATTATATTTTTACTTGAACTAAATAGGCTAGTGGTGACTCCTTACATATAATTTGTATAAAATTAATTGAATGACAACTTGCATAAGGTATGGATTTGGGAGAACCCGAATCAACTAAAGGCCATTGACTCGAATTTGGCAAAATCGCTAAACCTAATTCCCTCTTCATATCGAGGAGTAGGTCGCAACAAGTCGAAAGGAGAATAGCTGCGGGGGAAAAGAAGAAAGAAATCTCTTTCGCTAGCCGCTTTCTAATCTCTTCTACAAAGCTCGGTGCTAAGAAAGCCCATAGATTGAAGCTTATAACAGGTGAACCTCTCTTCGGATTACTTTCTGCCAAGACCTGATCCCCTTGGCTCAGACAACCACACGACGAAATAAAGTGAGGGATTTATATATGTTCCGGACTTCCCATTAACATGCCTCACTCCTAACTGCATAAGAAATTGAACTTGAAACAAAGGCTATGAAGGGCTTTCAAAGAAGGGCTTGGGAAAAGAACCGGTCATGTTTTTACGAACTATCTGGCTCTCTTTCCTTAAATTGATTACTAAAATATGGATTTAAGCCCCTGGACTAGTAAGAAACTACGAGCAACTCCTACTATCCATACCAGAAAGAGGTTTTAGCATCCTCATATGCTTCCTAGCTTCTATTGAGATAATGGTGGTTGAGGTGAAGCTTACGAGCATACCCATATGACAAGCTTTTCCGGTGGAGGTTAGGGAATCGAACTTGGCGAACTATCCAAATATACGAAACTAATACACTCATCTGTATGTTCGAACTGATCTGAACAAGCCTCTACTATCAAAGTTCAGGTTGAGTCGATTAGACAGATTGGAATTGTGGGAAGTTAGCGAAAGAAGAGGTACCATCTGCATCAGGCCAAACTGACGATCCCCTTGAGAGATAAATTACATGGCTGAACTGCCGATCAATCAAATATCATAGTTTATACTTATGAGCAAGAGGTTCCTTGTGTGAAACTCATATTAGGAAAAATCAAAGTTGCCAACTCGGCATTCCTCCCATCTAGGGTTTGCTTGTTCAGTAATCTTTGATGGCATTCGCACAATAGTTTTTCCATCTAAAATTTCTTGTTCCAAATATTGTAGTTAAAATTTTGGTGCCTTAGCGCCATCTTTCAAGAGGTTAGCCCAAAAAAATTACCTGTATTAGATTGTGGTTTAGTGGGCTGCTCTACATTAATCGCAGGCATAGATTTAGGATCTGATGGACCGGAGTTAACTAACACATTTGCAGGGTTGAGTTTACTCACCCAAGGAAGTGTTGAACAGGCGCCCATTTTACAGCGGATGGAGCAACAATCATGGAAGCCTTCCTTGATGAAGCAAGAGGGTGAGGTACTTTATTTTTCAGTTACTTCCCGCGCAGACAATAGATAGGAAGGATGACGGCCTCTACCTCCTGCTTAACAATCGACCACTTGATCTACGCTTGCCCTGATGAGAATTAAAGAAGGGATCTTGGTTTACCCCTTCAATCCCTTTCCTAGGCCTATCCAAGATGATGCTCGGAAGCTCTTGCTCCGATGCTTTGTTGTCGGCCTTACAAGGGAAAATTTGTTGATGTCGCGTATAAAAGCTAACGGTTGCATTTAGGTTATATCTTTATACAAGAAACCTTGCTGCCATACTAAAAAAGCAACAATTGAAGTTCTCAAATTACATGTTCTTTGATTATAAAAAAGTTCATTTAATAAAAAAAGAAGCTAAGTGTATAGAACTTCTTTGAGGCGGTTCCTTTGGCCACTCGCCTTTGATAGGATGGTTCTTTCCATTCCTTGTAGGAGCCAGGCTGTTGAAGCAAACCTAGGTAGAAGGAAAGGAGGTCGTTCAATCGAGAATGGGAGTTGTTTCCTGTTAATAATGGAAAGTGGACCAGTTGAGTGGCAAGCCAGCTAATAGGATCACAAAGCACCCAATGAATATAGGATTTGAACGACTTTAATCATATGCTTAGCACAGCTAGTTCGAAAATGAGCTAGTCGCCTTACTTCAAGAATGAACCATTTACTTAACTCGGATGGTTCTTTGCTCAACACCGACTGCTCATTGCTTTACATGAATAGTTCCCCAATCCTCATTCGCCCCCTCCGTGCTCTCTTTTGAGGACTTGAACCCAAACTCGCTCCCCATTTAGCATGAAGCTTGCTGGCGGCATTGATGATGGTGTCGACAGAGTTCTCAAGCACCAACTCAACTCCACAAAGTGCTTTTACAATTGGCCTATCTTTTGCACGGGAAGGGACTGATCGTGACCCTAAAACAGAAGACCCCATGAACTCGTGATTTAAACAAAAACGAAATTGGGATGAGCTAAGCTCAAAAACCAAAAGAGAAAGATGTACGAGAGCTTCCATAGAATTTATATCAAAATAAATTTCTTTAGGAAAGCAAGTCCCATCGAGTTAGCCATTGGAGAAAATGCATGACTTAAGAGGAGAGCGCGTGACATTTAGGCGAGATGGTTCAATAGTCAATTAGATAAAGGTCATTCCTACTTCCAACAAGGAGAACAAAGTCTTCAATATATAGCGTAAATAAGGCAGTGGCTTTTCTTATAAATGACTCCACTCCTATTGAATAGAATTAGGAAGAAGGGCCACTAATCATTCTTTTCAAAACCCAAAGTTGAATCTTTTCTTTTACTTTCTTATTCATTGAGATTTTCTTTGTGTTCCGTGTATTTCACTGAAGCTTGTGAAGCCTATGCGAAGCAAGCAGTACAAGATCTCATATTAAAGAATTCGCTTTGGGTTTGTTCTTTTACATCATGTCTTGTTCACAGTTTATCTGAATCAGACTAAGAGATTGGCATCAACAAAGCAAGGCCCCAATTAGCTTAGCCTAGAGCAAATCGAAAAGATCTCGCGAAGGCTGGAACCCCTTGCCAAAGATCCTTCTCTTCCTCTGTGAAGATAGACGGCTCTTTCTTGCTTTGCCTGTCAAGTGCGAGATCGGTTGAGAACCTTTCGCCCACAGTGCTTTTCAAAAGCAGGTCTCTGTTTGGTGTTTTGTGTACTAGGGTTAAGGTGGAAGATTGAAATGGAAGTCATATATAGCCTATTAAAAGAAGTCATATATTCTCTCCGAAGCTTTCATGACGCCAAAATTCTAGTAGAATTTTAAATGAATAAGACCTTTTACATGGAATAAGACCTTTTACATGAAAAACCTTTCGTAGGTAAATCAACTTTTGTTTGGAGGCACCCACCCCGTGGTGGTTGAGTTGGTGGAATCGCACGTTGGCCACATGCAAGGCTAGATTCGATTCCCCAACTCGTCATAATGCGCGACTGAAGTGGGGAGTCGTGGGAGGTGGGTCCCTGCATTAGCACCCCTGTGGTTTACGCATAGCTGCTATCGGCTGCAAGGTAGTTCCAAGGTCATTAAAAAAAAAAAAAAAACTGTTGTTTGGAGGCGATCGGAGTCTCTTTCTCGCTGTCCCGTCCATCTGGGCCCTTGGACGATGTGGACTGCGCTTGGCCCAACGCCAACGGTTTGGGTTTTTTGGTTTCTGTGGGCCCTTTCGTCTCAGTTGCTTTACACTTCAAAATAGACAAATAGTGTTTCTTCCTCCTCAAAATATAACATTATCCGAATTTCAGAAAATTACCCAAAAAAAAAAATCATATATGAATCTGCATGTTTATATCAAAATATTGCGAAAATTTCAAAAAGTTCCGAATTTGAAGAAAGTCGAAGCACTCAAGCTGCAAAGTATAAGAAAAGTCGATGTAGGATTTGCTTTGAGACCTGCTACAAGCTAGATGCCTTGAACTGAATTCAAGATTGATGTGCATTCGGCATCTATTAAGTGTGTATTATTTTTCTCGAATTGCGAGGGTCCTCACTTAAATTAATCTTAGAAGCATACTTGCTATATTATAGGTGGAGCCTTATTGAAACATATAGATGTGATGGATTGTGTGTGCCAATGAAATTACGTATTTTGCACTCAAATTACAAGTTTTCCCACTTCTTACTCCTGATATACGGAGGTCGCTGTAATAAGCAATAAGAAGATGCCTTCTATTTTTAAGTTGTCTTTCTTTTTTCTTTCTTAAGATATCGATTTATTATCAAGTGCCTTTCTATCGTAAATAGCAACAATTTTGTGTTCGCATATCCAGATAAAATATTTGTGAATCTAACGTACGTAGAAAATTTTAGTAATATATTGCACAAATAACTTCAGCAGATTGTTTTGTTTTCCGTGTGCCAACTTAAAAAATTGAAGAAAATATTAAAACTGAAAAATAAGATTTTCGTGCTGCATTTTGTAACTTTTATATAAAACGTTGTGAAGTAGTAAATAGGTATGTTTGTTTGAAAAATATTTTTTTTATTAAAAATGATCGTTTGTATCACTTATAAAAATGGACAAACAAAAAATATTTGTCATCATAAATGAAAATGTTTGGACATAAATTATTATCAATAATAAAAATAATTTTTATTAACTAATTATTTTGAGTGACATAAGCGATCATTTTTAGGAAAATGATTTCCAATTCATTCATTTTTCGTAAAACAAATAAAGTCTCAATAATTATTGAATATATATTGTTCTTGGGTATGGAAAACAATTTGCCGATCAATTAAACTTCGTAAATTATTGGAAACTAGAACATACGAATGTTTACAACGTTTTTAAACTAAGGTAATGACAAGAAGTCATAAGCCTTCGCAAGACATCCTAAAATTTAGATTAGGGTTTTTTTCGCTTATTGTCATAGTCTCAAAGTTTTTTGTGACCAAAGGACTATGCTTGATCAAAGAAGACCATCCAAAGTCACTTAGGGTTTTTAGAACATTTTGAGATACAAGCGAGAAGTAATTATGCCGAGTTCTAGAGGATTTTCGGCTTAAATGCCGATTGCTAGATGTGAAGATACAATCTGGTTCATTAGATCTAAAGTTGTTCAACAGATATAATGACAGAACCTATTGTATAAATAGGGGAGCTCTTCCCTTATTTGTAGAACTTCTCTCTATAATCTAGAGTGAGCAAGTGATTGATCCCTAAAGCTTTGAGGCCTTAAATAGCTACATAACACAAGTGGCTATTGTAGTAAAACTTTTGTGATGCCAACATTCTAGTAGAATGCTAAATAAATAGGACTTTTTACACTAAAAAACCTTATCGTAACAACTAATGCCAGCATCCTAGAAGTAGCCAACTTATGTAGGTGAACCGAGGATTTAGGCATTCCATCGCTGCACGGTCTCGATCTCAAACGATTGGCTTGTGAAATGTTGTAATCCATTCTCAACCGTAAAAAAAAATGATATTGTTCATTAATTTCCAATGTTTTGAAAGACATTATGCTGAGAAGACATGCATTGTAAATTATTAAAAATCAACACATCTAAACATTGAAATATTTGTGACAATTTAAACTGGGTTACAGCATAATGCCGCAACCCTTCTAAAACTTTGTTAAACATTTTTAGATTATTCAAGTATTTGCGATGTTTTGCAGTTAGAACATAATAGGGAAAAACACAAAAAAAGTCATAAATCTATTGTATTGGTACCAATTCAGTCCTAAATTTTTCAATTGGACCAATTCAGTCCTAAACCTTTTAATTTGGTACCAATTCAATCCATGCGGCCAATTTTGGCCAGCCGGCATTGACGTGGACGTCGGCCGGTGGCCGGACGCTGACGCGGCAATTTTTATGATTTTTTTAATTATTTTTTCAAACTTTTTATTAATTTTTTTCTTTTTCCTTTACTTTTTTGCTTTCTTCCTCACAGTGGTCGGCAAGCCTCCGGTGAGGCTCGCCGATCACTGGGTGAGGGCCGCGAAGCCCTCGACTATCGCCAACGAGGGTCGCGACCCTCGCTCAGCCTCTCCTAGGGACGTCAACGAGGCCATGGTGGCCATCGCCAGGGCGGAGGTGAGGGCCGCGAAGCCCTCGGTTGTTGGGGTGGCAGGCTAGGGTTTCAGAGGCAAAGATCAAGCAGAGGAGCGGCGGCATGAGGCGCGGGAGGTGGGGGACCAGGGCCTAGAATTGGGATTTCGTGGAGGGGAGGGCGGCTGTGATGAGGTCGAGAAGCTCCGGGGTCGACAGCGGAGGAGGTGCTGGGGACTCAGCGGCAAGGCCAGGGCGAGGCTGGCCTCACCCAGATTTGGGCTAAGCCGCCTTGCCCGCAGCCCTGGGCGAGACTGAGCAAGGGTCGCGACCCTCGCTGGTGGCTGGCGAGAGCTTTGCGGCCCTCGCCTCTGCCTTGGCAATGGCCGCCATGGCCTCGCCCAGATTCGAGTGAAGCCGCCTTGTTGGTGGTCCTGGGAGAGGCCGGGCGAGGCTGTGACCCTTGCTAGCGGCAGGCGAGGGCTTCGCGGCCCTCGCCTAGTGGTCGGCAAGCCTCACCGGAGGCTTGCCGGCCACCGCTAGGAAGAAGGCGGAAAATAAAAGGAAAAAGAAAAAAAAAAGAAAAAAATCAATAATAAAGTAATAATAAATAATAACAAATTAATAACAAATTCGAAAAAATAATAAAAAATCATAAAATTGACACATCAGCGTTTGGCCACCGACCGGCTAAAATTAACTGGATGGATTGAATTGGTACCAATATTAAAAAGGTTTAGGACTGAATTGGTCTAATTAAAAAGTTTAGGACTGAATTGGTATCAATGCAATATGTTTATGACTTTTTTGGTACTTTTCCCGAACATAATATTGTAAGTTTCTGTAAAATGTTAAACCAATATAATGTTAACAAATACCAATATATACGCGATGTTTTGTACTATGGTACATCGAAACACTCTAAGAATGTAGAAAATTACTGGAAATTAGGAGAATTAGATGTTTCTAACTTTTTGCATTGGATTCTGAAAAAGCGTCCTAATGCTTTCTCAAACTTCGCGAAATATTTAAAACAAATATTTGCAACATCATGCATCGGGTGACAAAACGTAGTAAAATATCGTGAAATATTAATCGTTAAACTATTAAATAGTTTAGGCGGATTGGAATTGCCTTATGACAAAACGTCATAAGCCCTTAGAAAACTTCGTAAATCAATAAATAGTGAAAATTTTAGATACTTCGAACGTTTTGCACTAAATTACAATAAAACGACATACTGCCTCAAAAAATGTCGTACCTCAATGAACCTTTGAAGATTAATCATTAAAGTATCAGAATATTTACGTTGTTTTGAATTACGTGATGACAGGATGTTGTAAATCACAGGAAAGCATTATAAATTGAGAAAAATTAGGGATTTTTTTTTTTAAATTTTTTTTTATAACTTTTTGCATTCGGTTACAGAAAAATTTGGCGCTGTTATGTAAAGCGTCATATAGCACAAAAAATTAGATTATTTAAATACTCATGACATTCTTTGTAAAACTTCGTAAGAGAGTTAAAAGTTCAAATACTTTCCACGTCCTTCAAAAACATCGTAAACTAAAATAGATATTAGAATGGTTAAATATTTACGACCTTTTGCACGTAAAGTCTGTTAACAAAATTAGAATTATTTAGATTATTACAACGTTTTGCACTAAATTACGACAAAATGAAATAAATCATTGTAAAACGTCGTAGAACATTATAATCACAATCAAAATATATACAATGGTGGATCTACTTTATGATGAAACATGTCAGCCTTTGTGAAATGGCTACCTGCTGAGTAGGCATTTAATTTGATTGCTCATAATTTTCTAAACTGAATCTGTTTGCATACATCGATCATGGCTTTGAGTATGATATTATCTTGCATCGAGAGAAAGACCATTGAGGCAAAGAGGAATATCTTAAGATGGGCTCTAGCAATAAAGTAGAGTTATTGAGATCGCGCATTATAACTATTTTATTTGTCTTTTTTATTTTTATTTTTTATTTTTAGAAATGAATTTGAAATAGAAATTCGTTTGATAAAGTAAGTTCATTTTTCTATTTCCTGAATAATTTTTAGCATAGAAATAGGTGTGGAACATAAATGAGAAGTACAAATTTTTTACTTTTCAAATTCTGGAATATAAATAAAATAAAAACTCATTTCGTTGTGCGCCCATGGCTACCACCCACTATCGGTAGCCAGTTGCCGCCCGTCCATGTACGATTTGTACATAGATGCTTTTAATTCAATTCATTAAGGATGTTTTATCTCACGAAAGAGTGGAACACAATAAATGTAAAGTAGCCTGAGAGAGAGATATTTAAGAAGGCCTATCAAACGGATTTTTATTCCGGGAATAAAAATTTAGTGTTATTATCAAACGCATATCTCTGCTCAGAAACTCATCAAATAATTAGAAACCGAAAAATCTGTTTCTGGGCTAAAAATTATTCAAAGGAATAGAATGATTACTATTTGCGCCAAGTACAAGTGCATAATATGTTGACTGATTGTGAGAAGCCAATAGAATCAAGTCGACAAGTCGATAACAGTTTCCCTCCATCGACTGATAGTTGAGTCGATCTTAGTCAAGTAAATGTTCGTAGAGTCGAGAAGCATTAACATCGATTGCAAGGATAGAAATAGTAGGAACCTTATTACAGTCAAACACGGAAAACATTCATCGAAGGTGTTGACTAATGGTTGCAGTCAGGCACGTTAATACAGCCGAGTCAATCGGTTATTGCACTTTATTTCCTTGCAATTTATTTCTAGTCATTTCCCAGCAATTCATTTCCTTTTGTCAATCAAACTCTTGCTCTTTATTCTTTCTAAAAGAATTTGTGTTGGCACTAGCGGATTCACTGCATGAGTTTTTAGAAACCCATCATCAAGTTCTAATTCATTTCTTGATGCACCATCATCTGTCAATTTGAGTACAAGAACTATAGCCTTCTGTAAGAATTCAATCAGTTGAAACGCGACAATTGCCATCGTCCAGTCGACGATTTGAGAAGAGCAGTGTACCAGGAGTACCTTAGCCTCAGAACGTGTTAAGCACCTCAAACAATCCTCTTTTACACTCCTCTCATGGAGTCCCGTGGGCTTCCACCGGAGTACGATTTTCAGGCTACGTGGCCACCAACAGTTCCAAATTGAAACAGCAAACAATACAGATTCAACCATCAAGTTCTTCAGCAACAGCAAACGCAGAAGGCAAGCTATAATTTGAAAAAGTCCACGGAGAGGAAACTCTGCTTCCTGCTTCAAGCTAAAACGTGCTTAGAAGTTAAATCTGAAGTTTGGCCCAAAAGAACAAGACTTAATCTAAAGGGAAGCTGTGCTGTGTACAAGAAACTGTCCAGTAACAACGAGTGGAATTTGTTACTGTGCAATTTTTCTTCCTTTCTTTCTTTTGCTAATAAGGCAGTAAAGTAGTATCTCAGAATATTCAGAATCTGCAACACGATTGTGCACCCAAAATAAAAAATTTTCTGGTCAAGGAGAGTTCTCTTGATTATAATTCCCAAAATCAGATAAGTCTCCTCAAATGAGAGGACTGAAGGTAGTGTCGAATGACAGTTTATGTAAGATCCAAAACTAATATCCTGCACTTGGACATACAAATTAGATATATCCTGCACTATGAATTGAGTCACATTTCTTCTCCTATAAAATCCCATCACGGAAACTAGAAACTGGTTAAATGAAGCTGTCTAAACTGCTCTTCATAAGCCAAAAACAAAAACCTGAGTACTTTCCAAAGATATGACTACCATCCCTTCCAAAAGAATGAACTGAAAATCTAGTTGTTGCCTGAGGAACTACTGAAATGTGCAGGCAAACAACTGTTTTACTGTCACAAAAGAATTTAATGAAACAGTACATATGGGGGAAAAGGCCTTTGCGTTTGACTTGTCCGAGTTTTTGCCACTAGATCCTTGAATTACCTAAGGAAACAACATTTGTGTTTCCTCCAGGAGATTGCAATTTGGCATAACTGGATTGTACTCAAATTCGCTTCTACTCTACCGTGAAAATCATTCCCCATCACAATTTCAACTTCTTCTTCTTGGACTTCTTATATACAACATCTTCTGGTACCTACAATGAAATAAACTTCTAAATTGGCAAAACAAGCAGTGGCAGGAGGGTGGCAAATCAGGTAGTGACTAACAAACAAAACTGAAGCAGAATTGAGGAAGTACCTTTCTTTTCTTGTTCTTCTTATCGTCCTTCTTCTTGTTCTTCTTCTTTTTCTTATCCTTCTTCATCATTTTCTTGTTCTTCCTATTGCTGTTCGTCTCTGTAATAGTTTCAGTTTCTCCTGCATCAAAATGATACTGCACAAATGTGTAAGATCCAAGAACTGAGACATATAAATAAGCACGAGCAATTCCTACCTGAGGATCATTGAAGGAATCGACATGCTTGATCATTCTTCCTGAAGTTGAGGTACTGCCTGAGGAAAAGGGAGATTAAAAGATTAGCCATCAGTCTGAATTAGTTTCTAATCTCCCTGACTTCAGCATGCACTGAAAGGTCACATTGTCATAACACACAAGCAAAAACAAAAAGGGTAGAAACTCCACCCCCTGATTGAGCAACCTTATGCTCAACCCAGAGCTGATATTCAATTTTACCAAAATGCATCAACCAAGAACAAAAGCCAAGTGCAGGGCAATACTAATTCCAAATTGACCCTCTCTTCTTTTGATAATAACAAACTCACGCGCATGTCATGTAGACAAGACTCAAGAAAGAGAACATGGGAAACATTAGCATCCATCAGCAAACAGAAAGCAATGCCTCACAGCCTGGTCTGAGTCCGAATAAAGAATGAATACAACACGTTGTCACGGAAAGCAATTTGAATGGAACGAATCCCACTTGACAGTAAGCCATAAAACCCCCAATGAGCTAAGCAAAACCTACAGAGTTTTATCGATAACCAAGAAAGGAAGTCAAACCTCCCACATTAACAATCGGGCGAGATCGAATTTCTCATCATCAACCGACAACAACATACCATCAATCAGACCGAGCCACAACTATCTATATCAACACTATCAGTCCCGAATTCTCACATCACACAACACGCGCAGAACTCAACCTGCCCGATCAATATAACAACAATCAGAAGAAGACCCAAATCAATTAACAGCACGGGCAAGCGAAATTTTGCACCAAACAATTACTCGAAGTGACGCAGCCTTTGGCATTCTTGACGGCGAGCTCGACGAGATCGGGGTCGATGGAGGCCAACCCCCGCGGCTCCTGCAGCTTGCGCTCCAGGAACTTGGCCAGCGCCGCCGCCTTGTTCGTCGTGATGGCACCGCCGGGATGCGCCAACCTGCGAGAACCCGCAAAGGGATTTGCTCTCGTGAAAATTCGAGTCGATTCGACGCAAAGCAAATCCAATTTCTTCCGCCGCCCCTCGTTTCGAATGGAAGTGCGTGATGGGGAGAGGAGTACCTGGGTCGAGAAGAAGGCGGCAAGGAAGGGAGGGGCGCGAACTTGCTGCCCCGGAGAGCTCGCTTGTCTTCTTCGCTCAGTCCTTCCATGGATTCTCTCTCTCCCTCTTTCGGACTTGCGGAGAAGGAAAGAGAGAAGGAGGGCGTGTGCTCGGACTTTGGCTTTTGTTCCCCCGCTCGCCTGTCTGTTTCGCTTCGAAAACAAAACATGTTTTAAATGTACTATCAAAATCGAATGTAGTGTTTATCTTTGTACACCTTTTAAATGTCCAGCATCAGATATTAAATGGGATAATGCCACGAAAAATTCCAAATTAATATGCTTCTAACATGTTTATTCAAACTAATATTTTAATTACTAAAAACTTCAAACTGATATTTTTTTATGATAAACTCTTCATCGGTTAGTTTTTGATTAAATTGGATTAATACCATGAAAAATTATAAACTAAAGATATACAAAAGAATTGGGAGCTGCTTGGAACTGAACTGGATAGAAATCGAAATCAAAACAAGCGAGTCCTAAGGGAATCAATCTAGTTCTCGATTTCAATTTATTGAAACCAATGGGTAGTAATTCGATTCCTGATTCTAGATGTGGAACCGCTCATCCGCTCACCCAAACTGGACTAGTGATATATAAATATATTTAATTTTTAAGAAAAATTTCCAACCAAAAAACAATTTAAAAAAATGAAAACCCTAAAACCTCTAATTTGGAGCTCAACTTCCATAAATTAAGTACTCGTCTTTTCTCACTCTCACCTCGTTTAAATCGTCTCTCTATTTCTTACTCATGGTCTCCACTCTCAAGCTCAACAATCCGATGACTCACGATTTTGACTCTTAACTTTCAATATTAGTTCAATTTTTTTTACTAATATTACAACTAAGAATATGAAAGTTATTCGCCTTTTGCTTTACTTTGGCTTGCAAAAAAATGTTAAACTAAGTATGTGAAGATTGATCGGACCAGTTCCATGGACTCATCCAAGAATCAGATCAGATTGGTGGTACAGTTCCTGGATGGATCCATGGAACCAATTGCAATTTTCAATTCTAATATTTCGGAATCAATCCTTAGTGGTTGTTTCCATCTCTAGGGTAGAAACCGTTCACCTAGACTACTCCCACAAATTGGTTTGGTTATTAACAATCACATGTCACCAAAATTAATAATTTGGCAGTTAATATATATATATATATATATATTTTATAAAAGTAAGCAATATATTGGGAAAAGGCCAAACTGTACAAACAAACGGCTTCAAAAACTTACACTCAAGATGAATAGACCAAACGGCTACAATTGACAGTTAAATTTTCAAGTGTACTAGTTTTGAGTTTTTTTTTTTTGGTAAATTTATCACGTGTATACCAGTTTAAATTTTTTTTTGTTATATTAGGCCAAATTAAATTAGTGAATTTCATTAACTTGAATTAATAGAATTATATCATTGAACATTTTATATAATTTGGGGATTGAATTGAACATCTATAAAAAATTTAAGGATTATATTGAATTAATTAAAGGTTAAAAAATGATACTGCACATTGAGCCAACGTTCAAAGCTCATCCATGTCATCTTCTCTTTCATAAAATGAATTATTACAAGGCAGATTTGCAGAACTATATAGGAAATACTAAAACATGTTGAGATTACAAGAGTTCCTTTTTTCCCTTGCATTCATGGCGAGCATGTTTGGGAAAAAGACAATTTTTCAGCTATCCAAAATTTCCAACAAACGTGACTTCTCAAGTTTTCATGTCACATCCGACCAAAAAAAAAAAAAATTTTCATGTCACAAAAAATCCTTATAGTTTGAAAACATGTTCATAAAAATATAATTACCTTTGTATCATTATCACAATTAAAAAAAGAAAAGAAAAGAAAAGAAAGAGAAACACATAAGCAATCGTGCTTTGCTTCTTCACATTACTGCCTTCAAACTGGCCTTTTTCTAAGATTACTGTGGATTGATTGCGATGCGTTTATCATATAAGTCTTAATATATGATAGACGGATCAGGCACAAAAAGACCAACGTGGATGAGGAAATCCTAACCTCTTTCGAGTTTAAGTGCTAGACAGTACGTACGACGTGCACGAAACGCCGTGCACATACAGAAACGACTATCGTCTAGCAATTGAATAGAAAGGGGATTGAAGGATGGAACAAATGCAGTGCATGTATATAGTGATTTAGCCTATTCACCTAACCTACTCCTCTCTTCGAGTTTTCACAGCCAAAATCAAGGCTGGAATCATCTATTGAAAGTCTCGAGACATTGATGGCGTATACATAAATTGTAGATGCACAGACCTCTACGTAGAAATACATCCAGATATACATAGCGAGAAGATGAACACTTAAGCATAGACTAGTTTTTCGTTCGTTTTTTCCCCCACGAAACTACTGCCCTTGGGTCGAATTTTGTAGCCATTACTTGTCGAGTGACGTTTGAAATTCAAATCCCACGAGTAGCATTGGTTCTGTCGTTTGCAATTGTAGAACTTCACTCTCAGCTCCGTAGAAACAGTTTCCCAAAATGGTTGGTTCTGCTTCTACAACATTCTGTAGGTGTAACATCTTCTGCACTCAAGTCTTTCCAAGAGTCTGCATAACCAATCTTGTTCTCCTCCTACATTTAGGTGTCTCCAAACATATTTACTTACGTTCCATAAACTGTTCACCTTGTACTTGGTTTATCCAAACTCTTCGACATTCACATGTCCTCTAGCTTGTTCACCTTTGGCAAGGTCCATCCAAGCCCACTAACGTCTCCATGTCTTCTAGTTGGTTCTCATTCTATTGATCCATCCAAATTTTTTGATGATCACACGTCCTCTAATTTGTTCACATTGCAGAGTCCTTCTAAGACATTGACATTTCTCACGTCCAATACATACATGGTTCACCTTCTGCAGGGCACGTCCTTCTGCACTCTTGGATGTCCCATCACTAACATCATCTGCATTTAAATCTGTGTATGTAAAGGCAGCATCTTCTGCGCAATCAGTTACACATGGCAGTGTACTTAAATTGTTTTGTCATTCTCAAAATGCCATGGGGATTTTTCCTGACATAATAATCAAAAAGCTTAGTTGGCAATCAATCTGATTCTGGAAACACGGAAAGCCAGCACTCTGTGATGATGATTGTTGCAGGCTGCTGGCGAGGATGGTGCTGGCAGATTGCTGACGGTGGCAACAGTTGTGGTGATGGTTGTGCTGGGCTCCCTATGCAGATGGTGCCGACAGATAAATGACGGTGTCAACAACTGTTGATTGGCCTCAAGGCAATACACAGTGGTAATCCAGTTTGTAAGTTCCTCAACATTAGATAGAATGATGCTTTCAAACGATAGTTCACCCTATGAAAGAAACTTACCTTAAATGAATGTGTAAACAATTCATCCAAAAGACTGCAGCTTTAAATTCTACGTCCAGCTCATAGCTGGCATCTTCTTGATCTTCTTATCTTCCATTAGGCTTCTAATCTGCAAAGCATCACTCCACCTTCCAACAGATCTGTAAACATTTGCCAGAACGACATAACTCAAGTGGTGATTGGGTTTCAGTTCCAAAATTTTCTTTGCGATGCGCTCTGCAGAAGCAGAGTTTGTACTGGTAGTGCAGGCACTGAGAAGAACTTCCCAAAGAGATGGATCATCTCTATATTCGGCATTCTCTACTAATTTTTCAGCCTCCTCCAGGAGACCTGCACGGCCAAGAAGATCTACCATGCAATTGTAATGCTCTGTTCCTGCTTTGATCCCATACTCTTCAGTCATCGAAGTAAAATATTTTCGCCCTTGATCGACCAAACCTGTTTGACTACAGGCAAAGAGAACCCCAACAAAGCTAATATAGTCAGGTCTGACCCCCGACTTAGCCATTTCATCAAATATTTCAAGAGCTTCTGTATCTCTTCCATTCTGAGCAAAGCCACAGATCATTGAGTTCCATGTTATTAGGTTTTTGACACGCATCCTCACAAATATTCTATAGGAAAAATCTGTACAACCACATTTTGCATATAAATCAACCAAAGCTGATTCTATGATAACATCTCTCCAACCAACTCTCCTCACGTACTGGCAGTGGACCTCTTTTCCTGGCCTCACAGCTGCCAAACCTGCACAAGCACGGATAACTGTCCCAAAATCATAGAGATCAGCATTACCCATCTCACGGAAAAGCTGAATTACTGTCTCGAACCTTCCACCTTGACAGTACCCTCCAAGCAATGCAGACAGAGAAACCGAATTCTTGTTGATCATCCTATCGAAAACATGCTGAGCTTCATCAAGCGACCTGCACTTTCCATACATGTCCACGATGCTGCTCTCAACGACAACATGTCCACAAAGACCAAAAGTGATGACTTTGGAGTGTACCTGTTTGCCCTGCTTCAACCACCCCAAATTGCCACAAGCAGTCAGTACACTTCCAAATGTAAAATTGTCCGGCGTCAAACGGTTCCTTTGCATGTAATAGAAGCATTCCAATGCTTCCTCATACATATCATTCCTCGTATATGCCGAGATAACAGAAGTCCAACAAATAGCATCTGGCTCAAGCAACTCATCAAACACCCTGCGTGCTTCACTCAAACAACAATTCCTTCCATACATGTCAATCAAAGCACTAGAAATAACGCGATTCGAGCCGAACCCATGCCTAAAAACAACCCCGTGAAAGCACCAACCTAACCTCACTCTACCGAGCTCCGAGCACGCCTTGATGACCGCGGATAAAGTGAAACAATTGGGCTCAATCCCAGTCCCCAGCATATCCCAGAACAGCTTCAGCGAGTCCTCGCATTGCCCCACCTTCACGTACCCCGATATCATCGACGTCCAGGAAATCACGTCCTTAGCGAACAAGCCGTCGAAGACTCTCCGGGTCTCCCCAATGTCGGAACCCGACTTGAAATACAGAGTGATCAAGCTGTTCCCAACGAACCCATCGGTGTCGAGGCCGGACTTGATGACGCGAGCGTGGATTTGGAGACCCGGGCCGAACGAGACGGCCGCGGCGGCGCACGTCTGCAAGAGGGCGCCGTAGAGGGCGGGCTTATTCCGTACGCCGGAAGGGTCCGTGGCGTTCAGGAGCCGGAACGCGTCGAGAAGCGCCCTCGATCTGCAGAGCCGGACGATTTCGGAAGCGCTGTCGAATGAGAAGCTTCTGGCGCTGCCGAGGGCGGCGAGAGAGGGCAGGGAGCTGCCATGGCGTCTCGAGAAGAGCTTCATGAAATGCGAGGAACCGAAATCCTCTCGACCCTGAAACCGGTTCGCCACAACCCGGGCGTCAGCAGCAGTCAAACAACATCGTTCGATTAGAAAGAAGACATGCTTTGAATCGAATCAAGAGGCTCATGAACGACCGAGAAACATCATTCGACCCACGTTTTCGAAGTAGCGTTCGGACATTCCTCTTTTGTGTTCCATTTCGCTAGACATTGGCGAGCTTGAGTCTCGCCAAATCCAGCGAGGCTCAAGCCTCACTAGTTGTCGACGACCTATTGACAAGCTTGAGCCTTGCTTGGCATGTCACCGACCGGTGGCCGGCCGTCGCCGGTCGCGGATTAAGGAAGAAAGAAAAAAAAAAAAAAAAAAAAAAAATTGAAAAATAATTATAATTTTGATTTTTTTATTAAAAACATTTTAAAAAGTAAAAAAAAAAAGCCTTGGATTTAAAGTAGATTTCCTAATAACTCATTTAGACTCATTTCTTTTTGTATTTTACTTTCTTAGACTCATTTTTGACCAATATTTAACTTTCACTTAATTCTTATATGACCCATTTAACTAAGAATGAGTCATAATATGGATTATGACCCATTTTGCCCAGCCATGTATGGAATAAAGGGGAGAAAATGAAGAAAATATAGGTTAGGCCAGAAAAGTGCAAAACTTGTAATGGACAAAGGTTTCAATTTTGCATCCGCCCGACCAAACATAGCAAGAGTATTAAATGGACGGGTACTCAGATTAAGTAGATTTAAAATGGAAAAAAAATCATCTTGTCACTGATGGAGGGATGCAGAGCAGGTGCTTCTGCACTCGGATGTCACTTGGATGATGCAACGGCACATGGTGGGAGAACACATCACCGAGGATAAGCTGGTTCGCTGTCGGTAGAGAGAAAAAGGGTAAAACTTCACATGCTGAAAATGACATCAACTAATGCGAACTTGGACAATTTGCAATATCGTGAATGGGTAAAACTCTAAAGAAGGAGAAAGCTAAAATTCCAAAACGAAGTCCCGTGGAAGCTTCTCATCACCATGCGTGAAGATGAGGAACACCAAAAGACGCAGCTAATTCAATTAGGCTCGTGCTGAACTAATCTGTTACGCATATCCCCTCCCTCCACTTGTCCACCCAAATTTGAGGTGGGGAAAGAAACTAAATGCTTATAATCTTATAAACATGGCTGTACACCACCGCACATATTTCTGACTGGCTGAATTCCGGCTCATGAAACAACAAATCATCAGATGGCCGATAGCCAAAACATACGAATGAAACATATCTTACTCCAAATAAACTCGCAAGGGGATTATTGAACAAGCATAAAAAAGAGCTTGCCTTACTAACTAGAGATGTTAAGATGGTCCAATTGATGCAACTTGCCCGTTGGAATAATTTCAATCTTACCAACACAAGGCGAAAACACAAACTCCACTTGTTCACGCTCGGTCGTGTGGACAAAATGTACAAGCATTGAGGCCCTGCTTTCCCAGCACTGAGGAGAGATGCATTTACACTGTTTTTGAACCCCATGTTTGAAGTTTTCCATCGTGTGGCATGCACCACCAAAGGGATCTTGGCCTTGTTCCTGGGCCACTGCGGTCCCTCGATCTAGACAATCATCCAGAACATGTCATGCCAGATATCTGAACAAATTGGGGTTGTCTTTATCTCTCTCCAAATAGTCTCGAGTGATCAAGTCCTCAATCCTTTTCTTGATTGCCTTGAAATCAGGCTGCAATACAACAAAATCAGCTGATAAAAACTGAAAGAACCAGGATGAAGGTATTGAGTCAACACAGTGTCTAATAAAGACCTTAAACATGCGACCCAACTGCTCAACACACTCCATGACCAACTGCTGATGACCCAAAACTTTTCGACTCTTCATGATACGCACAATTGAGGCATCAATTGCGTATCTCCGATCCTTATCCACATCTTCTATCACTTTCTTCTTCTCATCCACAGGAGGAAGAGGAATCTGCATGTTGGAAAAATTAAAGTATGATTGAGCTGATAAAGGTGAGAAAAACTAAAACAGGATTGCAATTAAGGGTTCATGTAGAAAGACCAGGTCAGACAATTCAGGACAATCTAAAAACAGTCGGTGAAACCTTGATCCTCCGCATTTTGTCGGTGAACTTGGAGTTGAACTCAAAGTGATCAGTAGGAGCAATGGTTTTTGTGTTTGGTTCTTTGTTAAGGATCTTGTACTTGGCACATGATAAGGAGTGGAGAAGCCTCACAACATCATCATCAGTCAAATTCAACTGGGTCATTATCTCTGAGTAACTCAGTCTATCAGAAGAGTTGAATAACAACAGAGCTGAGGCCTACAAAGCAATAAAGAGGGGATAAAAAGCTTTCAAGTGAAAAAATACATAATGGAAAATAACAAATCCCAAAGTCTACCAGATCTCAAAATTGATAAAAACAAAAAGTTCAAAGAACATATTACCTGATATGTTGTCACTATCAACTCCATGGTTTTTGGCTCAAATTTACCAATAATGTTACACGTCCCTAATGAATAAATCCATGTTAGCTTTCGATGCTTTGTTTTTGTCTGGTAGAATTCCCTGAAAACTTCAACACACTTTACCTGAAACAACAAAAAATTAACAATGACTTTTAAATCAGAGTGAAGCAATAAATTTCAACCATCAGAAATTGCCTACGAACATCAAACAGAACTTCAAATTTTAACTTAGCCAAAATTCTGCAAGTACCATTTCTGCTGGAAGGTTCAAATCAAAGGACTTGTAACTTGGCCAAAAACCAGTAGTCAGAACCGTGACTGTCAAGTCAATGCCAGGATTTGCATTTGTATTATTACTGAGATACTCTTCAAAACTAGTCTGATTTTCCTTGGCTAATGTCAAATCCGTAACCTGGAACACAGGGAAGTGAATTAGGAGCATATTGCCGCAGGTGAAACTAGTTCTTAAGAAAGAAATCTAGCAACACCAACCATCCCTTCCATCTTTGATGTGAACTGACCACCGCATTGCTGCTTTAATTTTGTCAGGATACTTCTCTCATGGTCATCATTGGCACTCTTATCAAAGAGAAGTCGTCTAGCAAGCTTCTTCCTGCCGGTTTTGATGATTATTAGTAAGCAGTTTGATGGCATCACCAAGCCTCAATTATAACGGATTACGCCACAAATGGATCCATATAACAGACCCCACTTAGTGGATGAGGCATTTGTTTCCAAAAATTGATATGGCTAAGTTTCATATTCTAATGCATGGAAATTTTATTTGCAGACATGATTAACATGCTTGATATATATATTCTCAGAGTCACTGTAAATTGATTACAAAAATGATCTCATTTTTCTTTTACTACAGAGTACAGAAGAGAGATGTTGAATAATATATAAGGCAAATCAATCTTGAGAACATACGTTCTTCATCTTGACTATCATTGGCATAAAGACAAGCACAGTAGCCTCAGTAAACTTGCACCCATTACTCAAGGGTCTAGCATCCTATGAAATTACAGTATTCAAGAAACTGATAGAACTAGTTTTGACGTATCTAAATAATAGGTAGAAAACTAGTAAGCTCAATTTCAATATATCATGAACTATCTTCTATACATGCTTGAAATTACAGAATTCAAGCCTCGATTATAATGGATGACAACCACAATGGAATATTAAATGGATACACATAAACAGTAGTGGATGAGGCATTTGTTTCCAAAAATTGATATGGCTAAGTTTCATATTCTAATGCATGGAAATTTTATTTGCAGACATGATTAACATGCTTAATATATATTCTCAGAGTTACTGTAAATTGATTATGGAAATGAGCTCATTTTTCTTTTACTATAGAGTACAGAAGAGAAATGTTAATCAATCTTGAGAATATAGGTTCTTCATCTTGAAGATCATTGGCATAAAGACTAGCACAGTTCCCTCAGTAAACCTGCACCCATTACTCAAGGGTCTAGTATACTATGATATTGAAGTATTCAAGAAACTGATAGAACTAGTTCTGATGTATCTAAATAATTAGGTAGAAAACTAGTAAGCCCAATTTCAATATATTATGAACTGTCTTCTATACATGCTTGAAATTACAGTATTCAAGCCTTGATTATAAAGATAGTACCTATAGAACTCAGCGAAAAGATCCTTGTCACTGATATACGCAAGCAGCTTTACTACCTGCAAAAGGTGCAATAACCACCTGCGATACTTAGAAAATGATGCTAGACTACATTAGAAAAATTAATGTCCAACAACAGACCTTCTCAAGCATTTCTTCAATGGCTTCATCACTTAATTTTTCACTACCTCCCTTCTTAAGTATATTATCACAGAAAGTAGCCAATAGCTCTGCACTTGAGCTTCCACCAACACCCTTGTTGCAAAAGACTTCAAAAGCCTCCTTAAGTGCCTGTCAAAAGGAACCTCAACTGAGTATCTATTTGGTATCTATTAGATGTAGCTATTTGAAATCACTTCAATCGCAAGATATGAACCTTATGGAAGAGGGTGTGGTTCTGGAAACAATCATTCACATATGCCACATACTTATCATGTAGCTCAATTACTTTCCTCACGAAAACCTGCTGACAATGAGCTGAATCAATGATCCTAAACAGACCAACAAAATTTTATTAATGTATGGAGGATAAGTAGAAGATCTATTGTATCACTTGTTCCTGCAAGCCAACTACATCCTTCTTGTCACCCTGTGAAAAAGGAATGAAGGCACTAGGTTACTTGCTTCATACAATGTTCTAAGACAAAACAAAGGTATGCATAAATATCATAGATGTGCAACCACACTAAAACTACAGAATGATGAGGATGACAAATCTCAAACAGCGGGTCAGATTTAGACTGGAATTTAAAATAACACCCAAATGGTAACTTGGAGAAGCGTAAATTCCTTTATGAAAACCAAAAGCTTGGAAGCATTGCAGGACAATTTCCTTAGCATCATACTAAATAATAAAGATTTCACCATGTAACTCAAACTAATCGATTGCTAGAGCTTCAATTAATTTACAATATTTCTTCAAGAGAAGATAACAATTGTATATGTAGATTTTTCAAAAATCCTTCCAGATATTTCATGGACAGTGGTTCATTACTATACATGAAAACAGCAAAGGCATGAGTATGCAATAAGCCAGTTTTCTTGGTACACGGTATAGCACTGTAATCATAGTTGAATAATTGAATTACTACGTCAGCTCGTGGTTCAGTTAGGCCTGACTGCTAAAATAATAACATAACAATGTATGTGTGTCAGCTATCCATGCTAACATGTGTGAGTAAATCATGTTCACATATATGCAGATCTTGGAATATGTATGGCATAAATCTCTGCGAACACCATATCTCCCTCGCTTCCTCCCTCTCTCGCTCTCTCTCACTTTCGTGGCAAGCTGGTCAATCTTCTCATTTGAAGATTAACTTCCATCTTCTTGATGAAGGATAAGGTTTTCACCAAAACGGAGATCCAAGTCAGCAACAATTCCTGATTTGATTCTATCAACCTATATCGCAATTAGCATAAGGGGAACTAACTGGACGATGTTAATACTGGTCCAATTAGCATATGGGCCCGTTTGGTTCAACTTTGGGGGAATGCAAAGCCATTTCCCCAAGTATCTTTGAGTGAAGGGGCATTTTGTGAAGGCAAGTGTGTTTGGTTGTGTATATTTTGTAAAGTAGCTTTAAGGTGAAAAGAAAAAGGAAAAAAAGAAAAGAAAAGGGAGGAGGAGATGCAGCTGGAGAGGGGAAAATCGTGGGGGGGCAGCTGGTGGTGGTGGCAGTGGCGGTGGCAGGAGGCCGCTTGCCTGAGGTCGCTGACCTCAGCATCACTTGGGTCGCACAACCCAACCACTTGGGTCACTCGACCTCAGGCCACCTCGCCTAAGGTTGCGTGACCTCAGGCGAGCTTCCCAGAGGCTAGATCTGGCCGCTCACAGTGTCGCCTGGTTCACGCGTGCCAGGTGACGCCGCCCGAGATCTGCGTGACCTTAGGCGACGCCGCCTGAGGTCTGCGTGACCCAGGCGACGCCACCTGAGGTCCGTGCAACCTAGGGCGACGTCGCTTGAGGTCGGCGTGGCCCAAGCGACGTCGTCTGAGGTTGTGCGACGCTGCCTGGGTTGCGCCACCCTAGGCGGTGGTCACTTGGGATGTGTGACCCCAGGCGGTAGTGGTGGCCGCAGGAGAAGCGTGACTTTCAGGCAGGGAAGAAGATGGGTGGGGAAGAAGAAGATGAGTAATGACGTGATGAACAGTGGAAATTGCATCTCCAAAATGCCAAAGCCCAAAGCAGCCCCTCCCCAGCACTCAGCTTTCAGCATTTGGAATGCTCACATTTGGCAAATGAGCTTTCAAAAATATTTGTCAAACGCAAAAAATTTTCCCCAAGGGGCTTGGGGCTTTGGGCCCCCAAAGCCCCTTGGGAAAGTCGAACCAAATGGGGCCAAAAAAAACCTAGCACCCGACTTTTAAGCGAAAAAATAGGAACTTATCAAAATCCTGCATAGGGAACTAAATAGTACCTTAGCAGACTTCTATCCTGCAAGAATGACAATATGGACAATTAAAAAATCCCATCATCACTAAGGCTGACAGTAATCCTATGGTTATAATAACATTGTGCACATCTTGTTTGATCTAGAAGGCTACATCAATGACCACATTAGATTGACAAAACTTTCCAAAATCTCAGCTTGTTTTCTTCCGATGTTAATCCAATATCAAAGATTGGAACTCTCCCTGTGTACTCAATTGATTCCGTAACATAGAGAAACCCCTGAAGGATGCAGAAACATATTGGCACAAGAGCACAAACTGACAAGTAAAGCATGCAAATGCAGTGTCCGACGATGATCCAACAACACAGAAGAAAGGAAGTAGACTTTGCTCATTTGACTGAACTAGAGCAGAAATTCTGCAAATTCGTAAGAAAAAGCCAAAGCCACGGACTGATGAACTGAAAGATTTATATACGAACCTTCTTGCTGCTAGCTGCTTCTTCTGCTTGTTTGACCAAGGCAGTGCCCTCGGCGGTAACATGCTGAAATATGACATGAAAAACAAGGTAAGTGACAGCAAAGGCAAGTGCAGTCTAATGAGGATGAAATACGGATGACAGATAAAGGACCTGCTTAAATATGTTAGCGACTGGATCCAAGCCTTTTGGTATTTTAGAGAAAAGCCTGAACATCCTCGACAAATCTCCAACCTTACAGCATCAGAAAAAATGGTTGGTAAATACAACTCAATTATATCCAAGAACAGATGCTAATAAAGGGACAAAAGTGAAGCCAGAATACCTTATCATCTCTGAGTAATGCATGACATCCTGAGTAATCCTTTTCAAGTAATTGGCTTGCATATACAGACAGCAACTCATGTTGAACTTTCTGAAGAAAGTGCAGACAGATAATAATATCAAAACTCAAAAATTGTCCAGGTCGACTCCACCGGCTCTTATAATATTCAAAATCTAAACAAGAATGAAACATATTAACTATATACACAGTTAGTTGCACAAGTTGTTCCACCAGTTGCACAAGTTGTTCCACCAGACTGACCACCAAAGTCCAAATTAACACAAGTAAAGGGACAAACCTCCAGTAGCTTCGGCTCACTGCTAGAATGCAAGTAATGAGCAACCCTATCTTTCTCTCGTTTTAGGCACTCCTCTGCCTGGGAAACCCAATATCAAACATCAAACCTCATGAAATATCATCATCATCATCATCATCATCATCAAGATGTAATTGGTTAGGTAGGAAATAAATTGTTATTCACCTTCAACATATAATCAGGACAGGAGTCCTCAAGAATCCAGCTTGAAGCTTTACGGGAATAATAAGCAGCACTATCTTTCAGCAAAGCCGCTTCAAAATCATTTTCATAATAATCCATTTGTCCCATGCCAATCTCCACGAATATATCCAATATATTCTTTAATAAAGCTCGATCAATTTGCTCGCTTTCACGTTCTTGATCAATCTAGCAAAAACAATTTCTGTTAGTTAATTCAAGATTATCATTGAAGACAGAAAGGGACAGTAGTTAAATGGACACAAACATACCAATGAGATCACGGCATCCCTTACTTTCACCTTCAACTCTTGATATACCTTTAAAACAGCAAAAAGTGCACAATGGTCAATTTTTACTGCAGAATCTATGGAGGAAACTGAAAATGACAGGATCTGAGTGACCAAAGAGTCAATTATGAGCTGTCTAAAGGCCAAAACTAAGCTAAATCCCACAAAAAAATATGAAGAGAACAGCTAATCGAAAGATTTTATATAATTCATACCAGTTCACGGAAGCAGGTCAGGCCAACTTCATTAAGGGGTGGCAGTGATCTCCTTGCAATGAAGTAGCGATCTAGATAATAGAAGAAACGAGAAAGCCACCTGACCATAACCTTATGATTCGCCCACCTTTTGACTAGCTCTTTCAACATAAACTCATCGTGCTTCTCTCTTAATGATGGCAATACCTAAATTGTAAGCAGAAGCAGATTTTTCAATGCAGAAGCAGAATTAAACTCATATGACAACAGCTACATAAATGATAAGAATAGATATAACCAATAAGCAAGATACAAGTAATGACCAACTCTGCATTGGCATAATTATATAGAAGAGGAGGATGAGAAAGTGACAACAAGAAGGACAGGTAAAGAATATATGATTCCTCAATTTCTTCCAATATACCTCAGTATGAAATGGTAAATGGCAAATCCTAGAATCATGGGCTACAAATTAGAAGCAACAAAACTCTGGAGGATTTGACTGACTATGAAAACAGGAATAACCATGCAGAGTCGTAAATAAGGTATATTAACATCTAACTATTGGACAAGGCCCCATAAAACAGCAAACTTCAACCATTTTTTCGTTTGACCATCAACTTAACTGGGCATAAGTTTTGGCATAGGGCCCGTTTGGTTTGGGTTTGGGGAAGTGCCCTTGGGAGAATGCAAATACCTTTAAGGTAAAGGGGTTTTCCGAAATGTTACATCATTTGGTAAATTGTAACTTCAAATAATATTGAAATATAACTTTAGCATAAATACCATTTGGCAAAACTCACCTTTGTATGGGCTTCAGCTATATTTTTTTTTTTAATCTAAAAATCAAAACTCATCATCGTGTGAGGTTGCGGAGGCTAGATCTGGCGGCCTAAGGTCATGGAGGCCAAATCTACCGCCGAATGGCCAAATCTGGCCTCCGGATTGCCAGATTTGGCAGCCTGAGGTCCGCGCGACCCAGGGGATGCCGCTTGGGTCGCGGGTCACACCACCCCAAGCGGTGGTCATCGGGACGCACGACCCCAAGGTGGCAGTGGTGGCTGCCGGAGAAGCCCGACTCTCAAGCGGGGAAGAAGATGGGCGGGGAAGAAGAAGATAAACAATGACGTGGTGAACAGTGAAATTGCATATCTAAAATGCCAATGCTCAAAGTAGGTCCTCCCCAGCATTGGACTTCAGCATTGGAAATGCCGATATTTGACAAATGAGCTTTAAAAAATGTTTGCCAAATGCAAAATATTTTCCCCAAGGGGCTTTTGGGGGCCCAAAGCCCATTGGGAAAACCGAACCAAACGGAGGCCATAGTGCGAGTAGAGTGATAAATTGTTTCCGTCCAGATTACATCTAAGTTGCAGCAATAAATGACTTCACACTGATAAAGCAATCGACTCTCCAGAGTTTCCCTAGACTTCTTTGCAGACAATTTTGTATCTATTAACCATTGTTGGTTTTTCTGCTGTTCTTTTTAAGCTCTTTATTCTTGCAGAAACCTTGTCACCAGACTTCTTCTGACAACCTGACTCCTTGTTAATCCAATTTATGCTGTCTCAGTTGGTTGATACCATCTATTCTCCAAAAATGATTCAAGCTTTCACCACATGCCACAGTTCTTTTATCTTAAAATTACTTTTTTTTTTCTTTTTAAAATTCACAAAAACAATCGTAAAAATACAATTTCTAATGAATTCCTTATCAATGGCATATACAAGAATGTAACTCCAACAACAGCAAACTTCTTTAATTCCATATCATAACTTCAACTTTTCCGGACATGCAAAGCTAATGAAGACAATCCACCAATATAACAGAAAAAGGGAGTTGTGGATGGTAAATTTTCCTTACCGTTGACGTGATATAATCTTCAAAAGATTCTCTATACTTGTCATACAGTTGCTGGGAGTAATCATGCGGAGGCTTCTGAGTACACATATTGTAGATAGTACTGCCAGTAGAATTGAGAAGAAAACAATCAACTATTAGCAAACCAAACAAGACATTAGGATAACAATTCTATGTGTCACAACTCCTGAAGTCATAAGGCAGAAGAGAGGCTCACGTGTAGAGCATCATGTAGTCTTCCGAGCTGAACTGAGGCTCGGGTAGCCCTTCGAGGATATTCTTGAGCTTCATTATGCCCTTTTGCATGAACTCCCATCCTTGCTCTAAATCAATCGTTTTCCTCTCGTTCGCCGCCATATCTACACGATCAGGTTCTCAACACCAAATCTGCACACGGAAGCCGATCAAGTCATCGGCGACAGAAAATCGCGAACCCAAACCAAATCCAACAATGCAATAAAACCGAGGAAAACTCCTCTTCCGCAAGGCCAAAAACTATTCCAACGACCGCTTCCAGCAGGACAATCACTAATCCGCCATAGAAGTATTTAAACAACAAAAACAATGATTTAGGTCTTGGGCGATCATACTCGATAATCCCGCACCGGGAATTCCAACCTCAGCTAATTCCAATCCTAATTCCACAACTCAACCCTAGCTTCACCCCTACCGCCAACCGATGAAAACCGCATCGACAAGCTCCGAGAGCAGAAATCCCCCTATTCCCACGCCGTTACGAACTTCTAGGTCAACAAAACGAAGCTAACAACCTCACGCCATCGCCTCAAAAAGGCGAAAATCCAGCAAACCGAGGCGCAACATTCCGAAAGGAGAACAACGGATCCGAGGCCGATTCACTCGGAATCGAGCGACGGAATCCAATGGCGGATTCGCGCCGGGCCGCCACGCGATCGGGGCAGCATCGCGACGAGATTGCGAATCCGGCAGAAGGAGAAAACCAGAGAGAGAGAGAGGGAGGAACCTGATCGGAGGAGAAACCCTGGGGGAACGAAAATGGTGGGCCCCACCGGTTGGTGATGGACGAGAAGGAGGGCAAGAGGGATGACCCTGCGCGCAGAGCGGGGAGAATGGGGAGTGCAGAAAGGAAACTCATTCTAATAGGAAAACCTCATTCATAATAATAAATGGGGAAAATTCTAAATATAAATCCGAAGTGAACCAATTTTCTTAAATAAAAATTCGAAGTGAATTTTGTGTTAAATAAAAACCCAAAGTAAACTCATTTTCTCGAAAAAGGATCCAAAGTAAATTTTGTGTTAACTAAGGACCCGAAATAATCAACTTAATCTCTATTGAAGACCTTAGCTCACCGGCAAATATTTTCTAGCGATTACAATAAGGGCAATTTTGTCAGAAAATGATGATTGGAAAAAAGGGAAAATTTTAAATTAATTAAGTTTATATTTTCTTCTTTCTTCTCCCTCGCTGCTCCTCAACCAAATCGCTGTCCGATCATCGTTGCAACTTGATTCTCGTCGCTCCTTGCCCTGCTCGATTCTCGTCACTTCTCACCTGCCCCTTGCAAGCATCGGTCTATTGTTCACCATTGTCTCTTCTTTCTATCGGCAGCCTCTTGTAAATTTTGTCAAGATAGCTCCTTGCGCTGGTAAGTTCGGCAGAGTCGCGGAGGCGATGGCCATGGGAATCTACACCGCACGGAACGCTCCCTTGGGACCATAATGTCCCTCCTCTCTCTCCTTTGTTGCGGTCCTGCTCACGGTTCTTGCTCAGGGGTCGCCGGTACTCATTTGCTCTAGGTCAGAGCCGAGACGGTTCCAAGGTCTCTGACTTTTCTTCGGATACAACCTCTATTATGAGAAATTCCATCTGGCTGTTTGTTTTCGCTGTACTTGTAGCTAATTGAATCGCTAAAAGGCCAGTGTTTTGTGTCACTGTGCATAAAGTCCGTGTCTCCGTGTGTATGTGTGTTTGGCACTGGCACTTAGGTGTTTGTTGGGTTATCATCTCATAGTTGCCGTTGTTGTGCTTTCGCCATTGCAACTTTGGTGGAAATTGTTGCTAGTTCACTCGTGCACGCGCGCGTATTGTAGTTTTGTGGCGATTTTTGGCCTGGAAATTGTAGGATGACAGGGCAGTGCGGTTCTTGCTGTGTTGTTGGATTTGAGGTTCTCGGGGCGAAGTAGATGTATGTGGGAGGAAATTGTGTATCTACGTTCTCTTTTTCGTATTCACACTGCAAGTTGGCTTGTGCAATCTTGAGTGAAATGCTAGAGTATTCAAAATATTTTAGGCGGGCGGGGAAAACTTTTGAGGACAAGGCTTTGGAGCAGTCATCCCCTGTGGATTGGTAATTAAGTTGTTTCTTTTTGATAACTATAACCCCATTTGCTTTGCTAGTCAAGCAAAAAAAGAAAATAAGAAAATTTTGAAGGGACCTAATAAGAGAAGGAAAATCTGGATGACCGGAGGTAGGGATGATATTGCTAAGACAATGGGGTTTGCAATTGATTCGTGATATTATAGATAAAATCAATACTCCGGCTGTCTGTGGTGATTAGTTATGAATTCAACAAGTATTGGCTGATTTCTTGTTAAATGTGGTGAGACATGCTCCATCTCTAGAAGGTTGGGTGGAGATTCACATTCATCCAAGTTTGAAGCAAACTGCTAAAGGACTAACTCTTGTGCATGAGGAATTTAATTTTCCTTTGATAGGTTTCTATTTGTTTTGAGGATGTTATGTGAATAATGCATTGTCCTATTTGGAGATGGTTACTTGATATGGCTTGCTTTTTAAAATTTTGTCTCTATTAACTCTAAAGCACCACTTAATACTATCAAAACAAAGTTTTTACATTGAGCTTGAAACTTATCATACTAATGAACCAAATCCCTCGAATCTTTCATTTCTCTAGTTTTTATGAAATAATTTGTGACTTAACATAAAAAAAAAAAAAAAAAAATTGAACCTAATTCAACTGTCCTATATTTTGTGGTGATCTAATATTCATTGGTAAATGATTAGCAACTATCTTCTCATCATTTATCAGGGTTCTCTATTTTTATGAATTCGGGCTTATGTGATGCAAGACAATGGATTGATCTCAATGCTACTATGAGAGAAGTTTTTTACTACACAGCTCAACTACAATTGCCAAACTCCATACTAGTATATGAGAAGAGGGAAATGGAAAAAATGACAATAAGGGCAATGGGATTGCAAATGCCATGGACATAAAACTTTGAGGTTGAGGGACCAAAGGACTAAGCGATGGTCAAAAGAGAAGAGTTAGCATTTGCCTAAAGCTTGTCACCTGCTTGGAGCTTCTCTTCCTTGACGAAACCAACTAGTGGACTCGACCATCCTATTATGTCGTGAGCAAAATAACCATCTTTGACCAAAGAGATGGAACCCAAAGAACTATAATCACATCAATTCATTAGCTCAGTAGTGGAGTCTTTCAACTTTTATTGGGTGCTTTAGATTGGCCGTAGTAGAGGATGGGATGTGATAATTGCATATGATCATTGGGAGTTTGTTTTATAAATCCAATTGTTTCTTCTCTTTCTTGTAGCGTTGTGCGCGTTATATGTGCACATATTAAAGTTGTAAACTCATATTTTGTTATCTCTTTTTGTAATGGAAATATTGAAGGTCAATTAACTCAAGTGTTCAATGATGAATTAATGATGATGCTTTTTGGTACTACAAGCTGTATTTGGTTTCATTTGAGTCGAATATTCTATATTTTGTTGTGTATAGAGCTCAAGCTTTGACAGAGCCCATTGACATTCTATATTTCTCTTTGGCCTATACTATAGTGCATTTTAATTGGGTGTGTTGTTAGACTGCTGTGTTCGTTGCTCTTCACGGGTCATTTTTTTTAGGGATAAGTGTTCCAGAAGTCCTACAACTTGTCACGAAAACACATTTCAGTCCTAAAACTTGCAAAACGTGCATTTTAGTCCTAAAACTTGTCAAATTGTTTCAAACGAGTCCTAAGATCGATGCCATTAGCCTTTTCCGTTAAATATGCCGACGTGGCATTTTAAATATTTTTTTTTTATTTTTCACGTGAATTTTTTAATTATTTTTTTTAAAATTAGATTTAAAAACTAAAAAAAAATCAAATTTATTCATTTTATCTTATTTTTACTAAAATTTTTTTTAAAAAGTTAAAATATTTATTAAAAAGAAAAAGAGCGGCTCCTCCCCCGCCGTCGCCGCCCATCGCCGGAGGGGCCGGGCGACGGTCGCCGCCCTTGGGCGGGGTGGCGGGCCTCCGGCCCCCGCGAGGGCCGGCGACGACTCGCCCTGGGGGGCGATGGCGGCGGGCCCAGATTTGGGCACCTGCATTTTTAACTTTTCTTTTTAGTTTTTGTTGAAAATAAGATAAGAATAAATTTAAATTTTTTAGTTTTTAAATCTAATTTTTTTTTAAAATGAATAAAAATTAATTAAAAAATACACGTGGAAAATAAAAATTTATTTAAAATGCCACGTCAGCATTTTTAACGGAAAAGGCTAATGTCGTCGATCTTAGGACTCGTTTGAAACAATTTGACAAGTTTTAGGACTAAAATGCACTTTTGCAAGTTTTAGTGATGAAACGCATTTTCGTGACAAGTTTGAACTTTGGAACACTTATCCCTTTTTTTTATGCTATTGTTTTTATATTTTCTTTTTTCTCATTGGATTGATAAGCTCATGTAGATTTGTTGTGAGTACCACTATATTACAATGAAGTGCTGGGACATTCTATAGCAAATTAAATAGCACTAGATAAACTTGAATTGAGACATCCTAACACAAGAAATCTTTTCAACAAAATTTATCTACACATATTTTAAGATGCTTCCAAAATAGATCCATCCATAACAACCAACGGTAAAACAAAAAGAGTTTGTGTTTATTGGTCTTGTTGCTCTTGTGTATCTCCAAAAAAGCTGCTCATCTTTGACCACTTAAAAGTTGAGGTCCTTACATCCTTCTCTTTACCCGCATTTGAAACACAAAATAAATTATTAGTTAAAATAAAGTCAAGTATAAGTAAGAACAGTTTTATGACCAAGTCAAACATAAATAACTACCTTTATCGTCTCTCTTCCCATAGATAATATTGAGCTTGAAATTTTGCCAAAAATTGACGAAAGCAATTCCTCGATCTCAAGTTAACATGTTGGGTGTAAGGGAGTGCTTTCTACTACATCTTGTGAACATGGGGCAACCATAAAATCTATTGGGGTTGATGCTGTTGCTATTGATGCTACTGGTGGATTCTTATAATGATACCTGTTATGACCTAAACCACCACATTTTCCACAAGTAATTGTGGTATTTTGTCTCTTCAACTTTGTTCCCACTGGCTCTTGTACAACTTTTTTCTTTCTTGTCTTCAAATTTCTATCAGTCGTTTCATTCACTGATTTTATTCTTTGTTTCTTTTTTCTGCCAACTTGCTTGGGCACATCTGGTGGGAGTAATGGCTCTCTAGCAGGCCACGTGTCTTTAGAATCTACAACATGCACAACATGGCTATATATTTGCATAAATGTTTTCTTACTAAAACTTGTGTGAACCCATTTTTTAGGTTCTTCCCTTGTGGCACCCTTCGACGGCCCCCGATCCGATTAGGGTCGCCACAATTTGCTTACAATTTACTTTCCTGAATTAACATATCACTCTGATACCATTTCAAGTGCAGCGGGTCCATACAACTTGGGGGTTTACATTTTTTTTCTTTTTTTCGATCGGTCCCTTACGCAATTTATATGCGGAAGCACATGCAATAAACTCCCTTCCCTATATTCAGAAAACGATGCACACCTACTAAACATCTTATATAAGTTAAAACCGGACACGTTTATTTACATAAAGCATATGGACATCTTTAGTCAGTACATCAAAATGCCAATGTTTCTATACTCGGCTATACTTTAAAAGATGACCGACATCTCCTCCCACAATCGTATGCTTAAGGTCCATCAACCAGTGTTGGCGTCCAAAGGTTCCCTCCTTTGCTATCCTTCTCCCTGCAGTCATATCCAACCGCTCAAACCATCTACTAATTTGAAATGTTGGTCCCCAAAAGGGGTGAGTACAATCACTTAGCAGGTAAAGGGATCCAATAACAACTCAATGCATCATACAAATCATACATGCATTGCAGGCGTTACTTACCCTAAAGCCATGCGCATACTATCATGCATCATCATATCAATTTATAACACATATATGTGTATCATCATCGTGTCATACATGTCATCATCATCATGACATCATTACATTACACATGTCATCACCATCATGGCATCATTTCATCACACATGTCATATCATATATCATCATCATTATCATCATCATGCATATCATATCATAATCATCATGCATATCATCATGCATATCGTCATCATCATCATCATTTTGCATATCATCATGCATATCATAATGCATATCATATCATGGGTGATCATCGTTATTTCACATCACATATCATTATCATCATCATCATGCATATCATATCATGGGTGATCATCATTATTTCACATCACATATCATCATCATCATCATGCATATCATCATGCATATCATATCATGGGTGATTATCATTATGTCACATCACATATCATCATCGTCACCATCATCATCATGCATATCATCATGCATATCATGCCATGGTTTAATTTCCACTTTTTACTTTCAATTTGATCACCACATCACCCATTTCTCAAATCATCAATTTTGTCATTCCCTCGGGCAAAGACCTCCGAGGCTTCCGGCATTCAGCCTCCTAGGCCACCGGGCATCCGGCCCCCCCACATTCCGGGCATCTCGCATCCAAACTGGCATCACGAGGCATTCCCTTCGGGCAGAAACCTCCGACAGGGCTTCCGGCCTTTACCCTTCTAGCCAAGCATCTCGCACCCCAATCCTGGCATCGCGAGGTATTCCTTTCGAGCAAAGACCTCCGACAAGGTTTCCGAAATTATGTACCGACACACCACTAGGCCTCCCCTAGAATTACGTACCATATACCACCGGGCATCCCGACACTCCCGGGGAATCTCCGGAATTACGCCACTAGGCCACCGAGCATCATCATCCACCACAACCACTTCCTCACTTATCATTATCCACATTTACCATTATTTTGATCTCAATTTAACATGGCACATGTCGTAACATCAAACAAGTCATACTTGACATAGCATTCACACATGCATCACAATTCAATTTCATACATACACCAATATCTCATCGTACATGCAACAATGTATAATTATTTATTAATAAATCCAATGGAATTTATGGCTAATAAAATAATCCATTTTATTTGTATTTCTTTTTATTTATTTATTATTATTATTTTTAATAAATAAATATTAAATTAAATATCTATAAATTCACAAAATTATAAAAATTCAAGCAATTACAAACCAATAGAATTACATGCAAAATTCATGGCCAAATCGAATTTCACAAAATTTCACAATTTCCTCAAAACAGCCCATAATATTCGGATAAAACCAGAATGCACAGTTTCCGAAGAAATTCAATTAAATATCCATACGGTCTCCAAAAATTACGAAATTTTACAGAGTGATAGCCAAGACATTTTCGTACAACTTTCATGAAGAACTCCAAACCAAATTATTTTTATATTATTTTATACAACCTCACGAAGCTTCTGGACCCATTACCGCATCGTCCAGTGCCTCCATCTCCGAAATATAAAGTTTTAACCTACCTATTCTCTTTCGTTTTCTCTGAAATTCGGATATGTTATGTGTCAAGATGTCCTTTACAAGTTTCATGAAGAGATCTAGATCAAATAACCGGATTATAGTCATCATTTAGGTCCTTGAAGTCTCGGGTGTCTCAGAATACATCACCAGAATCATCGTCTTCAAGATCTACTCGATTTACCAAGCTATACTTGTTATTTTCACTTCAAATTTGAGTATGTTGTAGTTTAATATGTTCCCTACAACTTTCATGAAGAAACCGAAGTAAGATTCTCAACAAAAACCAACATGCAACCATGAATCCAGCAAAAGGTCAGTAAAAACTCTCCAGATCTGAGGTCTCCGTAAGATGAGACTTTAACCCCTCAAATCTCCATAATTTTCCACGAAATTTCAGTATGTTATAGTAAAAGATGTTAGCTACAACTTTTATGAAGAAACCAAAACCAAAATCGAACTCTAAACATGCATGAAAGCTCTCACAACATTCTGACTCGAGCGGATTCATGTGAAAACATTCCAGATCTGACATCTCTGTAAGATGAGAGTTTGACCCCTCAAATCTCCATCGTTTTCCACGAAATTTTATTATGTTGTAGTACAAGATGTTAGCTACAACTTTCATGAAGAAATTGAAGCCAAAATCGGACTCCAAACACACATGCAAGCTCAAACAAATTTCTGACTCACACGGTCCCAACACGAACGGCCATACCATTCAACATACATCATTCATGCTTCGGTTTTTCTCACTTAAACACTCAAAGATTCAACATGCAAGAAACATACAAACATGCAAGAGAAGTTAGAGGACTCCCACTTGCCTCTAGACCACATGAACAGCAGCACACCGGCGACAGACGAACGGCGTGCGGGCGGCGACAGGCGAGCTCCTCCTCTCTCGGCTTCCTCTTCTCTCTCGCAACTCACTCTCTCTCACTTGGCTTGGCCGAATGCCACTCTCTCTCTCTCTCTCCCTTTCTCTCTCTCTTTGGTTGTATCTTTATATATGCATGCAATCTTCTCTTGCATGGGGGACACTTGTCCCTAAGAAGGAGACAAGTGTCTCCTTGGTTGAAGACACTTGGAGGCCATGCGGCTGCTCCTCCTCCCCCTTCATGCACCGACGGCCCAATGGGCTTCATGGGCCGGGCTTATGGCCCACTTTAGGCCCATCTCACTTGGGCCTAAAGCCCAAACTTAAATAGCCCAAGATAAGTCCATTTTACTTTTAATAATTTACCTTAAATCCCCATTTATATAAATACTAAATTATGATTTCATATGGCCATAAAACTTGAAATCATAAATCCATAAATTCCAATTTATAAAACACATGGCCAATGATAGGATTTTCTTTCCTATCAAATACTTGTCCATTAAAAGCTTGGCCATAAATCTTATTGCAAATTATGGATTAAATGTCCATAAAATAACTTGATGGTACTTCCATCACCTATTCATAGACTTTAATGTAACTAGAGATCATTATGAATTTTGGGATGCCACATCCCTCATGTATATAATAGCCGCCATAGCATGACAACAAGGAATTCCGCTGATGTCCCATCTTCTACATCTACAAGATCTATGTCTAATATTAACAACTCTCTTGTCTCCATATGGCCCACTTGATTCAAATTCATCCTCTCCATTTTAGGTTGGAATCCATGATGCCGAAAGCTGTTTTTGAAGATCTAATATCTTCTGGATATTAGGATAGATCACACTACTGTATTTGGTCATCCCATCCCTTTGCTTATGAGTTCTCTCTATGAGCTGTGCTCTTATAGTTTCAACCATTGTGATGATAGGCTTGTCCCTAGCATCAATGATGCTTTTATTGAAACTTTCACACCAGTTATTCAAGGAAATGTCACATTTTGAACTTGTTCTAAAGTAGGACTTGCTCCATTGCACTGGAGGCCTTTGGGATAACCAATCATAAGCTTTCTCACCAATTGCCTTCAGTTGTGCCATTGCCAAGTCAAAATCACATACTCTAGTTGCCATGGCAGCCTTCCAAAGAAGCTTTTTAAGTTCTACTCCTTTGTGATGTAGTTTAAAGTTTTCATAAAGATGCCTTAAGCAAAATCTATGTTCTGCTTTGGGCATTAGATGTGCTAGTGCTTTGCACTAATCCCTTTTGTTTGTCACATAAAAAAGTCCAGTACTTTGAATTTTCAGGGTTGGTAATTCCCAAGTCTTTTGCAATCAAACTAATAAACCAGTGCCATGTCTTGTATGTTTCTTGTTCGACAACTGCCCATGCAAAGGGATACATCTAATTGTTGCCATCTATGCCCACCGCTGCTAGAAGTATCCCCTTATAACCTGATGACAAATAGCAATCATCAAATCTCACAAAGTGCCTACATCCTTCTACAAAGCCCCTCCTTAATGCATCCAAACAAATGTAGACTCTCCTAAACTTGAATTGGTCTTGACATTGCTCAGTCTTGATTATACATGTGGATCTTGGGTTGGCATCAAGAAGTGCCTGGCAATAGCTCTTAAGCATCCAAAATTGCTCCTCCTCCTTCCCCGTGATCATACTCATTGCTATAGCTCTAGTTCTATAAACCATTGTCCTTGACAACATTAAAACATTCTCAAACTTCATTGTTTTTTTCATTGAAGCACCTGGCCATGTAGGGTTGTTTCTTAGCCTATCACAGTACTTATTCACTAGCCATTTAGTACTTATCCGAGGAACTTGTAGTGTTCTAGTACATGTATATACCGAGTTGAAGGTTTTGACTTGTAAAGTATGCTCCCTTTGCACTTTAGAGGCATATATGAGCCAATCATAGCCCTCCGAGCACATTGCCCTCAACTTATTAGGGTATTTTTAACAAACCTCACCTTTCTCCCATTTTTTATGGCATGGTTCCTAATAGCTTCTCTAAATTCCTATGCATTACTAAAGCACATCCCCAACTTGAAGGTAGGATTTTCCATATCAACCTCAGCATTGAACTCAGGATGCATATACTCATTTTCACTATTCTTGTTCAAGAAATCTACATCATCAACTAACACATCTATATATAGACTGCTATCTCCAATCTCCATATCCCTCTCCATTGAACCAGCATCGTCTACGCATCTAGTTTGTATATATAACTCATCAAGATCAATAAAGGAAAACCCATCTTCTTCGGCACCCTCAGCATCCTTACCATGCCTACTAGCATACATGGAATAGCTCGCTTCTTCACATCCCTCAATTGGTGAAAAGTGGAAGCAAAAAATGACATCAATATACTCTTATGCATAACACGCACCGGGAAAAAACAAAACAAAAACTATAAAAAAAATTGCAATACATCTGTACCGCACTACTATTAATGAAAGAAAATTAGTCATGCTAGTGACCACGTACCACACTTTTATTAGATACCATTTGTCACAAAAAAAAATTGTGCATTATTGACTTAAAATGTTTTTTGTGCTAAAGATTTGGTAATACACATTAGGACTCATGTGGGCACGAAAGTGCTACTGCTATGGTGACGGACCATATCCTAAGTATGGTCCTTCGTAGCAAGAGCATCATCAAAATCCTGCATCTTTTATTAGTGATTTATCCTTGGTATGGTCAATGTATTATAGCTGAAGAATCATCAAAAACTAACATTTAGATTTTAGGACATGCCATGAGCTCTAGCTATTAACGATAAAGTATACACCAAATATATATAAACAACGGAAAAGCATTAAAAAATTGCAAAAAAGAGACCACCACCACTGGCACATAGGATCACAACATAGCATATCCAATTAAAAAGATCATAGTGGACGCAACTCATATGCATTGATTTGGACAAAATGAGACATTCACTCAAAAATCCATCAAAATAGGTAAAAACAATACTATAAAACAGAACTCTCTTGTACCATCACTTTCGTCGCTGCCATTCGTGTGATATTCCATCACATGCCCACACCTTGTCGCCATGTTGCTTCAATAAGCCACAAACACTTTCTATTCGACGAACGAATGATTGGGTACACCAATTTGAACGAAACTAACCATGGTTGAATGTGAGTGCAAATTGAAATAAATGGAAAACCTGGAAAAAGATGATGGAGAATTGGGCTTTATACACAAGCTTTGTCTACATTTTGCCGGTTTAACATGAGTGAATTCTAAGATGGAAAAACTAACCTTGATTGATGGGGAGGTGGGCCTTCTCGAGCTTTGTGCTTTGTGCAAGGGAAAAAGGGAGGATTTGCAGCGTACTGCGAAGGCCTACTTTGATGCGGCTGCCAAGAACGTCAAACAATTGGCGCAGGACTTTCTCATCGAGATGGACCACGACTGCGATGGCGTTGTGTGCCTCTCAGAGTTTCTTTCCTTCACGAAGGTCAAGGGCTATGTGAGGATGAGCAACCTTTACTTGTTCAAGGAGCTGAATGCGTGTGGCACAGGAAAGCTCAGCTTTGACGATGCCATCGCGGTTTTTTACATTGCCACGAGCGCTAGGCCTCTATGTGATGCGTGTGGGTGCCTTGCACCGGGGATGTTCTTCACGTGTGTGAAGTGCTTCAAGGACGTTGGTGAGGCCGAGACGTACAATCTATGTAGCGATTGCTTCTCCCACAACAACTACACGCACTCGCACCGCAAACAAAAAAAGAAGAATTTGGTTTTCTTCTTGTTTTTGAATTCGTGCCTCAATTGGTGGAGAATTTAGGTCTTCGACTTTGCGGAGGATGGGTACAATGGAGAACTTCAGCCTTTGACTTTGCAGAGGATGAGTACAAAGAATAGAGATACTGTAGAAAACCTAGGGTTTTTTTGTTTCCGTTTTAGGATATGTTAATTTTTTCCTAGATTTTTTTTGGACAAAATTGCCCAAACTCCGGTTGTCGGAAATGTCACATGCTTGATAGCTGACGAATATTTGGTTGACCAGCAAGCTCGGGTCCTTATTTGGAATTGATTCAATTACTTTGGATCCTTATTCGAGATAATGAATTTACTTCGGGTCCTTATTTGGAATTTTCCCTAATAAACAACACGGTTATTACTAGAAAGACCAAAACTAATACATTTGTGGCAAATTTATCATAATAAAATTTTTTAACTATCAAAAGTTTAAAACTGATACACCTTTGATAAATTGACCAAAAATTGGTATACTTGGTGATAAATCTACTTTATATTAGTTTTTGTTAAATTTTACATTCAAATTATTAAATTAAATAGCACGCGACAGTTGACCGGTGTACTAATTTATGATTTTACTCTTCGCTTGTCACGGTTTTACAATTTTTGTGATTTTTTGTGGTATTAATCAAATTTTAATGGATGATATATTTGTCACAAATGTGCTAATTTAGCGTTTTTAGCGGTTGAATAAATTAGTTTGAAGTAAATTTATCATAAGTATACAAATTTGGGATTTTTTATGGTTAGTTAAGATAAATTTGTCACAAGTGTACGAGTTTTAGTTTTTTTATGGTTAAAAAATTAATTTAGAATAAATTTGTATAAATTTGGGGTTTTAAAGATATTAGCCCTAAATAATATTATTATTTTATCAAATCCTCGTCCCTCTCATTCTTTTTCTAGGTTTTGGGTCGGGTACTCCATCGTTTTCTTTTTCCCCGTGGCGGTTGTTGTTGATGATGCGATTTTGTTTTCCAATTTTTATCCAGATCACAGAATTTATGACTTCATTTTCCGATGATTTAAGTATTGCCATGACTTTTTAAAATAATTCTTTGTTTGAGTGTTATATAATTTTGAATTAATCGCTTGAGTATCATAAATAATTGAAAAACTCACTGTAAATGTCATGTCACAGATTTCCAATATTAGTGATGAATTATTTTTTAAACGTTATGACAATTAAGTGAATAGATTTTGAAATTCATGATCCTTAAGTGATTTAAAAACAGTTATAACTAAGAAAGTCATGATGCTCATGGTGCTATTTTTCCAATGATATCTATTTTTTAGTCCTTTGTCATTGCAAACTGGTTCAATCAAATCTTACGTCATCTATAGTTAATTGACATCATAAAATTCCTAACATTATGACATTTTGGGAATCTATGTTGTCATGACCTTTTAGAGGTGAATCGCTAAAGAGAATGCTAATGTATTATTAAGTCTAAAAAATTAACACGAACTCTCCCAGCCCATCCCATCTGCAACTTTTAAGTTTTAATTTGATTAGCTTAACATGCAAATCAGTTTGTTCAAGAGTCAGCACTAATAAATTATTGTTAGATTGATTAGACCCTAAATATAGTGTGGGAGAGCACTATATTTCTGCGAACCAAAGTGTTGGGATTGTCGGAATCCCAAAAACTGAATTCGACACTAAATCGAACCCCTAAAACGAATGCGGAAGACGAGCCCGGGAAAATCACGTATCACCGATCCTAAAGCACACTACGGATTCGAGCGTACCTTGTTAGCCATAGATTAAACACCGACGCCGATATGAGGAAGAGAATTTGGCTCTGTTCGATCGATGACGCAAATTCACGTTGAAGGGAAGAAAAACGTCGCCTTGTGCCTTACTGTTTTTCTTTTGGGAGAGAGAGAGGGAGAGAGGGATGTACGTACATTATGATTCCAAAAGGTGCGTCCTCCCTCTCTCTCCTCCCTTATATATGTCCCCTCTAAAATAGAAAACATACCCCTTCATCGTATCCCTCCATCCATGGGCTCTAATCTTGTGGGCCGGGCTTTTAGGCTCAATATGGGCGGACGGGCCTTAAGCCCATCACATAAAACCATCATCTCCCACTCGCATATGGTGGGCCGAACATGATTCTCTTTACCTCTCTTCAACATTCATACCGGTGAATAATCCGTGAGACCAGCATCTTTTGAAAGCTCGTTGCTATACATCTGTTAGGAATATATAGCAGCTCATAATGGGCATCTCACTTTGAGTAGATTTAGTATGCAGTACCCTAGATTGATCGATCACATTTATATCTCTCTCGATCTCTTTTAAACAATGATATATATATATTGTATTCACAATTATGATTATCGTAAAGACAGTCATAATTGGTCGACCAATGAATACAAAACTATAATGTGATTCTCCAAAATCGATCTTCCTCTTTCCTTCAAACTCTCAATTTCAGTTCAGCTTGCTTTTCTAGAAATGCCCAATTAGATCGAATCAACTCATGACCATTGGCAACATCCTAAGATAGAAAACACTAAATAGAAAACTTAAGAATAAGTAAGAGTCCTAAGGGCACTAAAATTGAGGAACTCTTTTTCTCAAGAGTCTTACACAGCATAAAAGTTGAGATCAAACTTTTGCCACTCTTATTGGTCGCCTTATGCATACATAGTATGAAATACGTATTACGGTATTAACTCCTTTCCCATGGAGTGTATGTCTACACATTCAATATCGTACAGATGATAGTTCAGATATACCCAATGTCTAACTTGAGTTCATGTATCTACTTATTCACAAAATTCATCAGAACTCACATCTGACATCTTAGACAGATAAAGTAAAATATGTGGGGTATTTTACTTTCGGACATAATAAGTATTATGTCCTCATCTTAACACTTAGTTAGAGCGATATGCGTATTTTAAGCTTGAGCTCTCGATTATCACTTAGATAATAAGCTTAAAAACAGTTTCATCTCTATTTATCACACAGTGAATAGAGACGATTACCCGTGTGAGTGGACCAATCTTATATCTGTCCGACATATTTTCTCAACTTAAAGTAATGCACTGAGCATTAAGATGCATAAAGATCAAACAAAGATTCATAGGCATTAACAATGAAAAACACAAGTTCATTGATGTGAACAACTCAGGGAAATTACAATATCCAGTACATCAGACTCTACGCAATCCTAGAGATTTTACATGACCACAAAACACATATCTAGGTATTGGCTTTGTCATAGGATCTGCTACCATTCTATGCGTAGATATGTACTGTAAGTTCACATCCTTTCGTGCAACCATATCTTTGACAAAGTTATACTTGGTATCTATGTGTTTGGTCTTGCCATGATATTTTGGATCTTGGTGTACGCTATAGCTGCTTGGCTATCACAGTTAACTAATAATGGATTTGCAGCTTTCTTAATAACACATAAATGATCCAAAAATCTCTTAAGCCAAACTCCTTCTTGTATCGCTGCTGATATTGCCACGAACTCAGCTTCCATTGTGGACAAGGCTATACACGTTTGCTTCTTACTACTCCATGATATGACGCCATTGTTCAGTAAGAAAACAAATCCAGAGGTAGATTTTCTTTCATCTAAATCCCCTCCCCAATCAGTATCTGAATAGCCTTAAAGTCGCAGATCCTTTTCTTGGTAATTCAATTTGTAATCAGCAGTTCCTTTCAGATACCTCAGTATTCTCTTAACGGCTTTTCAATGTACTGGATCTGGATTGGATTGGTATCTACTTACCATTCCAACTGCAAAACATATGTCAGGTCTTGTACACATCATAGCATACATCAAGCTCCCAACAACACTAGCATAATGAACATGTTTCATTTGTTCCTTCTCTTGTAGAGTCCTTGGACACAGTCTATGGCTCAATCCTTCACCTTTTGCAATAGGAGTGTCTATGGGTTTACAATCTTGCATACGAAATCGTTCAAGAATCTTATTTATATATGTTTCTTGCGAAAAAGACAACGATCTCTTCGAATGATCTCTTGAAATCTTAACTCCAAGAATGTATGCAGCCTCACCCATATCTTTCATCTCAAAGTTGGAAGACAACCAACTCTTGACAGTATTAACAAACTCCATATTACTTCCGGCAATCAGTATATTATCAACATATAATGATATTATCACAAATTGATCCTTGGATCTTTTGACATACACATAATGATCCTCATCAATCATTGTAAAATCATATGCCATTATGGCATTATGAAAACAATATATATATCATTGTCTCGATGACTGCTTAATGCCATATATCGACCTCAAAAGTCAACATACCTTTTCTTCTTGGCCTTTCACTATGAAACCAGCAAGTTGTTCCATATATATTTCTTCCTTTAATTCTCCATTGAGGAAAGCAGTCTTTACATCCATCTGATGTAACTCAAGATCCATGCTAGTTACTATTGCCAGAATAATACGAATCGAGGTAAATCTCACTACAGGAGAAAATGTATCTTCATAATAAATTCATTCCTGTTGATTATACCCCTTCACCACAAGGCGAGCCTTATGCCTTTCTATCGAGCCATTAGCCTTTCGCTTTATTTTGAGAACCCACTTATTCCCAATAGTTCTGCGTCCTTTTAGAAGATCAACAGTTCCCAGACTTGGTTTGATTTCATTGACTCCATTTCCTCTTCCATTGCATGAATCCATTTTTCCTTATTACGGCAATTTAGAGCCTCATTAATATTTCTTGGCTCATTCTCATCTTGTGGAGCAACCATAAAAGTTAGGATTTTTGGAGGATGATTGGAAACATAGTGACCTTTTGATTCTGAAACCTTACTTGAAATTGTTCATTAATATAATTGTCTTATGCAAAATAAATTCTATGAAATTACAAAAACTTCTATAACTACCCACAGGAACCAGCAATAACAGAAAGCAAATAATAATTGACATCCAATAAAACAATAATGCTTTCACATAATATAACTAACATATCGGTTGCTACATCAACAACAATCACGTAGTAAACATTACATAAGATGTCCACAAAGCACACCTAACAAAGATCAGCTAATATAACTAACACCAAGTCAGCACATGTACTGGGAAAGATCCTCTTTTGTTCAATTTCTTGATCTTTTCCCTTGTGATAATCCAATAATATTCATCTACAAAATCTATCACAATTTTCTTATATGAAGCAGCTCTGTTGACATCCCATATGCGATTCAACACTCCTTGCCATTTAGGTGGAAGGGCGTTCATGAAAAATCGCACATTCCCTGACTATGGCATAGGACGACCATTGCATATGACTTTTTGAATTTTCCCGTTGACTTCAAGGACGTGATCAATTAAGTCACAACTCTCCCATTGATGATCAGTAAGCTCAGCTATCAACTTAAAAAGCCTTTCCTTTGGTTCATCGGTAATTGCGCGAATAGGTGTGCGCAACCTAAGGGGAGACATAATTCCTGCAACAAATGCAGAACAAATAAGGGATCACATATAATCTGCATAGACTTAATTGAAAAAGAAACACATTCTTTTCATTTTTTTTTAAAACAGTCAACAGTCAACGGTCGTCGGTCAACGGTCAATGGGTTAACGGTCAGGTCGCCGGTGGTTGGACCGGTCGGACCAATTGTACCGGTCGGACCAGGTCGGACAAACCGACCAGCACGTGTCGCGGGCGTGCATGGGATGACGTCACGCAGACGTCAGCCGGCACGTGCGCGGCATGCGCCAGGCTTCCATGCGGGTCGGGTCGGGTCGGGTCGAGTTGCCGTCGGGTCGGGTCGCCGGCCGGTGACCGGCCGACCAACGGTTGTCGACGATGACCTCATCGATGACGTCATCCCGGCGATTACCGTGACATCACGGTGATGTCAGCACGCCTCGATTCGCCAACCGGGGCGTGCCGGTTCGCCGACCGGCGTGTGGTGCCCACGCGCAGCGGCTTCTAGCCACGGGTGTGGGCGCGTCCGGCGTCTCTCGGCGGCGCACGACTCGTCGACGAACTCATCTCGATGGGCCCTTTCACCCTATGCTTTCAGAAATCGATTTCGACTTATAGAAACTTGAAAAAATGGACGAATAGTGCTTGGGTGTCAGGATTTTGCGCCCCGATTTGTGTCGGCCGATTACTTTTGCGAAAGTTCAATAAAAAAACATGAAAAGGGTCAGGAAAACATGAACTAGGGCTCTGATACCAATGTTGGGATTGTCAGAATCCCAAAAACCAGATTCGACACTAAATCGAACCCCGAAAACGAATGCAGAAGACAAGCTCGAGAAAATCACGTATTACCGATCCTAAAGCACACCACGGATTTGAGCGTACCTTGTTAGCCACAGATTAAACACCAACGCCGATATGAGGAAGAGAATTTGGCTCTGTTCGATTGATGATGCAAATTCACGTTGAAGGGAAGAAAAATGTCGCCTTGTGCCTTACTGTTTTTCTTTTGGGAGAGAGAGAGGGAGAGAGGGATGTACGTACGTTATGATTCCAAAAGGTGTGTCCTCCCTCTCTCTCCTCCCTTATATACGTCCCCTCTAAAATAGAAAACGTACCCCTTCATCGTATCCCTCCATTTATGGGCCCTAATCTTGTGGGCTGGGCTTTCAGGCCCAACATGGGCGGACGGGCCTTAAGCCCATCACATAAAACCATCACAAAGATATGAGGGATATAGGGAATTTAACGCTTCTTTGGTAACTGTTCTCTTTATTATTGAAAAGAGTCTCGATTAATTTTAAGTGCAAGAATAATCATATAGGTGCGCAATCAACTAATGGAACACTCAATAAATCAAAATGGTAAATAAATTGTTAGATATAGGGTAATAACTTTAATACCTTCAGCAAAGAAAAAGCCCATTATTTGCAATGCATCAAACATTATGCAAAGATGTCAACTACAATATGCATATCCTAAACATTGATTTCCAAATACAATATCAATTATATCTTTTTGTATTTTTTTGTTTAATGTAATATGATTTAAATCAAATGTTATAACTGTATGAATTCTAATCTAACATGCATTGATCCTAAATTACATTCAAATTATATCAAAACGTAATGTGACTTTTATACAATTTTGATAATATGATATAGGATTAATGACAAGATAAACCCTATTATTTAAACTAGGTGAGAGATTTTTGTGTTTTCTTTTTGTAATTGAAAGATTTGACTCTAAGATGCTAATTTGGCTTAAGTGACTTTTATTAAGAATAATGACCTATTGAGGCAACATAGACATTTCTTCCATTTTTTTTATGAAAAATTTAAACTATATGCAATGCAAAGAATTCAATCTCTAGGACATGCAAATTATGATATAGTATTGTGATGACACGTCAATAATGATGACGTGGCAAGTGATAACGTGGAATTGATATAACTAATTGTATATGATATATGCATGTTATTTTTGTGAAAGTCAAATTAGGAAATTACCTAAAATATGAGATCACCTAATTTATATTAGGAAATAATTTAGATTAAATCCTATTCAAAATTAGAGAATTTCCTAAATTACTACATGACTCTAGATATCAATTCTATATTAGGAAACTAATCTATCCCTATGGGTTTTGGGTGTAATACAAATATTGAAAGTTAAAGCCTTTAAGGGAAATGTGAATTGTGTTTAGTAAATGGACTTTCGGTTCAAGTAGTATTTAGCAAAAAAGCTTTTGCAATGGATTTTGGCTTTTTATTTATTTTTATTAAAAAAGAACTCAAACCTTGGACGACCCTTGCTAGCCCTTTGCTGTCTGGCTCCACGCGAAGAAGATGAATAATTACAAGGAAGGGCAAAATTAGAAAAAATAAAGAATTGGCGAGAGTAGTTTTGGAAGGAAAATTATTTTAATCTTAGTTTCAGCCACAAATGCTACTTTGAATGGGAGTAGCATTGAGCATTTCTAATGCTAGTATTTGGCCGAGAGCTATTTCAAAATGCTTGCCAAATATATGAATTGGATATAATTTGTGCAATTTCCTATATTCGAATTTCGAACTAAAAAGGGGTGATCAGGAAAGGTGATGGGAGAAAGGGACTTCATAATGGGAACTCGACAACTTGAGCTTGTTGGGCACGGCTATGGCGCAGCAAGGAGTATGGCTGGCATCGGGCACTATTCAAGGTGGATGAGTTTTTTTTTTTCTTCTTTTTTGGTCGGAAAGGTGGATGAGTTGAATCGGCAGTGAACGACACCCGCAAAGGAAAAAATCGCTGGACTTTGTCCCTTGGCAAAAAGCTTGTTGAACGTTGAGCGATCGATGGAATTGCCCATCGGGATTGCAAGGACAACAGCGGGGGCTTCAGCGATATCGAGACAAAAGGAGCGGCGGCCACCAAGCTTGACAGAGGCCAGGCGGAGCGACGGGAAAAAGCAAAGTGCAACGAGAAGCAGCAAAGCTCCGGCGGTGGTGCAGCACAGCAACGGTATGGGAGTGATGTCAGGGCAAAGTATCTCTCTCTCATGGTTTCTTGTATTGCGCAGAACGTGCCTTCTAATGGATGCCCCCACTTGTTTTATATAGGCTCAAGCCCTAGGGTTTTTCTTTAAGAGTTTCTTTCCTATATATTGGACTCTAAAAAGATACAATCCTATCTTAACCATAGGAAACTCTTCTTTTTATCTCTACTTGATTTGAATTGCGATAGTCAAAAGTTTAATTGCTTCCCTAAGTTTATTTTTAATTAATCAATAACTTCCAACTTGGCAGTGCTCTTTTTTACTTTCGGCCATTATAGGGACTAATGGCCTTGGCTGAATTTCCATTGCCGCTTAAACCAGATGATTCACATTATGCTTGAAACCTCCTTACTTTGAGTCTATCCACCACAATGCAGTAAGCAACCACTATCCAAGTACCATTTATTCTTCCTTTTAATAGTAATCTGTAGTCAAAGAATAATCTCGAACTTTCTTTGGTATCCAAATTTTCTTGCATCCTAGAGAATTAATGGTAAAAACTATTTTTACCCAATCCTTCTTAACATGTCTCTAGACTTTAGGACATTCATCCTTAAAATGTTATGAGTTTCCACACTCAGAATATTTTAGAGCACTTTGACCAACAGGTTTTGTAAAAATCCTTTGAAAGTGGCTTTTTAAAGCAAGTTTGGGAGGTCTCTGTCTAAGTGTCTTCTTAACTTTTGGAAAATTAATCTTCAAAAGATCACTTTCTTTATTAAATCTCAAACCAGATTTGTTGTAATAAAGAATTTATATGGAAAGAATGTGTTCTAAAGTTTTCGAACCTTTTGAAAATTTTGTTGTAATGTTCGAAAATTCCTTCTTCAAAATCTCATTTTCTTTGGAAAGAGAATCACGATTTACATTCAATTCCTCGAAATCTCTTTGTAAATTTTCAAACTTCTCTTTCCAAGAAATACTATATTGTCTAAGTTGAGAATTTTCCTCTTTGATTCGGAGATCCTTCTAAGAGAGAATTTAAGATTTGAACAAAGTTCATTAATATACGTGGAAACTTAAATAGGAATTTCAGAATAATTTACCTTAATTTCCTTATTAGACTTAGGGTGCGTTTGGCACCAGCTTTGCCAAGTACCTTTGGGTACCCAAAGCCCATTTACCCAAATATTGGGTGTTTGGGAAAAAATTTTGGACCTGCCTTGAAGAAATGCTGACCTCCCCAAGGCAGGTCCTAGGCTGCCTTGGGCTTTCGGCATTTTCGGAAGGCCTCGTGCACTGTTCATCTTCCTCTTCGTCGAATTCTCGGATGTCAGCAGGCGAGGTGGCGACTTGGCCGGTGAGCTGGCGATGGGTCGGCGACGGGTTGGAGAGAGGCCGGCAACCGTCGCCGCACCTCGGCGACCGTTGCCGACCCGATCCGCCGCGCGACCCGGATCCGGGTCGCGTCGGTTGCCTAGGTCACGGCGAGGTCGGTTGCCGCGACCTCCGGCGACCTCCGTAACCCAGATTTGGGTCGCGGAGGTCGCCGGAGGTCGCGGCGACCCAGCGACCCGGGACCTCGCCGCGACCCAGATCCTTCACGATCTCGTGGTGACCTTCGCGGTGCGGTGAGGGTCGCGGCAACCCTCGCCGGATCGCCTACCCTTCGCCGGCGCGAAGCCTGGCCAGCGGTAACTGGTGAAGCCTTGGTCGGCGGTCACTGGCGAAGCCTTGGCCAGCCAACTTTCCTTTTTTTTAATACTAAAAGTATTTTACAAATTTAATTTACCTAAACACTATTTTGCACAAGTATACTTCACAATGGACTTTCACAAATAAATTTACCAAACACACTTTGCATTTTAAAAAACACCCTTAACTCAAAGGCCTTTGCATTTTCTTAAGGACTTTCCTCAAAAGTCTTCCCAAACGCACCCTTAGTTTGTGTTTGTGTCAATTTTTTAGTTTGTGTCTGAATGGGCCATCAAATAGATGTTTGCATACTCCTCATCACTCTCTTCACATTTTGCATCACTCCAAGTTTTAGGCTTTAATGCTTTATTATACTTATCATTTTTCTCTTTCTTCTTTTTCAACAAGGGATAATTTAGTTTGATATATTCCTTTTTCTTGCATTCGAAACATAATTACATCCTTGCTAGGTTCATCTTCTTCCATTGATCTTTTCTACCTATTTTGCTTGTGTTGTTTCTTCCAATTGAACTTTTTTCCTTTTCCATTTAACTTTCTAAACTTCTTGATCAGAAGAGCAAGTTCTTCATCGTCCATGTCATCTTCCGAGTATGTATCGTCAGAATCAACATTAGATTAAGTGCAATGGACTTCTTACCTTTTGAGTTGTTTTCATCATTAGTCTGTTCCACTTCATATGATTGAAGAGTGCTAATAAGTTCATCAACATACGATGGCATAATTCTCTCTGTCTCTTAGATTGATGTCTTGACATGATTCCAATCCTTTGAGAGTCCTTGTAAAAGTTTGTTGACTTTCATAAGAGTAGAAATTGATTGTCCTTAATATGCCAGGACATTCACAATTTCTGTAAAATGACTGAACATATCTCCAGTCGATTCCCTAGGTTTCATCTTGAAGAACTCATATTGACCAAATAGAATGTTCACCTTCGACTCTTTTACACGATTTGTATTTTCATAAGTGATATGAAGTCTGTCCCAAACTTCTTTAGTTGTTGCACATAAAAATATTTTGTTATACTCAGTAAGAGATAACCACAATATAAAGAATATATGGCTTTTGCATCAAGAGCTTCTCTCTTGGTTATTTCTATTTATCTAATTACTTCAACAACTTTGTCTATGCCTTCTTTCTTCTTGTCTGAAGTAGACGTAGCTTTTGGATTAATCTATTTTTCCACTACATCCCATTCCATAGGATCTCTAGATTTTAGAAATGCATTCGTTTTATTTTTCTAAACATTGTATTCTTTCCCGTTGAAATAGAATGGCCTAGTGTTGCTTTGCCCAACAACAAGACCTGATGCCAAGATATTAGCAATGAAAGATCTTTAACTCATAAGTAAAAACACTTCAATAAAATGAGTATTTGGCATTTATACCAATTGATAAAGCTAGTATGAACATCGAGAGGATGTGAATAGGTGTTTAAATAAAATTTTGACAAATAAATATGGAATAAAATAAGTTGCTAGTAAAGTTTGAATAATGATCATTGTCTGTTAACAAATCACCAATCTTCTAAGATAATCTTTATGTGTGCAACATACTTAAGTAAAATGAGTTAAAGGAAGAGAAGATTGTACATATAATTTATAGTGGTTCGGCTTAGATTAAGTCTATGTTCTACTAGCTGAATTCCACTATAAGATCAACAAGAAATTATAAATATAAATACAAACACTTAATGATAGATCATACTATTTCACTAAGTCACTCCTTTTTGTGTTTTTCTCTCTCTTGATCATAATTTGTGAAGCTTATAGAAAAAGACAAGTAATTGAGAATAACTTCATATTTTGGAATTTTCGATTCATGTCCTTTTCTTCCTTACCAATTGACCTCCTTAAATCCTTCTTTATGCTGCACTAGCCATAAGCCAATCATCAGAGGCTTTTCTTCCAATTTATTCGTTGTACAGAATGATTCAAAGAGACCTTGTGGCCGTTGAAGAAAATGATGGAATTTCCACTTGATTCTGGTCGCCTATACAAATAGAGTCTTGGTTTTCATAAGTGAGGCTTCCTCATTTGGAACTTATATTCATGATTGATTTCATCAATTTGTGATCGACTCAATCAATATATTTATAAATGTAGAATGAAATCTTTTGCTAAATAACTAGTCATTGTTGATTCGCTTCTAAATCAGTTCATTCTAGATCTGAGTTGTAACTTGATAAGTCTAGTCTTGGACTTTTCCTTGTTCTGGCCTTGACACGTTTTGGACTTGTCAGAATGGGAGAATGTATATATGTTTCTAGAATTGAATAAACTTTGCCAAAGATTCTTGACGGTTGCTTAGAATAATGCACTTGTTCCGAACCTGTTCTAACACAAGCATTAGAACCAAAAAGTTTTGTCAATTTCAAAATCTAGTAGGAGTTTTCTCAACATCAGAATCCCTTCCCATTTAAAATCAAGCATTTTCTCTTTACCCACAAAAAAAATTAAAATACTACAAAAATTGTGTGAACACTACACACTTGACAAATACCATATGCGTAGTTTTAGTCAAAACTTCCAAAAAGGTATGCTTTGGTTGGAGCGTGGGTTAGCTTTTTTTCACAACCCCGCTTAAAATTTCTACATGAACAGTCAATGTGGGACTCTTGGCATTCACATGAAAGGCTGGATGCCACAAGAAAAACAAGCTAGACATTAAGGGCGCGAATGGTAACGTTTTTCTTTTTTTGTTCCAGGAAACAAAAAAAAAAGTGTTTTGTTCCGGGGAACAATTTTTGAACAAAAGAACACGTTTGGTAACGTTTGGTCCGGGAATAAAAAATGAACGAAACACGTTTGGTAAATTTTATTCTTTTTTTTGTTTCTTTTAATTTTTTAAACATTTTTATTTTATTTTTTCCTTTCTTTTTATTTTTCTTTTTTCCGGCCGGTCACCGGCCCTCGGCGACCGGCCGACGGGGCCGGTAGCCTCACCCGGCCACGGCGAGGCTCGCCGGCCCTCGGCGAGGCCGAGCCTCGCCGTGGTTGGGCGAGGCTCGGCCTCGCCTTGGCTTGGCGAGCTCGGGCTCGCCCGGATCCGGCGAGGCTCGGCCTCGCCCGCGCCGGCGACGCCGAGCCTCGCCGGGGGCGGCGACGCTCGGCCTCGCCGGATCCGGGCGAGGCCGAGCCTCGACGGCCGATCGCCGGCCATGGCCGAGGCCGGCGACCGGCGAAAGAAAAAGGAAGGAAAAAAAGAAGAAGAAAAGAAAAAGAGAAAAAAAGAGAGAGAGAAACGTTTCTTGAAGAAACGTTTAACGGAAACAAAAATTTATGTTTTCTTTTTCTCGTTTCTATTTCATTCCAGAAAAAAAAAAAAGGAATGTAAACGCAACCAAACGCGTTTCGTTCCTTTTTGTCCCTAACACTTTCCGTACAGAAGTGTGCGGAAACGTTTCTTAGAAACGTTTCCATGCACACCCTAAGAGTCCCACACTAAATGGGCACGCAAAGATCATAAGAGGAGTTGTGGATAAAAAGCTAAGCTATATTCCCACCTAATCATGCCTTTCTCAGCTTTTTTTTTTTTTTTTTTTTTATATATATATAGATATTTGCATCTCAACATCATTGAGAAAATTCCTAATAATTAAGAGCTAAAATTTAAAACTTAAAAAAAAAAAAAAACCAGTCTAGTCCCAGCACTTCCATCCCTAGAATTGGGAACCAGACCAATATCATCAATTCCAATTTTAGTGAATTGAGCATCAAACTGGCAATTTTTGGTCTAGTTGATTCATTTTATTCACTCTTACTTGATTATATGAAAATGTTCAATATTGTTACGTGTGGGAGCCACTCTTTGGTTCAAGGACACTGTCAAGCTTGAGAATGCTTATGGTAAGGAAGCTCATACAAATCTCTTGAATAAGCAATTTAGACACTTCCTTTCTTACATTTGTGCAAAGACAAGGCTAGTTGGGAGCTTAAGGTTGATGGCAAGACTAAATTAAAATCATGAGAATTTTGATCAATTGTGATTATTGTTACGATTAAATTAGTCGTTCTAGCTCTATCGAGTCCTTGAAATAAATTGACTAATCATCTTTGTCCTTACAATAATATCACTGATCCCATCATCTGGATATCGGGCCGTGTGAGCTCGAGAGCCATGACTGCCGTTTGAGCTTGAAGCTCGCAGCTGCTGTGAGCTTCAAGCTCGAGAAGATACCGCCCCCACTTGTCGAGCTCCAAGCTCGCAGTCATGGAAGAGCTCAAGAGAAGGGAAAAAAAAAACCTTCGGACTAAGGAAGAATATGTCACGGTAGCGCTTCTCTCTACAAAATATAATAAAAATTGCCACATTGACGTCAATCAATCCTCAGCCTATATTATTCACGTGCCAATTCAATTATGAACTTTTCAGTTTTGCCAATTTATAAACTATGCTTTGCACGAAATTCTAATATAGTCATTTTGATCAATTTTCACTGAAAATTACTGACGTGATGTAGTCCTTTTGTCCAAAATTGACCAAAAGAACAACAATTGAATTTCTCACAAAGGTTTAGAACTATATTGAAAAAATCATGACTGACATTTATACAATAAATTTATGACTCGTTGGACAATTTCCTCTCAAATTGCATGTAATTGACAGAGGGACTTGATTGAACACTCCACTTTAATAAGTTTGGCTTGATTGTACTTTTCAAAATTTTATGACTCAATGGTATTTTCTTGAAAATTTTTAGCACTTCTCATATACTCAACCCTTCAAAATTTTCAGAATTTTCACCAACATGGCAAAAACACAAACTCTAGCTACTCCCGTTCAGTTGTGTAGACAAAATGTACAAGCATTCTGAGGTCTTAACTTCCCAGCACAGAGGAGAGATGCGATTACACTGTTTTCAGCGCCGCCACCACTGGGATCTCGAACTTGTTCCCACGCCATTGTAAGAGAAGTCACTCAATCTGGACGATCATCCAGAAAATGTCATGCCAGATACCTGAGCAAATTGGGCTTGTCCTTGCCTCTCTCCAAATAGTCTCGACTGATCAAGTCCTCAATCCTTTTCTTGATTGCCTTGAGATCAGGCTGTAGTAAAACAAAATCAATCAATACAAACTGACAGAACCAGGAAGAAGGTGATGGGTCGACATGGTGTCTAGTAAAGACCTTAAACATGGGACCCAACTGCTTGACACACTCCATGACCAGCTGCTGATGATCCAAATCTTTTCGACTCTTCATGATACGCACAATTGAGGCATCGATTGCGTATCTCCGATCCCTATCAACATCTCCTATACTTTCTTCTTCTCATCCATAGGAGGAAGAGGAATCTGCATGTCGGAAATATTAATGCAAGATTGCACTGATAAATTAGGGGAGCATAAACTAAAACAGGATTGAAATTAAAGGTTGATGTAGAAAGACAAGGTCAGACGATGCAGGACAATCTAAAAACAGTTGGTCATACCTTGATCCTCTGCATTTTGCCAGTAAACTTGGAGTTGAACTCAAAGTGATCAGTAGGAGCAATGCTCTTTGTATTTGGTTCTTTGTTAAGGATCTGGTACTTGGCACTTGATAAGGAGTGGAGAAGCCTCACAACATCATCATCAGTCAAATTCAACTGGGTCATTATCTCCGAGTAACTCAGTCTATCAGAAGAGTTGAACAACAACAGAGCTGAGGCCTACAAAGCAACAGAGGGGATAAAAAGTTGTCAAAGTGAAAAAATACATAGCAAGAAATAACTAATCCCAAAGTCTACCAGAAGTCAAAATTGATAAAAACAAAAAGTTCAAAATATTACCTGAGATGTTGTCACTATCAGCTCTGTGGATCTTGGCTCAAAATTGCCAATAATGTTACAAGTCCCTAATGAATAAATCCATGTTAACTTTCGATGCTTTGTTTTGGTCTGGTAGAATTCCCTGAAAACTTTGACACACTTTACCTGGAACAACCAGAAATTAACAATAACTTTTAAATCATAGTGAAGAAATCAATTTCAGCCATCAGAAATTGCCTATGAACATCAAACAAAACTTCATAGTTTATATCTTGGCAAAATTCTGCAAGTACCATTTCTGCTGGAAGGTTCAAATCAAAGGACCTGTAACTTGGCCAAAAACCAGTAGTCAGAACCGTGACTGTCAACTCAATGCCAGGATTTGCATTTGGATTATTACTGAGATACTCTTCAAAACTAGTCTGGTTTTCCTTGGCTAACGTCAAATCTGTAACCTGGAACACAGAGAAGTGAATTAGGAACGTATTGCCGCAGGTGAAACTAGTTCTTAAGAAAGAAATCTAGCAACACCAACCATCCCTTCCATCTTTGATGTCAACTGACCACCGCATTGCTGCTTTAATTTCATCAGCATACTTCTCTCATGGTCATCATTGGCGCTCTTATCAAAGAGAAGTCGTCTGGCAAGCTTCTTCCTGCCAGTTTTGATGATTATAAGTAAGCAATTTGATGGCGTCATCAAGCCTCAATTATAATGGATAACAACAACCACAATCGAATATTAAATGGATACACATAAACAGTAGTGGATGAGGCATTTGTTTCCAAAAATTATATGGCTAAGTTTCATATTCTAATGCATGGAAATTTTATTTGCAGACATGATTAACATGCATGATATATATTCTCAGAGTCACTGTAAATTGATTATGGAAATGAGCTCATTTTTCTTTTACTATAGAGTACAGAAGAGAAATGTTGATCAATCTTGAGAATATAGGTTCTTCATCTTGAAGATCATTGGCATAAAGACTAGCACAGTTCCCTCAGTAAACCCGCACCCATTACTCAAGGGTCTAGTATCCTATTATATTGAAGTATTCAAGAAACTGACAGAACTAGTTCTGATGTATCTAAATAATTAGGTAGAAAACTAGTAAGCCTAATTTAAATATATCATGAACTATCTTTTATACAGTATTACGGTGGATACTGTGACATAAAAGATTTTGTTGAATTATATTCAACAATATTATCAGTAGGCTATGCACCCGTGAATAAACCTTCAACACCAAAAATATTACCTATAGAACTCAGAAAAAAGATCCTTGTCACTGATATATGAGAGCAGCTTTACTACCTGCAAAAGGAACAATGACCACCTGTGATACTTAAAAATTGATGCCAGACTACATTACAAAAATTAATGTCCAAACAACAGACCTTCTCAAGCCTTTCTTCAGTGGCTTCATCGCCCAATTTTTCACTACTTCCCTTCTTAAGTATATCATCACAAAAACTAGCCAACAGCTCTGCAATTGAGCTTCCGCCGACACCCTTCTTGCAAAGGGCCTCAAAAGCCTCCTTAAATGCCTGTCAAGAGGAACATCCAAATGAGTATATATCTCATGTAGCTTTTTGAAATCACTTCACAAGATGTGAACCTTATGGAGAAGGATGTGGTTCTGGAAATGTCCATTCACATATGCCATATACTTATCATGCAGCTCAATCAATTTCCTCACGAAAACCTGCCAACAATGAGCTGAATCAATGATCCTAAACAGACCAACAAAATTTTATCTACTTATAAAGGAGAAGTAGAAGATAGATTGCATTACCTGTTGCTGCAAGCCTCCATCCTTCTTATTGGCCTGTGAAAAGGAATTGAAGGGACTAATTGCTCGCTTCATAAAATGTTACAGGTCAAAACAAAGGGACACATATTTTTGATAGATGTGCAAACCACACACTATAACTACAGAGTGATAAGGATGACGAGTCCCAAAAGTTGAGTTGGATTCAGATTGGTGGAAAATAAAATAACACACAAAAGGTAACTTGTCAAAGAGTAAATTCGTTTATGAAAACCTAAAGCAAGAAAGCATGGCAGGACAATTTCCATCATACTAAATAAAAAAATTGCACCATATAATTCAAACTACTGGATAGCTAGAGCTTCAATAAACTCCTTACGATATCTGTTCAAGAGAAGACTACAACTGTACATGTTGACCTCTCGAAAATCCTGTCGAATGTTTCATCGACAGTAGTTCATTACTATACATAATAGCAGTACAGGCATGAGTAGGCAATAAGCCAGTTCTCCTGGTAGACAGTATGGCTATTGCAATCATAGTTGAATGATTGAAGAACTACTTCAGATCGTGGTTCACATAGGCCCCACTGCTAAAACAATAACATAACAGCGTATATGCGTTGGCTATCTATGCTAACATGTATACTTGGAATATGTATGGCATATCTAATGGTCAGATCTTGGAATGTATGGCATATCTAGTGGTCACTAGTGTGATTTACATCTTTCTGAACAACATACTATATTGGCTCCTAATCTTTGGGTTAATCTCCTCCAAAATGAAGTTGTCACTCACCCACAAACACACACGCAAACACGCATGCGCACGCGCATTTGCTTTCCCTGCAAAACTTATCCTTCTAGATTTCCTTTTGGGACTATGCTTGACTAGCCTCTCATGGCAAGCTGCATTTCTTTCGGTAGGTCAATCTTTTTATTTGAAGATCAATTTCCATCTTTCTGAATGAAGGAGAACTCATTCCCAAAACAGTGATCAAACTCAGCAACAAATTCAACTAAACTATATTGCAATTAGCATAGGGGATTAACTAACTGCCTGAGGCTAATCCTGCTCCAAGTAGCTAGCACCCCGCTTTAAGTTAAAAAAACGAAACTTACTAGAATCCTAGGTCTCTATTCTGTAAGGACAATAGTCCGACCAGAAAGGGTATCCTAGATAGCCATGGAAAATCAAAATATTCCATTTTCACTAAGGGTCCATGATGATCTTATGGTTTTAACCACTATATGCATAGCTTGTTTGATCTACAAGGCTACATCAATGAATGACATCAGATTTTACTCCAAAACAGTCCGAAACCTTAGCTTGTTTTCTTTTGCCGAGTTAATCCAATTGAGTCTCCCACTGTTTACACAATTAATTCTGGTTCATCAAGACACCACTGAAGGACGCAGAATCATTTTGAGACAAGAGAGCAGAAACTGATGAGTAAAGCAAGCAAATTCAGTATCTGACGATGATCAAACAATACAGAAGAATGGAAGGAGACTTTGCTCATTTGAATGAACTAGAGAAAATTCTGTAAATTCATAAGAAATAGTCAAATCCATGGACTGATAATTTGAGAACCAACCTTCCTGCTGTCAGCTTCATCTTCTGCTTGTTTGACCAAGTCAGTGCCCTCTTTAGTGACATGCTGACATATAAGGTACGAAAAACAAGGTAAAGGATGACAGAGACAAGTGTAACTTAATGTGGATGCAATATGGATGACAGAAAACGGACCTGCTTGAATATGTTAGTGAGCGGATCCAAGAATGGTGGCACTTTCGAGAAAACCCTGACCATCCTCGACAAATTTTCAACCTAAAAAGCATCAGAAAACTTGGTAGGTAAACACTCTAAAAAATATATAGGACTGGATGTTCATAAAAAGACAAGAGGGAGCCAGAATACCTCAGGATCTGTGAGTAATGCATGATACTCTGAATCCCATTTTCCAAACAGTCGGCTATATACAGACCACAACTCATGTTGAACTTTCTGAAGAAAGAGCAAGAAGATCATAATAGCAAAACTAAAAAGTGCATGGAACAAATTCCATCTGGATCCATGAATATTCAAAATCTCAACAAGAATCAAAGATATGAACTATACTCATAGTCAACTGCACAAGTTCTTCCACCAACCATTAAAGCCAAAATTAACACATGTAAAAGGGACAAACCTCTAGTAGCTTGGGCTCACTGCTTGAATGCAAGTAATGAGAAACCCTATCTTTCTCTCGTTTTAGGCACTCCTCTGCCTGGGAATCCCAATATCAAACATCAAACCTTATGAACTATCATCATCATCATCATCATCAAGATGTATATGATTAGATAGGATCTAAATTCTTATTCACCTTCAACATAAAACCAGGACAGGAGTCCTCTGAAATCCAACCTGAAGCTTTACGGGAATAATAAGCAGCACTATTTTTCAGCAAAGCTGCTTCAAAATCATTTTCATAATAATCCATTTGTCCCATGCCAATCTCCACGAATATATCCAGTATATTCTTCAATAAAGCTCGATCAATTTGCTCACCTTCACGCTCTTTATCAATCTAATGTAAACAATTTCCGTTAGTTAATTCAACATGAACGTTGAAGACAGGATGGGACAGTAGTAAATTGGACACAAACATACCAATGAGATCACGGCATCACTTACTTTGACCTTTAACTCTCGATATACCTTTAAAACAGCAAACAATGTACAATAGTCAAATTTTAGAGTGGCATCTATGGAGGAAACTCAAAATGACTATATCAGATCCAACCAAAAAATCAATTATGAACTGTCAAAAGGCCACAACTATCCTAGGATGCAATCTAAGCTAAATCCTGCAAAAATAAATAAATAAATAAAGAGAACAGCAAATCGAAAGGTTGCATGGAATTCATACCAGTTCATAGAAGCAGGTCAGGCCAACTTCATTAAGGGGTGGCAGTGATCTCCTTGCAATGAAGTAGCGATCTAGATAATAGAAGAAACGAGAAAGCCATTTGACCATAACCTTATGATTCCCCCACCTTTTGACAAGCTCTCTCAACATAAACTCATCATGCTTCTCCCTTAAAGATGGCAATACCTAAATTGTAAGCAGAAGCAGGTTTTTTAATGGCTGAGGAGAATAAAAATATAAATTGACAGCAGCCACATAAATGAAAGAACTAGACATAACCAATAAGCTAAATAGTGGAAAAAAGCAACTCTGCATTCCCAGAACCATAATTGTAAGATAATTAATAATCAGACCATCCCTCCCCACGCAAAGAAAAGGCAATAAATATCCCCCCAAAAAAAAAAAAAAAAAAAAAAAAAAACCAAAAAATAAATAACAACGTTCTTGTTTATGCAATTTATGCAAGTTGATCTCATGTTTAGAGAAGAGAAGGAAAAAGCGAGAAGAAGGAGGACGGGGAAAGAATTCTCCTAACATGCCGAAGTACAAAATGGTAAATGGCCAACCCTAGAATCATGTGGGATACAAATCAGAAGCAACAAAACTCTGGAGGATTTGACTGACTACAAAAACAAGAATAACCATGCAGAGTTGTAAACAAAGAATATTAACATCAAACTATTGGAGAAAGCTCCACAAAACAGCAAACTTCAACCATTTTTCTTTTCTCTTCATTTCACTTTGTCTGACTATCAACTTAACCAGCCATAAGTTTGGCATAGTACATTAGCTTGGAAGTAGAGCTGAATGATGAGTTATCTCCCCCCAGATTAATGACTCTTTGCACTGATAAAGAAATTGACTCTCTAGAGATTTACTAGACTCCTTCGCGGAAAAAATTTTCACCTATTAATTATTCTTGGTTTTTCTGCTGTTCTTTTGGACCTACTTATTCTTTGAGAAACCTTGTCACCAGACTTCTTCTGACAGCCGACTCATTGTTAATTCACCTTATGTAATCTCGATTGGTTGATACTATCTATTTTCCAAAATGACTCAAGCTTTCACCACATGCCACAGTTCTTCTATCTTGAAATTACTATCGTTTCTAAAAATTCACAAAAACAATCATAAAATACAATCTTTAATGAATAAAGAGAAAGTAATAGGCTATAATGAGGAAAATCAGCCTTGAAAATTTCCAAAGAAATGAAGAACACTGTCATGAATTTTGAAATGAAGACACATACTTACTATACAAAACTGATACTTGGGCAATGCAAGTAAAAGGAAAAAGAAAGCACCCAACTATTACACCAGCAATTGAGAAAGTTAATGGCATATACAAGAATGTAACTCCAACAATGGGGCTAGATAAAACTTCTTTAATTTTTATAACTTCAAGTTTTCCAGACATGTAAAGCTAATGAAGTAAACTCAAGGGAAAACAATCAACCAATATAACAGGAAAAGGGAGCCGTGAGCAGTAAATCTTCCTCACCGTTGACATGATATACTCTTCAAAAGCTTCTCTATACTTGTCATACAGTTGCTGGGAGTAATCATGTGGAGGCTTTTGAGTACACATATTGTAAATAGTACTGCCAGGAAGATTGAGAAAAAAAAAACAAATCAATTATTAGCAAACCAATCAAGACATTAGGATAACAATTCTAAGTATCACAACTCCTGAAGTCACAAATGCAGAAGTGAGGCTTACGTGTAGAGCATAAAGTACTCTTCTGGGCTGAACTGAGTCTCAGGACGCCCTTCATCAAGGAGATTCTCGAGCTTCTTTATACCCTTTTCCATAAACTCCCATCCTTGTTCAAAATCAATTGTTTTCCTCTCATTCACCACCATATTTCCACACTCTCGTTCTCAACACCAAATCTGCACATAGAAGCCGATTAAGTCACTGACGATGGAAATTCGTGAGTCTGAATTAAATCCAACAATGAAATAAAACCGGGGAAAATTATTCTTCCGCAAGGCCAGAAAACATTCGATTGACTGCTTCCAGCGCTACAATCACTAATCCGCAGGAGAAGTATTTAAATAATAAAAACAAGAATCCTATCAGCCAGACTCGATATTACCGCTAACATCTTGAGCAGTATCAGCTTCCTAATCTAACACGCAGTCTCTACCCGGCACCTGGCATTCTACAACTCAACCATAACTTCATTCAACCGTTGACAAAAACATATCAACAAGCTCCCAGAACAGACAATTCCCCCATTTCCACGAACTTCAAGGTAAACAAAACAGAGCAAAACCTGACACCTTCGACCTCGAAAGGCGAAAGAAGCCGACAAACAAGGCGCAACCCTTCCGAGAAGAGCACAAAAGATCCGGGGCCGATCAACTCGAAATCAACCTGACGGAATCTAATGGTGAAACACGACGCCGGCCGCCGGCCACCGGCGATCGCGAGCCTCGAAACGAGATTGCAGAGCAAAACTAGAAAAACCAGAGAGAGAGAGAGAGAGAGAGATGATCGGGGAAATAGGAGATGCGGAACCGCAGACTCACAGCCAGCTTGACTTTTGAGCTCCCAGTCCTGAGCAGAAACAGTTGCGAGTGTGAAAAGAAAGCGGTTGGTGGGACAGTTTCCTTTATTCAACGGAAAATCAATCATTTTAAGAAACATTTTCTATAAAAAATAATAATTTATACCGATCATAAAAAAATTAATAAACGGCAAATATTTTCACTGTTCATGAGAACATTTAAAACATAAATTATTGCAATGATGAAAATATTTATCGTCAATTGATTATTTCAAGACGACTTGAGCGATCATTTCATTAAAAAAATTTTTTAAAATTTTTCATTTTATGCGAATTTAATGAAGTAATATTGATTGCGGAAATAGGAGATGCGAAACCACAGAAGGCAGAAGCACGAAGACACAGCTTGAAATCCGGGTTTTTCTTTTTCTTTCCCGCTCGAAATGGTGGGCAGGGCGCGTTTGGTAACATTTCGTTTAAAAATTGTCCAAAAAACAGAAATAGAAAAATGTGTTTTATTCCGGGAACAATTTTTCAACAAAAAACGCGTTTAGTAAACTTGTTCCGGAAATAAAAAATAAATAGAAACACGTTTGGTAAATTTGTATAATTTTTTTTATTTTTTAATATTTTTAATATTTTCTTTCTTATTTATTATTTATTATTTATTTTTTTTTTTTCTTTTTTTCTTCTTTTGGCCGGTCGTCGGCCTCGCCGCCGGCCGGGCGAGCTCGGCCTCGCCCAGCCAAGGTGAGCCCGAGCTTCGCCAGGGGCCGGCGATGCTCCGGCGAGTTTGTCGGCCCCGACGGCGTCGCCAGCCAAAGAAAAAAAAAGAAAGAAAAAAAAGAAGAAAAAGAAAGTGTTTAAAATGTGTTAAACAAGAAACAACTTTTTTTTTTTTTTGTTTTCGTTCCAAATATATTTCGGAAACAAAAAAATAATTTTGAAAACAAAAACGCAAACAAACGCCTTTCATTCTTTTTTGTTTAAAAGAACAAAAAGACAAAAAATTTTGTTCTTGGGAACAGAAACAATTTTTAACAAACACAGCCTTAGTCTATTTAGCGGGGAATCAATCATTTCCAAAATATTTTTCCTGAAAATATAAATATTTATATCACTTAAAAAAATTAATGAATAAAAAATATCGTAATCATTCACGAAAATTTTCAAACATAAATTATTGTGATCATGAGATTATTTCAAGACGGCACAGGTAATTATTTAAAAAATATATTTTTGAATTATTTATTCAACGTGAAATAAATTGAGCAACACTAACTATTATAAAATCTGATTTTTCCTTTGGATTCCGGGTTGGATCCTCCTGTACAATTGAGTCCATCCTTTTGTCGACCATGGTTAGTTATCAAATTGCTAATAATGGTGACATCACCTGTTCAAATCAACATCGTGAAGCTTGAACTATGGTTACCTTAATCAAAATATTTAATCACTCAAAAATGTTTTCTACCACCTTAGATAATGCCAATTTAAAATGGTGACACGAGAGATAAAATTCCAATCACGTTGCTACGCGAGGGGAAATTCTTCCACGTTCATGATTGTGATTGCATCTTGAATCTTGTAGCTCAAGAAGGTTCAAAAGGCATCGATGCTAGGATTGGAATTGACGTTCGGAGGGGGATTGAGAATTTGTTGACGAAAAATTTGAATATACTTACACGAGATAAAATGTATATGAGTCCTTGATAAGTTAAAAATAAAAATCTCGACTTGTAAATTTTGTAGGATTTTCTTTTATTGAATTTTCTGTATGAATTGAGTTCTTGGAAACTGCATAAACGAAACAGGTAGTTTCATGTTCAATTGCAACTCAATTAAAAAATTAGAGAGAGAAAGAGAGAGAAAAAGAGAGGTGTAATTTTTTGGGGAATATTTCAAGTGCTTTAATTATGTTCAACCATAATGTTGTGCTTTAGAACAGACTGATTAATTTTGAGTACATTTATTCACAACATAAAAAGCAAAAAAAGAAAAAAAAAAAACAACTTTGACCTAGTATGGGAAATGATAGAAATGGTTTTTCAACTTTGCGCGACCATCCTTTATAGTTTCATTCTGAGCAAGTCCTGTCATTATTGCCTTTTAGGTGCTTCACGCTTACTTAATATGGGGAAAAATGACACAAATGATCATTCAATTTTGATCTAACATGTAATGTGGTTCATAAATTTTTAATTTGTTCAATGTGATCCTAGAACCCAATATGATCACATTGAACTAATGACAATATTGAAAATTTCATATAGTTCAAAGATTAAATTAAACACATACCAAAAATTCAGGGGCTACATTATCACATTATACAATGTTGTGCTTTAGAACAGACTGATTAATTTTGAGTACATTTATTCACAACATAAAAAGCAAAAAAAGAAAAAAGAAAAAAAAACAACTTTGACCTAGTATGGGAAATGATAGAAATGGTTTCTCAACTTTGCGCGACCATCCTTTATAGTTTCATTCTGAGCAAGTCCTGTCATTATTGCCTTTTAGGTGCTTCACGCTTACTTAATATGGGGAAAAATGACACAAATGATCATTCAATTTTGATCTAACATGTAATGTGGTCCATAAATTTTTAATTTGTTCAATGTGATCCCTAGAACCCAATATGATCACATTGAACTAATGACAATATTGAAAATTTCATATAGTTCAAAGATTAAATTAAACACATACCAAAAATTCAGGGGCTACATTATCACATTATACATTGTACTAAAGTTTAGGAATCATATTAAACAAATTAAAAGTTTAAAGACCATATTACACATTAAGTCAAAGTTTATTGACCATTTATGCCATTATCCCTTAATATGGTAATGAACCATCATACTTTATGCGCGCTATACTCAAATTTGAATAAATTTCGCAGAACTAGGTATATAGCCTTATGTTCATCGTGACCGCAATGGCGGCAATCATTGCTAATCAAGCCTAGATCTCGGTTCCATTTCCATAATCAAACAGTCCATAGCACTCGGGCGTTTCCGGCGAGAGGGAAGGTCGGACACACTTCGGAAGAGCTTGAAGGCCGTATTTATATCCTGGAGATGAGCGCCGTCCTCATGTTGGCATGCGTGGGAGTCACTTTTTGGTTCAAGAACAGGTCAGGATTGGAAAGCTGCTTATGGTAAGGAAGCTCAGACTTATCTTCTGAATAAGCAATTTAGACATTTCTTTTCTTCATTTGTTCAATGACAAGGCTAGTCGGGAGGTTAAGGTTGATGGCTAGACAGAATTTTGATTAATTGTGCTTACCGTTACAATTAATCGACTCGTTCTAGCTCTAGAGAGTCCTTGCAATTAATTGACTAATCATCTTTGTCCTTACGATAATATCACTAATCTCATCATCTATCTCTTGGGCCGTGCGAGCTCGAGAGATCAATGGCCATGGAAGTTGTTCAAGCTCAAATCTTGCGGTGGCTGTGAGCTTCGAGCTCGAGAAGACGCCACCACGGCCTGTTGAGCTCAAAGTTTGAGGTTGTTGAAGAGCTCAAGAGAAGGAAAAATAAGATTGGACTAAAGAAGAATATGTCACGTTAGCGCGTTGTTGAAAGAATAATAAAAATTGCCACACTGATATCAATCAATGTTCAATCTTTTGTATGATTCTCAATTTAGTCATAAATTTTTTAATTTTTTTCAATTTAGAACCGAAAACTTTGCACAAAATTCTAATGTAATCCTTCCTATCATTATTCACCGAAAATCACTAATGTGACGTAGTACTTTCATCGGGAATTGATCAGAAGTACAACACTCGAATTTCTTGCAAGGGTCTAGAACTAAATTGACGGAATTAAAAAGATTATAACTAAATTAAAATCTGTACAATAAATTTAAGACTCATTCGACAATTATCTCTCAAATTGCGTAGAGAGAGGTACTTACAGGGTTGATGCTGCTCTTCATATCTCTTCGCAGTTAGCAAGGCTTGTAAAGCAATCATTAACATAAATGAACCCTATCCATAGTTAGATAACTTGGAACTAGGAAGAATTATCAACTTATTCCCAAACCTATTGTACATATTAAAATTTTCAATTTTATCAATGTAATCCTAAAATTCTTGCGCAAAATTTTGATATAAATCATTTTGGCTAATTGTCAATAGAAATCACTAACATCATATGAGCAAACTCATTTATGTCAGCATATCATGTAGGATTGTCGATGGTAAATGGACATTACATCAGCGATTTTCCAGATAACTACATTGGAGATTCGTACAAAGATTTATAATCATATTAACAAAATTGAAATTCTATCGATTATTCTTAATAGAAGTCAAGTTTGAACTTCCCTTTTAGTTTTCTTCCCATGGATGTATCTGAATTTCTTTTACATGTCCTAGTAAGTACAACGAGAGTTAGGTTGATGAGTGGCCATCTCTTAATATGAATAGTCTTTTCGTGAATATCTCGAAGAACTCTCGTGATCAATTCAATTGCTAGATAAAGATATTGATTGTGATTAGTTTGATGGAAGACATTCTGAGTAAGGCAAGTATTGTGGTGTAGTAACACACTAGTCAAAAATACTAAAGCCTTGTTTGGTAACCATTTCATTTCTCTATTTTTTTTTTATTTTGTTCTTCTGTTTTTTTTTTTTTTTTTTTTTTTTATTTTGGTAAGTTTTTTTTTTGTTCTAAAAAAAACAAAAAAGAAAAAAAGAAATCTGTTTGGTAAGATTAGTTAATTTTTTATTCTTTGAGATGGATAAGTGATTAGCAAATAGATTTAAAACAAAAACAAGAAAGAGAAAAAAAAAAAAAACCTACTTATTTGTACCCGGAAACAAAAAGAGAAATAAGTCTATTTTAGAAAAACAGGCTCGACGTAACCTAATGCTCATCTTTACACAATCAATACAAGGTCTCGTCTCCTAACCCAATCCAAGTCCCCATTTTTGGAATAAAAAAAAAAAAAATAAATAAAATATTCATAAATTTAGGAAAAAATTTAGAAATTAGATTTTGATTAATTTTACTATGTTTTAGTGTTAATTCTATTTTTGAATTAGTCTAGCATAAAAAATGTGAATTTTTTTTTTTATGAAAATTGGATTAAAACTGAATAAGCTTTTAGGAGTTTTTTTTTTTTTTTTTTTTTTTTGGGTCGTAAAGCTTTAGGAGTTTACTATATGGATTTTTGAATGCCGTTTTCTTTTAGAAACAATGCTGGTTGCAAAAGCTTGGTGGCTCCGGCCTTCTTCTCGCTTAAGATTCTATTGGAGACATCTTTTGAAATCATCTACAATTATATTATAATAGAAAATTATATGGCTCTAAACAAGTCTTTACATTATTATTTGTTTTGTATTCATAGCAGTCGAATAAGCTTGTGCTCCATGGATTTCCGATGTCATTTGCTAGAAGGTTTGATGAGTTTGTACAAATAAGCGCACCAAAGATTGCCTCCATCCTCAAGTGTTTCGTGATTGCACATTCTACTTAGCAACATTTGCTCTTCTTCTTGTAGCTAAAATAGCTTAAAAGGTCTATGCACCTGCTTATTATAATGCCCAAAAATTTACTATCAATCTCCTCATATTATGAGTTATAAACTAGTGGGACTCTCTGTTGTCATTTCCATCCGTTCATCTTTGATTATCTATTACGTCGGATTTTCTGAGACCATCTTAGAATATCTTGGTCACTTAAATCCTTACAAAAATGGAGTTTTATTCAAATATGAATTGTTAAGTTTACACTAACATTTTATAATTAAATGAAAAAATTGGGAATAGAAATTTTTAGGGTCATATCAAACCCATTTATGTTCCTTTTCTATTTCGAGAATAAAATTTTTTGTATAGTTACAAAACACGTTCTTTTATCTAGAAATTTGTCTAAAAAATAAATAAAAAAAAGAAAAAAAAACTATTTCATAACGGAAATTATCCTGGAAATGGAAATGTTGCCGAATGTATCTTAAGCCCCCAAAAAATGATAATGACTCAAAGCTTGACAGAAATGAGACGACAAAATAGAAAGACTAAAAGTTAATAACCAGCTGATCCCATCATCTGTATCTTGGGCCGTGTGAGCTCGAAAGGCCAATGGCCATGGTTACTGTTCGCGCTGGAAGCTCGCGGGGGCTTATGAGCTTCGAGCTCGACAAGATGCCACCACGACTTGTCGCTCGAAGCTTGAGGTCATGGAAGCGCTCGAGAAGGAAAAAGACGTTGGACTAAGGAAGAATATGCAACATTAGCGCTTCTCCCTTCCGAAAATAATAAAATTTACCACATTGACTTTTTCAATTGGTCATCAAATTATTGTATGGATGTCAACGTAAACCTAAACTTTTAATTTTGCTGATTTGGAATCTAAACCTTTGGATGAAATTCTAACGTAACCTTTCCAATCAGTTTTCGCCTAAAATTATTGACGTGGCGTAATCCTTCCACCAAAAATTGATCAGAAGAACAAGACTTGCTTGCAAATATTTCGGACTAAATTGGCAAGTTGGAAAAATTATGACTCAAGTGGCATTTGTACAATAAATTTAGGACTCATTTGACAATTTCCTCTCAAATTGCATAGAATCGATGAATGGATTTGAATGCATCAATTTGATATGTTTGGCTTGATTGCACTTTCCAAATTTTTTGACTTAATTACACTTTTCAAAAAGTTTTCAGACTTTTGATGCATTCGTCCCTTCATATTTTTTACCACCATGGCAAACACACAAACTCTAGCTATTCACACTCGGTCGTGAAGACAAAAATGTACAAGCATTCCGAGGTCCTAACTTCCCAGCACCGAGGAGAGATGCGATTACATTGTTTTCGGTGCCACCACCGATGGATCTCGAACTTGTTCCCGTGCACTCGATCTGGACAATCATCCAGAAAATGTCAGGCCAGATATCTGAGCAAATCGGGGCTGTCTTTGTCTCTCTCCAAATAGTCTCGAGCGATCAAGTCCTCAATCCTTTTCTTGATTGCCTTGAGATGAGGCTGCAGTAAAACAAAATCAATCAATAGAAACTGACAGAACCAGGACGAAGGTGATGGGTCGAAACAGTGTCCAGAAAAGACCTTAAATATGCGATGCAACTGCTCAACGCATTCATTGACCAGCTGCTGATGATGCAAAACTTTTCGACTCTTCATGATACGCACAATCGAGGCATCAATTGCATATCTCCGATCCTTATCAATATCTTCTATCACTTTCTTCTTCTCATCCACATGGGGAAGAGGAATCTGCGTGTCGGGAAATATTAAAACAAGACTGCACTGATAAATTAGGGAAGAAAAACTAAAGCAGAATTGCAATGAAAAGTTAATGTAGAAAGACACGGTCAGACAATTCAGGACAATCTAAAAACAGTCGGTTATACCTTGATCCTCCGCATTTTGTGCGTGAACTTGGAGTTGAACTCAAAGTGATCAGTAGGAGCAATGCTCTTAGTGTTTAGTTCTTTGTTAAGGATCTTGTACTTGGTACATGATAAGGAGTGGAGAAGCCTCAGCACATCATCATCATCAATCAAATTCAACTGGGTCTTTATCTCCGAGTAACTCAGTCTATCAGAAGAGTTGAATAACAACAGAGCTGAAGCCTACAAAGCAATAAAGAGGGGATAAAAAGTTAAAGTGAAAAAAATACATAATACGATATAACAAATCCTAAAGTCTACCAGATCTCAAAATTGAAAAAAAGAAATGTACAAAAGAGAAATTACCTGGTATGTTGTCACTATCAACTCCATGGTTTTTGGCTCAAAGTTACCAACGATGTTACACGTCCCTAATGAATAAATCCATTTAAGCTTTCGATGCTTCGTTTGTGTTTGGTAGAATTCCCTGAAAACTTCAACACACTTTACCTGAAACAACCAAGAATTAGCAATAACATTTAAATCAGAGCATAATATATATTTCAGCCACTGGAAATTGCCTATGAACATCAAACAAAACTTTAAATTTTATATCTTGGCAAAATTCTGCAAGTACCATTTCTGCTGGGAGGTTCAAATCAAAGGACCTGTAACTTGGCCAAAAACCAGTAGTCAGAACCGTGACTGTCAACTCAATGCCAGGATTTGCATTTGGATTATTACTGAGATATTCTTCAAAACTAATTTGGTTTTCCTTGGCTAACGTCAAATCCGTAACCTGGAACACAGAGAAGTGAATTAGGAATGTATTGCCGCAGGTGAAACTAGTTCTTAAGAAAGAAATCTAGTAACACCAACCATCCTTTCCATCTTCGATGTGAACTGAACACCATATTGCTGCTTTAATTTCGTCAGGATACTTCTCTCATGGTCATAATTGGCACTCTTATCAAAGAGAAGTCGCCTAGCAAGCTTCTTCCTGCCAGTTTTGATGATTACTAGTTGGCATCATCAAGCCTCAATTATAATGGATAACGACCACAGTGGAATATTAAATGGATCCACATAACAGACCCCACTTAGTGGATGAAGCATTTTCCAAAAATTGATGTGGCTAAGTTTCATATTCTGATGCATGGAAATTTTATTTCCAGACATGATTAACATGCTTGATATATATTCTCAGAGTCACTGTAAATTGATTATGGAAATGATCTTTTTTTCTTTTACTATAGAGTACAGAAGAGAGATTTTAATAATATATAAAGGAAATCAATCTTGAATACAGGTTATTCATCTTGAAGATCATTGGCATAAACACTAGCACAGTATCATCAGAAAACTTGCACCCATTACTCAAGGGTCTAGAGTATTCAATAAACCGATAGAACTAGTTTTGATGTATCTAAAAATAATTAGGTAGTGTTAGAAAATCCAACCCAAAAGCTTAAGTTAGTAGATGGACGGAGACCACATAAATACAAAAAGCATTTAAGACCTGTTGTCAATCGATGTGGGATAATATTTCAACACCCCATGGAATTTTGACTATGCACATTCACGTGCAATTTTTAACCACATACCTTCGCGTAAAGGATAACTGGCTCTAATACCATATTAAAAAGTTCAACTCAAAAGCTTAAGCAAATAGATGGGGGGAGACCACATGAATATAAAGAGCATTTAAGACCCGCTATCAATCGATGTGGGATAATATTTCAACAGGTAGAGAACTAGTCAGCCTAATTTCAATATATCATGAACTATCTTTTATACAGTATTACTGTGGATACTAAGACATAAAAGATCTAGTTAACCTCATGTCCAATAATATGGTCAGTAGGCTATGCACCCATCAATATACACCCCCGATACTAAAAATATTACCTATAAAACTCAGCAAAAAGATCCTTGTCACTAATATGTGCGAGCAGCTTTACTACCTGCAAAAGGTACAATAACTACCTGCAATACTTAAAAAATGATCCTAGAATACGGTACAGAAATTTATGCCCAAACAACAGACCTTCTCAAGCATTTCTTCAATGGCTTCATCGCTCAATTTTTCGCTGCTTCCCTCCTTAAGTATATTGTCACAAAAAGTAGCCAATAGCTCTGCAATTGAGCTTCCGCCAACACCCCTGTTGCAAAGGGCCTCAAAAGTCTCTTTGAATGCCTGTCAAAAGGAACATCAAAATGAGTACATATCTGATGTAGCTTTTTCAAATCACTTTAATCACAAAATATGAACCTTATGGAAAAGGATGTCGTTCTGGAAACGTTCATTCACATATGGCACATACTTATCATGTACCTCAATCAATTTCCTCACGAAAACCTGCCAACAATGAGCTGAATCAATGATCCTAAACAGACCAACAACATTTTATCTACTTATGGAGGAGAAGTGGAAGATTGATTGCATTACCTGTTGCTGCATGCCTACATCCTCCTTACCAGCCTGTGAAACAGAATGAAGGGACTAATTGCTTGCTTCATAAAATGTTACAAGTCAAAACGAAGGTATGCATATTTTTGATAGATGTGCAAACCACACACTGTAACTACAGAGTGATAAGGATGACGAGTCCTAAAAGTTGAGTGGGATTTAGATTGGAAAATAAAATAAAACACAATTGGTAACTTGGTGAAGAGTAAATTCCTTCATGAAAACCTAAAGCTAGAAAGCATTGCAGGACAATTTCCTAAGCATCATCTTAAATAAATATTGCACTATATAATTCAAACTAAATGATTGCTAGAGCTTCAATAAACTCCTTATAATATCTGTTCAAGATAAGACTACAACTGTAGATGTAGACCTTTCGAAAATCCTGTCAAATGTTTCATGAACGGTGGTTCACTACTATACATAATAGCAGTACAGGCAAGAGTATGCAATAACCCAGTTCTCTTGGTACACAGTATGGTATTGCAATCATAGTGGGATGATTGAATATCTACTTCAGATCGTGGTTCACATAGGCCTGACCGCTAAAACAATAACATAACAGAGTATATGCGTCAGCTATCTTTGCTAACATGTATACTTGGAACATGTATGGCATATGTAGTGGTCAGATCTTGGAATGTATAGCATAACTAGTGATCACTAGTGTGATTTACATCTTTCTGAACACCATGTCATATTGGCTCCTAATCTTTGGGTTATTCTCCTCCTAAATGAAGTTGTCACTCACCCACAAATGCGCGCGCACGCACTTACCCCACAATACTTATAGATTTCCTTTTGGGACAATGCTCAACTAGCCTCTTATGGCAAGCTGCATTTCTTTCCGTAGGTCAATCTTTTTATTTAAAGATCAATTTCCATTTTTTTGAATGAAGAAGAAACTTTTTTCCCAAAACGGTGACCCAAGTCAGCAAAAAATCCTGTTTTGATTCAACTAACCTATATTGCAAATAGCTTAGGGGGATTGACTAACTGCCTGACGCTAATCCTGCTCCAAGTAGCTAGCACCCTGCTTTAAGTAAAAAAACATGAAACTTACTACAATCCAAGCAGATCTGTTCTGTAAGAAGGACGATAGTCTGACCAGAAAGGGTACCCCAGATGGCCATGGACAATCAAAATATTCCATTTTTGCTAAGGGTTGACAGTGATCTTATGCCTATAATCACTATATGCAAACCTTGTTTGATCTAGAAGGCTACATCAATGAATGGCATAAGATTCCGGTCCATAACAGTCCAAAATCTCAGCTTGTTCTCTTTTGCCATGTTAATCCAGTTGAATCTCCCTCTGTTTACTCAATTAATTCTGGATCATCAAGACACCACTGAAGGATGCAGAATCATTTTGAGACAAGAGAGCACAAACTGATGAGTAAAGCAAGCAAATTAGTATCCGACGATGATCAAACTATACAGAAGAATGGAAGGAGACTTTGCTCATTTGAATGAACTAGAGAAAATTCTGCAAATTCATAAATAAAAGTCAATCGATGGACTGATAAATTGAGAACCCACCTTCTTGCTGTCAGCTGCATCTTCTGCTTGTTTGACCAAGGCAGTGCCCTCATCAGTGACATGCTGACATATAAGGATTGAAAAACAAGGTAAGGATGACAAAGCCAAGTGTAACTTAAGGTGGATGCAACATGGACGACAGAAAATGGACCTGCTTCAATATGTTAGCGAGGGGATCTGAGAATGTTTGTACTTTTGAGAAAACCCTCACCATCCTCAACAAATTTTCAACCTAAACAGCATTACAAAACTTGGTAGGTAAATACACCTAAAAGTATTTAGGACCAGATGCTCATAAAGGGATAAAAGTGGAGCCAGAATACCTTATGATCTGCGAGTAATGCATGAATTTCTGAGCACTCTTTTTCAAGTAGTTGGCTTGCATATACAGACCACAACTCATGTTGAACTTTCTGAAGAAAGACCAAAAAGATTATAACAGCAAAACTAAAAAGTGAATGGAACAAATTGCATTCGGATCTTGGAATATTTAAAATCTAAACAAGAATTAAAGATATGAAATATATTCATAGTCAATTGCACAAGTTGTCCCACCAGGCTAACCATAAAATCCAATATTAACACAAGTAAGGGGACAAACCTCTAGTAGCTTGGGCCCACTGCTAGAATGCAAGTAATGAGAAATCCTATCTTTCTCTTGTTTTAGGCACTCCTCTGCCTGGGAATCCCAATAGTAAACATCAAATCTTATGAAAATATCAATATCATCATCATCAAGATGTAAATGATTAGATAGGTGGGCTGAAGTAAAGAAAAAAAAATCAAGATGGGTTTGGACTGATTTAGGACTTGGACTCGTGGGCTTCCCTTTTAAAAAAAAAAAAAGAAAAAAGATTGGACCGGGCCTAGTTTCTTTTCGAAGCGGGCTGACCGGCCCGCCCACCAGTTGGACCGAACCCGAATCCGTAGACTGGGACGAACCGGGTCGGGTCAGATCGGACCCGACCCAGTCCGGCCCAAAACAATAATTAATTAATTATTAATAAAAAAATTTTAAAAAATTAATTTAAAATTTTAAAATTTTAAAAAATTAAAAATAATTAAAAATAATTAAAATATTAAAAATAATTAAAATATTAAAATATTAAAAAAATTATAATTCTTTTAAAAATTTAAAAAATTTCGAAAAATCCAAAAAATTTTCGGTTGGTTGGAAATTGCTATGTATTTTTGTTTTAAGTGTAATTATGCATTTATTTGTTCGTATTTTGATTATATCGCATGTTTAGATTATATATCTTGTTATGTTTAATGGTATGTATGTATTCTTATGGTGATTAGGACATTGTTAGTTATGATTATTGGTGGATATGTTTAATGGCATGTGTGTAGTCATATGGTATGTCTAATAGTATGTGTTTAGATTGCACCCGTATGATCACTTTAATATGTTTATGGATGAGTAAAATCAATTCAAGCTGCCTGATAAAAATTATTTTGATAAAATGAACAAGATTATGTACCGAAATGGCACTAATTAGTTAATTAGTATAATCGAGTCCCCGACCCTAGATTCTCTGGTTGCGTAGGAAGTGAGGTACACTCCCATGCCCCACTTAGTTTTTAGCCGACCCCAATAGGCTAGTGGCGACTCCTTTTGTATAAAATTTCTTAAGAATATCCCAACGTCACGCGGGTATGGGCTTGGGAGAGCCCACACCTAATCATGGGCTTTAGGCCCGTCCTTTAGGCAATACCTCTAAATTTGTTCCCTCCCCCGAGGGTAGGTCGCGACAATCATCAAGATGTAAATGATTAGATAGGTAATAAATTCTTATTCACCTTCAACATATAATCAGGACAGGAGTCCTCTGAAATCCAACCTGAAGCTTTACGGGAATAATAAGCAGCACTATCTTTCAGCAAAGCTGCTTCAAAATCATTTTCATAATAATCCATTTGTCCCATGCCAATCTCCACGAATATATCCAGTATATTCTTCAATAAAGCTCGATCAATTTGCTCGCCTTCACGCTCTTTATCAATCTAATGTAAACAATTTCCATTAGTTAATTCAACATGAACGTTGAAGACAGGATGGGACAGTAGTAAATTGGACACAAACATACCAATGAGATCACGGCATCACTTACTTTGACCTTTAACTCTTGATATACCTTTAAAACAGCGAACAATGTACAATAGTCAAATTTTAGTGTGGCATCTATGGAGGAAACTCAAAATGACTATATCAGAGCCAACCAAAAAATCAATTATGAACTGTCAAAAGGCCACAACTATCCTAGGATGCAATCTAAGCTAAATCCTGCAAAAATAAATAAATAAATAAATAAATAAATATATAAAGAGAACAGCAAATCGAAAGGTTGCATGGAATTCATACCAGTTCACGGAAGCAGGTCAGGCCAACTTCATTAAGGGGTGGCAGTGATCTCCTTGCAATGAAGTAGCGATCTAGATAATAGAAGAAACGAGAAAGCCATCTGACCATAATCTTATGATTCTTCCACCTTTTGACAAGCTCTCTCAACATAAACTCGTCATGCTTCTCTCTTAATGATGGCAATACCTAAATTGTAAGCAGAAACAGATTGTTTGATGGCCGAAGATAATAAAAAATAAAATGACAGCAGCTACACAAATGAAAGAACTGGATATAACCATTAAGCTAAATACTGGAAAAAAACCAACTCTGCATTGGCAGAATCATAATCATAAGACAATTAATTATCAGACCATCCCTCCCCATACAAAGAAGAAGCGATATATATCCCTCCCCCTTCCCCCCAATAATAAATAAATAGATAGATAGATAATAACGTTAAGCAATTTATGCAAATTAATCTCACATTTAGAGAAGCAGAGAAGGAGAACGCGAGAACAAGGAGGACGGGGAAAGAATGTAAGAATCCTCAATTTCTCCCAACATACCTAAGTATGAAATGGTAAATGGTCAACCCCTATAATCATGGGCTACAAATCAGAAGCAACAAAACTCTGGAGGATTTGACTAACTACGAAAACAAGAATAACCTTGCAAAGTCGTAAATAAGGCATATTAACATCTAAATATTGGGCAAAGCTCCACAAAACAGCAAACTTCAACCATTTTTCTTTTCTCTTCGTTTCTTTTTGTTCGACCATCAACTTAACTGGCCATATGTTTGGGCGTAGTACATTAGCTTGGGCGTAGAGCAGAATGATGAGTTATCTTCCTCCAGATTACATCCAAGTTGCAGCGATACATGACTCTTCACACTGATAGAGAAATTGACTCTCTAGAGATATGTTATACTCCTTCGCGTAAATATTTTGCATCTATTAATTATTCTTGGTTTTTCTGCTGTTCTTTTGGAGCTATTTATTATTCGAGAAACCTTGTCACCATAATTCTTCTGACAGCCGACTACTTGTTAATCCACTTTATGTAATCTCAGTTGGTTGATACTATCTATTCCTCAAAAATGACTCAAGCTTTCACCACATGCCACAATTCTTCTATCTTGAAATTACTATCTTTTTTAAATTTCACAAAAACAATTATAAAATACAATCTTTAATGAATAAAGAGAAAGCAATAGGCTATAATGAGGAAAAACAGCCTTGAAAATTTTCAAAGAATTGAAGGACACTGTCATGAATTTTAAATGAAGACACGTCCTTACTATACAAAACTGATACTTAGGCAATGCAAGTAAAAGTAAAAAGAAAGCACCCAACTATTACACCAGCAACTGAGAAAGTCAATGGCATATACAAGAACGTAACTCCAACGACAGCTCTAGATAAAACTTCTATAATTTCATAACTTCAAGTTTTCGAGACATGCAAAGCTAATGACGTAAACTCAGGGGAAAACAATCAACCAATACAATAGGAAAAGGGAGTCGTGAACAGTAAATCTTCCTTACCGCTGACTTGATATACTCTTGAAAAGCTTCTCTATACTTGTCATACAGTTGCTGGGAGTAATCATGAGGAGGCTTTTGAGTACACATTCCGTGGATAGTACTGGGCAGGAGGATTGAGAAGAAAAGGAACCAATTATTAGCAAACCAATCAAGACATTAGGATAACAATTCTAAGTATCACAACTCCTGAAGTCACAAATGCAGAAGTGAGGCTTACCTGTAGAGCATCATGTAGTCTTCCGAGCTGAACTGAGTCTCAGGAAGCCCTTCAAGAAGATTCTGGAGCTTCATTATACCCTTTTGCATAATCTCCCATCCTTGTTCGAAATCAATTATTTCCCTCTCATTCGCCGCCATATCTCCACAATCTCGTTCTCAACACCAAGTCTGCACATAGAAGCCAATTAAGTCATCGACGACGGAAAATTGTGAGTCTGAACCATATCCGATAATGCAATAAAAAACAGAGTAATCCTCACGTCTTTGACCTCGAAAGGCGACAGAAGCCGACAACCGAGGTGCAATCCCTCCGAGAAGAGCACAAAAGATACGAGGTCGGTTAAATCGAAATCAACCGACGGAATACGATGGCGAAACAACGGCGGCCACCGGCGGCGATCGCGAGCCTCCAAACGAGATTGCAAAGCAGAACTAGAAAAACCAGAGAGAGAGAGAGAGGGAGAGAGAGAGACCTAATTGTAGAAACGGGAGATTGCGGGACCGCAGAGCCGGATATTTTGGCGAAAAATGCGAAGGCAAAGGCAGACGAAGATCCAGCTTACTTGAGCTCCCAGTACGGAGCAGGAACAGGGGAGAGTGTCAAAAGATAGCAGTTGGTGGGTCAGTTTATTTTATTCAACAGAAAATCAATCATTTTAAGAAATATTTTCTATAAAAAATAATAATTCATATTGCTCATTGAAAAATTAATGAACAGCAAATATTTTCCCCATTCATGAAAATATTGAAAACATAAATTACTGATATGATGAAAATATTTATTGTCAATTGATTATTTCAAGAAGATTTGAGCGATCATTTTATCAGGAAATACTTTTTCAAAATTTTCATTTTATGCGAATTTAATGAAGTAATATTGACTATTATGAAATCCTTATCTTTCTTTCGGATTCCGGGTTCAATCCTCTAGTACAATCGAGTCCATCCTTTTGTCAATTATCGTTAGTTATCAAATTGCTAATATTGGTTATATTTAGGTATTGCTGCTGACATGAAAAGTTTAATCACTTAAAAAATATTTTCTACCACTTCAGATAATGCTGGTTTAAAATGGTGACATGAGAAATAAAATTCAAAGGTGAGGGAAAATTCTTCCACGTTTGTAGTTGCATTCGTGTCTTGAATCTCGTAGTTAAAGAAGGTTCAAAAGGTATTGGTGCTTGGACTGGAATTTAGGTTTGGAGGGAGGTTGGGAATTTGTCCCTAGAAAATTGGAATATACTTACATGAGACAAAATATATATGAGTCCTTAATAAGTAAAGAAATTACAAATCTCAACTTGTAAATTTTGTAGGAGTTTTTATTATTATTGATTTTTCCATATGAAATGGAGAAAATATTCAATGAGTAATTTATGAATTTTTAATTTGTTCAATGTATTTATAAACTTTACCTCAATGTGCAATATGGTCTATTTACTTTTAAATTGTTTAATATAATTTCTAAACTTTTCATATATGTTCGTAAAATTCTAAATGCAAGTGAACGTGTTAAACAAGTAATATAATGATGAGAAAAAGTATCGTCCAACAGAGATCGGTGATTAATAAACTAATTAAATACTAAAATAGATTAATTCTAAAATTTATCTAACATATCAAAATATAATTGAGAATAAATTAAAAACAAAATTTGTAGACTAAATGTAGTAAATTGATCAGATAAATATGTTAGAACATCCGATTTCACTATAACTACTAAATATGAATTTCAGATTGTTGTGGGTACAAGAACAGTATTAAACATGTGATAGCAAAATTTCCTACTCAGTTTATTAATCCACTATATTTTTATGTGAATTAAAATAAACATAAGTGTATTAAAAATTATGAATATTATCGGTTTACAATAAGTCTTTTGGATCACATTATCATAAAAAATTACACAAATAACGCAGTATATTTATATCCACGTTTAATTCATAGTTATATATTATAATAAGTAATTGCATATTATCACTTCTCAATCTCAAATATGCACATCAGATCATTCAAGTGGTGGCTAGTCACTCAGAAGCATTATGCACAATAATATATAACTCACATGAATAAAATTAATTACAAAATATAAAAATCATGAAATTCACATCATTATGGCTAGGTTACATCATAGCCCTAACAAAAGAAAATTAAAACGTAGTAGAAGAAAAAATAAAAATATAAATCAAACTTAGCATCTTGAATCAAAGAACAAGCTAATTATGTCATCACTTTTGTCTTCTCTTCAAAATACTTTAAAAACTCTCAGAACAATAAAAAACGATCTAACAAAAATCTAGCTGCTTCCTCTCAATGTTCTATGAGATGATCTTTTCTCCAAGCAATTGCACATAAAATTAGGGAGTAAATCAGAGGATCTTGATTTGATATCTATCTCCTAATGCTTACAGATAACATTAGGGAATAAAATCAAGGATTCTCTAATTTGATATCCATCTTCCATTGTTTTTTGATTTGTATTCTTGATTTTTGCCGTTATTTTCCTTATCTTCTCCATATCTCATTATTCTGCACAAATAAGGAAAATTCGAATAATTATAAGGAAATCCAAATATTTTTTAATAGATATTGCATTAATCGTTGCCTAGAATAGGTAAAACTTTATTTTTATATAGTTATCAAACCCCCAAACTTAACATTTTGCTAGTCTTCAAGCAAAATCAAGACATAACACATACTTAAGCTAACAACCTCCTCTATGAAATCTTTCCATAATTGCTTAAATTCACAATTCAAAGAAAAACACAAATTTCATCCAAACATTGAAATTGATTTATATGTTAAGACCAATTCTAACTATGTGATCCAAGTGTGTGTGTGAGTCCTCATCTTTTTCGAATTATATGCAATTCAGATAAATTCACATTGATATGTAATCTCTCAAAAATTCTCAATAATTATGACCAAATTTCATAGGTTTACTTTTGATTCCTTTTCCACTAATGTAAGCTAATTATCCAACCAAAAATCAATAAGACTTTTCTCGTTTGTAATGTAAGATTGGGCTAAAAGTGAGATAACGGTAATTTTAAGTTCAAATCACCCATCAACATGTTGATTCCTAGGATCTAATTAGAGCCAATGTCACTGTCCAATTTCACTCATTCAAGATAATTTTTCTACTACCATCAAGAAGCGCTTGTTTAATAGTTTTTAGCCAAACTATCTCAGATGTCACTATTCTGGAGGATGAAGTTCAATGGTAGTCTTCTGCTTGTTGTAACCACCTTCAAAGTAGAGCTTCAAACGTTGATCGTTCACCTTGAATGTGCCCTCAGTGTCATGCGCAACTTCAATTGTTCCATATGAGAATACTCGTGTAACTGTAAAAGGACCAAACCATCGAGACTGCAACTTTCCTGGAAAGGTTTAAGACGAGTAAGGCTTTTTGACCAATTTTAAACTCTATTTTGAATATATGCTTGTCATGCCATCTTTTCGTACGCTCCTTGTACAACTTAGAATTTTATAGATCTTATTGCGAAATTCCTCCAATTCATTAAGTTGCAATAATTTTTCTTCACCTGCAGACTACATGTCAAAATTTAGAAATTTCAATGCCCAATATGCTTTATGCTCTAATTCCACTAATAAATGACAAGTCTTCTCAAACACTAACCTAAATGGAGACATCCTAATTGGATTTTTGAACGCTGTCCTATAGGCCCAAAGTACATTATCAAGTTTTATTGACCAATCTTTCCTAGAGGCATTCACTGTTTTTTCTAAAATTCTCTTGATTTCCCTATTTGAAATCTCTACTTAACCACTAGTCTGAGGATGATAAGGGGTTGCAACCTTATGTGTGACTCCGTACTTACTCAAAAGTGCTTCAAATTGTTTGTTGTAAAAATGTGTCCCCCTATCACTTATGATTACCTTAGGAGTGCCAAATCGAGTAAAAATATTTTCCTTTAAAAATTTGACCACAACCTTAGCATTATTTGTTGGCAATGCTACAGTTTCTACCCACTTAGACAAATACTCAAAAGCGACTAAAATGTATAAATTCTCATAAGAAGGTATAAAGGGTCCCATGAAATCAATACCCCAAATATCAAATAATTCACACACAATAATGTTGTTTAAAGGTATTTCATTTTTTCTTGAAATATTTCCAGTTCTCTGACACCTATCACATGAAATTACATAGGAATATGCATCTTTAAAAAGTGTGGGCCAATAAAATCCAGATTGTAAAATCTTAGCTATAGTTTTGGTAGAACCAAAATGGCCACCTGCCTTTCCATCATGTCAATGATGTAGAATGTTTGCATTCTCTTCATTTGGAACACATCTCCTTATAACCTGGTCTGCCCATACTTTAAACAAGAAAGGTTCTTAATTATTAATATCATAAAAGAATTTTTTTTTCTGTTGATATGATAATTTAGGAGGAAGAACATTACTTACTAAATAATTTACAAAGTTGGCATACTAGGAAACTTTTGTTGACTTAATGGAAAAAAAAATTTCATCAGGGAACTCTTCCAAAATTGGTCTTACCTCTTCTTTTGAATTTGGAATTCTTGATAAATGATCTGCTATTAGATTTTCAGTCCTCTTCTTATCTTTGATTTCCAAATCAAATTCTTGTAGCAGTAGAATCCACCTGATCAACTAGGGTTTTGATTATTTCTTTTCAAGCAGATATTTAAGAGCAGAGTGGTCATAATAAACTACAACTTTTGAGCCAATTAAATAAGAACGAAATTTATCAAAAACAAGAACTACTGCCAAAAGTTCATTTTCTATTGTTGAATAATTCAATTGTGCACCTGACAAGGTTCGACTGGCATAGTATATAGTTCGAAAAATTTTATTTTTCTTTTGTCCCAAATAGCCCCTACTATAGAATCGCTAGCATCACAGATCAGTTCAAAAGGTAAATCCCAATTTGGTGCTGCTATAATTGGTGCTGAAATTAACTTCTCCTTTAAAGTGTTAAAAGCTTGCATACATTCAATAGAAAAATTAAAATGAGCATATTTTTCCAAAAGATTAGGAAGAGATTTAGCAATTTTTGAAAAATCTTTTATAAACCGCTTGTAAAATTCTACATGCCCAAAAAATCCTTTGACAAGTTTCACAGATGTCGGCGGAAGCAATTTTGCAATGACCTCCACTTTGGCTCGATCAACTTATTTTTCGTTTTGAGAAATTTTATACTCAAGCACTATTCCTTCTTGCACCATAAATTGACATAGTTTTCACTACTTCTTGCATCTTCAAGTTTAAACGCCTCTAAGGTTGGATAATGGGTTTATATTATTCCTCAATTAAAATTTTTTGCATGCAAATTGAATGACTAATTTCCTTGATATCAGCTATTTTCCATCCAATTGCACCCTTATGCTCTCTTGATACTCTTAGCAATTTCTCCTCCATCAAATCTGTCAAATAAGAAGATATAATTACCGGTAAAGAAAAAACTCCATCTAAATAAGTATATTTCAAATGATAAGGTAATGGTTTGAGTTCAAGAATTGGAGGCTCTTCAATTAATGGTTTAAGCTTTGTTATGTGTTGTCCCAACTCCTCAAATTTAATTGCCTTTTGCGTTGAATATGGTGGAATTGCCTCCATGAAATTTGTGTGCTCCTTTATTTCTTCATTCTGAATATATTTGTCCATTGGTTGAATCAGACATGCTTCAAGTGGATCTTTAAAAATATTTTTCTAAAAAGCCTTATTCACCAACTTGTCAATTGTCTTAACTCTAAAACAAGAATTATCATTAGATGGATATTTCATTACTTTAAAAATATTAAATGAAACAAGATCATCTTGAACTCTAAGAATTAACTTTTCTTGTTGTACATCAATAAGAGCTCTTTCTGTTGCTAGAAAATGTCGAACTAAGATAAATGGTACCTCAAAATCTTCTTCCATGTCAAGAACTATGAAAACTGCAGGAAAGATAAGTTTGTCAACTTTTGCAAAAAAATCTTCCACAATACCTCTCGGATATTTAATTGATCGATCATCCAATTGAAGTGACACTGTGGTTGCTTTTACCTCGCCAAATCCTAGTTTCTTAAAAACTGAATAAGCTATCAAATTAATACTTACACCTAAATCACATAATACTTTTTCAAAGTAAGAATCCCTAATAGTGCAAGGAATAGTAAATTTCCCTAAATCTTTTAATTTCGAAGGCAATTTGTTTTGTAAAATGGCTGAACACTCCTAATTTAACTTCACAATTTCATGATCTTCCAGTTTCCTTTTGTTTGCGAAAATCTCCTTTAAAAATTTTGTATAACTGGACATTTGTACTAAAGCATTTGCAAAAGGAATGTTAATGTGTAATTTTTTAAATACATCAAGAAATTTAGAAAATTGTTTATCTATTTTGTGCTGCTGGAGTCACTGAGAGAATGGAATTGGCAGCATATATGGCTTGGGATTATCTGGAAAAAATTTACTTTTACTTGTCTCCTTTGATTGTTTATTGGTCGCCTCTTCCTTGTCTCTGAAAATCTCATCTTCTCCCACTTGTTTTCCACTTCTCAGGGTAATAGCCTTTATGTTTTCAATTGGATTTTTCTCTGTGTTGCTTGGCAAAGAACCTCGTTGTCTCCCTAACATCATGCTTGCTAACTGACCCACTTGCATCTCCAAATTTTTTATTGAAGCCTCTTGGTTTTGAAATCTCACATCCGTGCTTTTGATGAAGTCATGAGTTGTATTAGCAAGTATGGTGACTATATCTTCCAAATTTGACTTTGTCTTTTCCAATTGTTTGAATCCCGATGGTCTCGTCACATTCTGATTATTCCATGAAAAATTTGGATGATTGCGCCATCACGGATTGTACGTATTGGAGTAAGGATTATTCTATGACCTATTAAAATTCCCAATAAATTTAGAATTTTCACTAGATTATTTAAAAATATTACCTACCTGACACTCTGTGCTAACATGTCCTCCACCACCAAAATCATATGTCAAATTCTGAATTTTCATGGTTGAAACACTCATATTATCTAGCTTTTTTGTTGAGTGCTTCAAATTGTATAGCAATTGCAACAAAAGCATCAACTTCGTGAACTCCGCTAGCTTTTCGCATTGGTAGTCTTTCAGTAGGCCAGTGATAACTATTGGATGCCATCTCCTCTAATAGATTATATGCTTCTTCTGATGTTTTATTATTTAGAGTTCCTCCTGCAGCTGTATCAATCATATAACAAAGATTTGTACTAGAGCCATTATAAAAAGTTTATACCTGCATCCATACGGATAGTCCGTGATGTGGGTATCTCCTAAGAAATTCTTTGAATCTTTCCCATGCTTCATATAATGATTCATTATCCATCTACATAAAATTAGTAATATCGTTACGCATCTTCGCAGACTTTGCAGGTGGAAAGAATTTACCAAGAAATTTCTGAGCCATATCATTCCATGTAGTAATTGATCATGCAAGAAGAGAAGAAAACCAACTCTTAACTTTGTCTCTAAGAGAGAATGGAAATAATCTCAATCTAATAGCATCATTTGTAATTCTATTATATTTAATGGTGTCACAGATTACAAGAAAAGCATCGATGTAAGCGTTTGGATCATAACTTGGTAGCCCACTGAATTGCACTGATTGTTGAAGCATTTGAATGAGTGACGGCTTGATCTCAAAGTTATTTGCTTGAATTGTAGGTCTTCTGATACTTGATGTGGTGCCTTGAACTGTTGGTGCAGTATAATCTCTTAAGAGTTTACGTGGATTTTCATTATCACCCCATCTTCTTAACGTGATTTCTCTATTCTCTCAGTCGCCTTTTAAATGTACGCTCGATTTCTGAATCAAAGCTCAGCAAGTTTCCCTTGTTGGCTACGTGTCATAAACCGATGTACACCCTGAAAAATAAAACAAAACGAAAGCTAGATTAAACTTAGAATTACCTGGTATTAATATTAATTAGTATTAAACAAACGTTCCCCGGCAATGGCACCAAAAATTTGTTCGTAAAATTCTAAACGCAAGTAAACGTTTCAAACAAGTAATATAATGATGAGAAAAAGTATCGTCCTACGGAGATTGATGATTAATAAACTAATTAAATACTAAAATAGATTAATTCTAAAATTTATCTAACATATCAAAATGTAATTGAGAATAAATTAAAAACAAAATTTGTATACTAAATGCAGTAAATCGATCAAATAAATATGCTAGAGCATCCGATTTCATCATAACCACTAGATATAAATTTCAATAGCGGAATTTCTTAATCTATTTACTATCCTATCTTTAGGTATAGTAAACCTACTCAGTTTATTAATTCACTATATCTCTATATGAATTAAAATAAACATAAGTGCATTAAAAACTATGAATATTCCCGGTTTACAATGAATATTTTGGATTACCTTATCACCAAAAGTTACACAAATAACAAAATATATTTATATCAACATTTAACTCATTGTTATATATTATAATGAACAATTGCATATTATCACTTCTCAATCTCAAACATGCACATCAGATCATTCAAGTATTGGCCATTCACTCAAAAGTATTATGCACAATAATATATAACTCACATGAATGAAATTAATTGCAAAATATAAAAATCATGAAATTCACATCATCATGGTTAGGCTACACCGTAGCCCTAACAAAAGAAAATTATAATATAGTGGAAGAAAAAATAAAAATAAAAATCAAACTCAACATCTTGAATCAAAGAACAAGAATTCTGTTACCACTTTTGTCTTCTCTTCAAAATACTTGAAAAACTCTCAGAATAATAAAAAACGATCTAACAAAAACCTAGCTGCTCCCTCTCAATTTTCTATCGGATGATCTTTTCTCCAAGCAATTGCGCATAACATTAGGGAGTAAATCAGAGGATCTTGATTTGATATCTATCTCTCAATGCTTGCAGATAACATTAGGGAATAAAATCAAGGATTATCTAATTTGATATCCATCTTTCACTGCTTTTTAATCTGTACTCCTGATTTTTGCCATTATTTTCCTTATCTTCTCCATATCTAATTATTCTGCATAAACAAGGAAAATTCGAATAATCAAAAAGAAATCCAAATATATATATATATATATATATTTTGTAAAAGGTAAGAATAAGAAATCCAAATATTTTCTAATAGATATTACATTAATTGTTGACTAAAATAGGTAAAATAACTCTATTTTTATAGAGTTATCAATATATTTTCAATTTAGTTTCTTGATTATAAAGGTGATTAGTTCCGAATTCCTCAGTCCCACGAGGAATCGAAATCTAGGAACAGTTCCCCATTTTAAGATCGGGAATCAAACCGACTAGTCTTGGAACTAGAAATTGAACCAATCCAGTTCACGAGTGGTCCAATCCAAGGGAATCAATGATAAACCGGTTTTCTCTCCCCTTTAAAATCAAGCATTTGCTTTTTACCCACAAAAAAAATCAATATGCTACAAAAACTATGTGAACATTACACACTTAACAAATACTATACTAAGTTTTAGCCAAAAGGTCAAGAAAGGCATGCATTGGTTGGAGTGTGGGTTGGCTTTTATTCAAAACCTCACTTACGGGCTCTGCGTGACTGTTCGATTAAGAAAGGCATGCATTGGTTGGAGTGTGGGTTGGCTTTTATTCAAAACCTGCGTGACTGTTCGATGTGAGACTCTTGACATTTGCATGGAAGGCCAGACACAACAATAGAGACAAGCCAAGAGTCCCGCATCGAAGGCATTTGCATGGAAGGCTGGACACCACAAGAAAAACAAGCCAGACACTGAGAGTCCCACGTCGAATGGACACACAAAGATTGTAAGAGGAGTTGTTTATAAAAGCCAAGCCATGCTCCAACTAAATCATGCCTTTCTTGACTTTTTTTTTTCTAGATATTTGCATCTCCACATCATTGAGAAAATTCCTATTAATTAAGAGTTAAAATTTTAAATTTTAAAAAATAATTGATCTAGTCTGGTCAGTTCCATCCCTAGAATAAGGAAATGGACCAATATCACCTATTCCAATTTTAGGGAACCGAGCATCGGACTGGCAATTCTTAGTCCAGTTGGTTCCTTCAGTTCACCCGTACTTGATTTATATAAAAATGCTAATATTGTTATGTGTGGGAGCCACTCTTCGGTCCAAGGACACTGTCAAGCTTGAAAACGCTTATGGTAAGGAAGCTCAGACAAATCTCTTGAATAAGCAATTTAGACACTTCTTTTCTTACATTTGCACAATGACAAGGCTAGTTGGGAGCTTAAGGTTGATGGCAAGACTAAATTAGAATCATGAGAATTTTGATCAATTGTGCTTATTGTTACGATTAAATTAGTTGTTCTAGCTCTATCGAGTCCTTGAAATAAATTGACTAATCATCTTTGTTCTCACAATAATATCGCTGATCCCATCATCTGGATATCGGGCCGTGTGAGCTCGAGAGCCATGACTGCCGTTTGAACTTGAAGCTCGCGGCTGCTGTGAGCTTCGAGCTTGAGAAGATACCACCCCCACATGCCGAGCTCCAAGCTCGCAGTCATGGAAGAGCTCAAGGGAAAAAAAAAAAAAAAAAAAACCCTTCGGACTAAGGAAGAATATGTCACACGTTAGCGCTTCTCTCTACAAAATATAATAAAAATTGCCACATTGACGTCAACCAGTCCTCAGCCTATTATCTGAGTGCGAATTCAACCCTAAACTTTTTAATTTTGTCAATTTATAAACTAAGCTTTGCACGAAATTCTAATGTAGTCATTTTGATCAATTTTCATCGAAAATTACTAACATGACGTAGCCCTTTTGTCCAAAATTAACCAAAAGAACAACAATTGAATTTCTCACGAAGGTTTAGAACTATATTGAAAAAATCATGATTGACATTTACACAATAAATTTATGACTTGTTTGACAATTTCCTCTCAAATTGCATGTAATTGACAGAGGGACTTGATTGAGCACACCACTTTAATAAGTTTGGCTTGATTGCACTTTTCAAAATTTTATGACTTAACGGTGTACTTTCTCGAAAATTTTTAGCACTTCTCATATACTCATCCCTTCAAATATTTCAAAATTTTCACCAACATGGCAAAAACACAAACTCTAGCTACTTCCGCTCGGTTGTGTAGACAAAATGTACAAGCATTCTGAGGTCTTAACTTCCCAGCACAGAGGAGAGACGCAATTACACTGTTTTCGGTGCCGCCTTCAACGGGATCTCGAACATGTTCTCGCGCCATTGTAAGAGAAGTCACTCAATCTGGACGATCATCCAGAAAATGTCATGCCAGATATCTGAGCAAATTGGGGTTGTCTTTGCCTCTCTCCAAATAGTCTCGACTGATCAAGTCCTCAATCCTTTTCTTGCTTGCCTTGAGATCAGGCTGCAGTAAAACAAAATCAGTCAATAAAAACTGACAGAACCAGGAAGAAGGCGATGGGTCGACACGGTGTCTAGTCAAGACCTTAAACATGGGACCCAACTGCTCGACACACTCCATGACCAGCTGCTGATGATCCAAAACTTTTCGACTCTTCATGATACGCACAATTGAGGCATCGATTGTGTATCTCCGATCCTTATCAACATCTCCTATCATTTTCTTCTTCTCATCCACAGGAGGAAGAGGAATCTGCATTTCGGAAATATTAATACAAGATTGCACTGATAAATTAGGTGAGAATAAACTAAAACAGGATTGTAATTAAAGGTTGATGTAGAAAGACAAGGTCAGACAATTCAGGACAACCTAAAAACAGTCAGTCATACCTTGATCCTCTGCATTTTGCCAGTGAACTTGGAGTTGAACTCACAGTGATCAGTAGGAGCAATGCTCTTTGTTATCTTGTACTTGGCACTTGATAAGGAGTGGAGAAGCCTCACAACATCATCATCAGTCAAATTCAACTGGGTCATTATCTCTGAGTAACTCAGTCTATCAGAAGAGTTGAATAACAACAGAGCTGAGGCCTACAAAGCAACAGAGGGGATAAAAAGTTGTCAAGTGAAAAAATACATAGCAAGAAATAACTAATCCCAAAGTCTACCAGAAGTCAAAATTGATAAAAACAAAAAGTTCAAAATATTACCTGAGATGTTGTCACTATCAACTCTGTGGATCTTGGCTCAAAATTACCAATAATGTTACAAGTCCCTAATGAATAAATCCATGTTAAATTTCAATGCTTTGTTTTGGTCTGGTAGAATTCCCTGAAAACTTTTTATTTTCATGAAAGGTTGGACACCAGAAGAGAAACAAGCCAGACACCAAGAGTCCCAAAACAAATGACCACGCAAAGACCATAAGAGGAGTTGTTTATATAAATCAAGCCATGCTCCAATCAAATCATGCCTTTCTTGGCTTTTTTTTTTTTTTGCTAGATATTTGCATCTCAACATCATTGAGAAGGGTCGAATTGGTTTTCTCGCGGTACTGTTCATCGTCTCTCCCAAGAAAGGTGATTTTTCTATTGTCCATCGTCTCTGGTTTTCGCTCGGCCTGGTCGTTCTAGCCTTCCTTTTGCTCCGATTTTGGAGGGTTGTCTTCCTCTTGAGACACCCCTTCTTCCCTCCGAACGAATTGGCCAATTTCACGCCCTAAGAGGGCATCTTATCTGCCTTCTTGCCCTGTTTCGCCCGGCTTGAAGCTGTGGTTGCGAATCTGCTCGAGCTGCTGATGGAGCTGTTCTTGGGCTTCAAGGTGGGTGCAGGGGACCATCAGCTTCCTTCCTCTCCACTTCTTAGCTCTGGTATGGAGTTCCTTCCCTTGGCTGCAGTATAGGGGGGCTTCGTAGTTGATTGAGGTCTGCTGGTCTTGATAGCGTCCATTCCCACTGAGACCCATCAAGGCTCTAGCAAGGGGAAGGGTCTGAATTCCCCTCGACAAGCTGGAAGCTTGGCCCAGAATCCCCAACTAGTAGGGGGAAGCTCAGCAATGGGCGGTAACGCCGAACGTGGGCCTTCCTTTAGGCCTCCTTGGGATGACAGGTCCAGGGGTCGAAGTCATTTGCGGGCTCCGAACAAGAGGGTCCCTCGTAAGCCATCTAACTCAGCCAAGCCTCCCCAAGCCCAGTTGTGGGCTAATGTCGCGCGGTTGGCCACGAAGGGCTATGAGCTCCCTTATGTGCCGCCTGACTTTGAGGGGGGGGGGGGAATCGGTTATCAATCTCACTAGGGAGGTGCTGCAAGTAGCAGATCCCAAATGGAATGAGTTCCTAGTTGGGTATCTTGTGGGGAAAAAACTCCAATTTCAACTTATTGAACAAGCATTGAAGAATACCTGGGGATCTAAGCTAGTGGATGTGCTAACCGACGATCAAGGTTTCTTTTACTTCCATGTCCTAGATCCGGTGTTCCGAAGGAAGATCTTGGAGGAGGGACTCCTCACTGTTGCTCAGGTTCCTCTCATTTTGCAGCAGTGGAAGCCTCTCATGGAATTAAAGAAAGAAAAGCAATCTTCCATCCCGGTGTGGATTAGAATCAAGAACCTTCCACTTGATCTTTGGTCTGCACTGGCAATTGGAGCCATTGCTAGCTCCGTGGGTAAGCCCCTCTTTGTGGACCAGTGTACCATGGGAAAGAGGATGATCTCGTTTGCTCGGGTTTGTGTTGAGATCCAAGCTAACCAGCCCAAGGTCTCCTTGGTTGATGTCAATGTGGATGGAGTGTCGAAGTCTATTGCAATTGAATTTGAATGGAGGTCCGTTGAGTACCTTAAATGTGGGGTCTTTGGCCACAATTGTCACACTGCCCAAAACCCTTCTCGGCCTCCTGTGGCACCGATGAAGTCCCGTGTGGCCCTTGCTATTTCAAACCCATTTCCGCCCCTCGTCCATGATTTGGCAGCACCCAATGAGGTGGAACAAGGATGGAAGAAGGTGGAAGGTAAGAAGAAGAAGCCCACCCCTCAGGAGGATGATATTGCAACCAGTCATGCTGACTCAAGTGATGTAGGGAGGTTGTCCAAGCTCAAGACCGTGGCAGTGGAGAAGAGACTTCTTGGCGTCTACTCTCACAAAGGCCCTAGCGGTTCTCTGACCATTTCAGAACCAGCTGAGAAAGCCCCTTCTCCTATGGTTGGGACCGCCACCCCTTCGGAGCCATCCGAACCAAAGTTGCCCATTTCGGGCAAGGTGGTTGGGATCTCGGACATCCTATTTTCCCCTTCAAACGACGATCTTCTCTCCCCTTGCTCTCCACCAAAGGCGTTTGCTGGAATTAGGAGGCGCACTCAAGACCCGGATCCTTCCCCTTCCATTTTGCAGGATGGATTGCTCGCCTTAGCACCGGACCCTCCCCCTTCTACGGCCTAGCCTGCCCCACCTTCCACCAGGCGTAGCTCCTCTAAAAGGAGGTAACTTATCTCTTATTCTCTTGTAAATATGTATATAGGTTGTTAGAATATCAGGAGGCTTGGTGCCCCTCTTAAGCAAGCAGAGGTTAGGAATTTTGTCTTGGCCAACCGGTTGTCTTTGGTCAGGATAGTCAAGACCAAAGTTCCCCACAATCTCTTTAATGTTGTTTCTCTGAATTTGTTGCCAAATTGGTGTTGGCGAGCCAACTATGAGTACTCCAATTGAGGTAGGATCTGGGTTGGTTGGGATCTTGCCGCGGTTTCCTTTGAAATTATGTCTGTGTCGGATCAGGCAATTCATGGGAATTTGAGAAGGTTGGATACTAGAGTGGCCTGTTATATTTCTATTATTTATGCTGAGCATTCCTTTACTACACGCCGTCCTCTTTGGGAGAATTTGGTGGCTAGAAGTTCTTCTCTTCAGAACTTGCCTTGGCTAGTCATGGGAGACTTCAATGCTATTAAAGACCCCTTTGACAAGCTGGGTGGTTCAGATCTCTGGTTGCCGTGCTTTGATAGCTTCAGACACTATATTGATCAAGCAGAGCTGGAGGATCTCAGATATGTGGGATTTCGGTACACTTGGTCAACTTCTTCAGGCCCTTCACGCAAGGCAAGGAGGATTGACAAAATCCTAGTTAACACTAGCTGGAGCCGGGTTTTTTCCTACTCAAAGGCTACCTTCCTTGCACTTGGGAATTCTGACCACTCACCTATGGTGGTTAAGGTTGAAGACTCGGCCTTTCGGAGGAAATCGTTCAAATTCTTTGATTTTTGGATGCAGCACCCAGACTTTGAATCAATTGTGAAGCAAGTTTGGGAGGCTCCATCTCCTGGTATGCCTATGTTTAGGCTTGTTTCTGAGTTAAAGGCCTTGAAAGGACAACTCAAGTAGCTGAATAGAGACTCCTTTGCCAATATCTTCGTAAGGACTTTTGAAGCGAGGGAAGCTTTAAAGCTGACTCAAGTGGATCTCCTTCAAGATCCTACTAGTGAGATGCTTGCAGAACAGGAGAAGGTTCAACGCCAATCCTTCTTAGAGCTTCGATCCCAAGAGGAATCGTTCTTTAGACAGAAATCTATGATCAAATGGATCAAGGAGGGTGATCGCAATACGAAATTTTTTCACCAATGCGTCAATAAGAGACAGTTGAGAAATAGAATTCTCTCTGTGGCGGATTTCTCGGGTAGCCAAATCACTGAGCCTCAGCTGGTTCAGTAACATTTTGTGGATTATTTCCGTGGTCTCCTTTTGCCGCGGCTAGAGCAGGATACCTTGTCAATTTCAGAGATTAGGGGGGTCATTCACACCCACTTAAATGTTGACCATATCGCCTTTCTTGAGCAGCCCGTTTTGGATCTTGAGATTCGGGATACTCTCTTCTCCCTTCCTCGGGGGAAGGCGCTTGGGCCGGATGGATTCACGGTTGAGTTCTTCAAGAAAAATTGGGATACGGTGGGTGCTTTGGTCACCGAAGCCGTCAGGGACTTCTTCATCTCGGGGAGGATCCTTAAGGAAATCAATAACACCACCTTGGTTTTGGTTCCTAAGGTTCCCAATGCGACTAATGTCGATGACTTTAGGCCCATTGCTTGTTGCAACACGGAATACAAGATTATTACCAAAGTGTTTCGAATAGGGTCGCCGTTGTGCTTAAGGACCTTGTTAGCCCAACTCAAAGTGCCTTCATCAAAGGACGGAGAATCAGGGACAATATCCTCTTGGCGTAGGAGTTTTTCTCTAGGTTTCACCTTGAACCCTATACTCCGAAGTGCGCTATTAAAGTTGACTTCAGGAAGACGTATGACACCGTTGATAGGCGGTTCCTTGAGAATGCTCTACTTGCCTTTCGATTCTCTGACCAGCTCATTCACCTCATAATGACCTGTGTAAGGACGCCTTGATTCTCTATTGCATTGAATGGGGAGCTGCATGGCTTCTTTCCTAGTGAGCGTGATTTGCGGCAGGGAGACCCCATCTCTCCCTACTTATTCACACTGGTTATGGAGGTGCTCTCTTGGATTCTTGGGAGGTGCTCAACTCAACCGGATTTTAGATTCTTCTGGAGGTGTAGGCCCACTAGCCTCTCGCACCTATTCTTCGCAAATGATGTATTCCTATTTTGTGAAGGTCACTTGCCTTTTGTAAAGCTTCTTAAGGAGGGTCTCCAACTGTTTTCTTCTTGGAGTGGCCTGCTTCCTAACCTAAGGAAAAGCGAGGTGTTCCTCTCGGGGGGCTCGGTGGCCTTGAGGAATCAAATTCTGTGACATCTCGATTTTTCTAATTCTAATTTCAGCTGATTGAGTCGGGCATTTCATCTATGCATATAGTTCGTCTCTCTGAGTTGGCCACTCATGAGAGGACTAGCCTATTGGACGAAGCAATTAAGGGATTTTAACGCGTTAGACTTGAGGACTGATCACCCTTAGGTCGGGTGAAAGAAAATTTCCCCGAAAGCTACCCGGTAGGTTAGGATGCGCTGGAATCGCATCAGATTGAAATCAACCGTGAAATTGAGATCGAATTCAGAAATTGGAAGTCAATGTGTGTCACAAATCATTTTAGGAATATTAACACATCTTCAGAAGATTTTTCATGCAATCAAAGTTTTTCAGCAATTAAATCAGGAAATAGCTAATTTGGCTCAAGAAATTAATAGGCCCGCCCTTGGTTGTGCTTTTGGGACTTAAGTTGGTTCTACGAACAAGTGAAAATGTGAATTGAAGTGTGATGACATTGGATTAATTTTATGAACTTCAATTGGACCAAATTGGAAGAGAATCGAATGGAATGGAAAGAATTAATGTACAAGATTTTATGCCCTGGCGGAAAAGTAAATTGCAACCATTGAAGATTGTTGTGGGAGATTTGAAGTTAGTGGAGCATGACATGGTGGGCCCTTTTGTTGGATTAAAGAAAGAGAAAAAGAAAAAGAAATGGTCCCCTCCTTCTCTCTCCTCCCTCTCTTCTTCCTCTCTCCCGTGCAACTCCTCCATCTCCATCTTCTTCTTCTTCGGACATCACCAGAGCAGCAGCAATCGTCGCAGCCACCGTTGGAGCGAGATCCGCCACTGCCTCACGCCGCTAAGCTGCTCGTCGTCCGCCCGCACCATCACCCGTGTCACCGTTGCCCTCTCTCCTCCATCTCTGCTGCAGCTCGATGCACCAGCAAATCTGAAGATGCCGAAGCAGCCCACGGTCCAGCCGCACTGCCGTCGCGCACCCCCGGCGCATCGTCCGCCGCTCGCGCGCCTCCAGCGCGTCACCGTCGTCCTGGCCGTCGTTTCGGCCTCCCTCTCGCCCAGCTCGCCGTTCCAGCAAGCTGTTCAGCTCGTCTAGCCCACCTCCAGCCGCCGTGAGACCCCACCGTCGGCCGCATGGCACCGCTGCAGCTCCTCTGTCTATTTCCAACTCAAACCGACACCGGATCTACCATTTCTCAGCCTCAAATCGCAGCGGACAGCAGCAAACAAAATGGGTATTCCAGCGGATGTTAGGCCCGTTTTGGCCAGCTTCTTGACCCCGGATGCTCGGCCCGCCTTGAGGAAAGTCGATCATCGCGTCGTCCTCGTCATTTTGATCCACTTGGCTCGCTAATCCGGTGAGTTTAGCTCACTAAACCTTGATTAGAGGGTTAATTATGCTTTATGTGTGTTTAGTTTATGTTAAGTGTTATTAAGTGGTTAGTTTAATTTATTTAAGTGTAGATTATATTAATGTGCTTGATTAACTTAAAGTTTGTTTAATTTAAGGCTAAATGAATGCTTATATTAATATAAGCTTTGATGTGACATAAATGAATTTACTTTTGATTTATTTAAATATCTCGAAATTATTAAATAATTTAATAATATGTTATTATTCGAAATTATTAAAATATTATTGTTTAATTATTTTCGGAATAAATTTAATTATTTATTAAATTCGAAAATTTTGTCAAGATCCTAAATTCTCGAATTTCGTGTGATTATTATTTTGTGTAGTCGATTTTGAAATTTATGATTGGATATTATAAATTGAGTATGGATTGTGAAAAATATGGATATCATTATTTAATTAATTTTCGGAATAAATTTAATTATTTAATAAATTCCGAAAATTATTTTGGGACCCTAAATTCTCGAGTTTCGTCATCGATTCTTCTTTGTGCATTTAGGATTTGAAATTGATGATTGGTTGTGGCAAATTGAGTGTGATTGCGATAAATAGAGATTCTTTATAAAGTCCAAAGTGTGGAAATTGATGGGAAATTGGCCGTGATTGCCACCTATTAGAGGTCGTGCCCAGTGGGGCCGTGAATTGCCACCTGATAAAGGTCGCGCCCAGTGGGGCCGTGGATTGTCACCTGATAAAGGTCGCGTCCAACCGGGTCGTGAATTACCACCTATTAGAGGTCGTGCCCATCGGGCCGGGATCTACCACCTTTTAAAGGTTGTGCCGAGTGGGGCCGTGATGCCACTAATTCTAATTTCGCTGAGTGGGGCCGTGATTGCCATTGGTTGTTAAACCTTCCTATAGAGCCGTGATTGAGAGCAATGATTGATTTGCTAGAATGACATGTAATTGGCCGAGTCGATTGATCGCTGAGACGATCCAAGTGGTTGAATTGTTCTAATATTGTGATGGTGCAACAGTTGTTTGGTCATCATAATTGCACGTGGTTGAATTATATAAACTGTGCTAACTTGCAGGTGAAGGCTAATGCGAGGTAAGTCTTCTTGATGGCTAGGCCACCCGAGGCGTATTTTCTTTCTAATAGGAGTTTAGGGGGTTGAATTTGCTGAGACATTGTCTCATCCCAGTTCGGGGATTACAATTTCAGGGCCCTGGTGGACGGAGCAGCTAGATAGCTTTGGTTGGCTTTGAGGAGTTGCAGAGGTGAAGTCATAAGGATTGGAGAACGTGTCCGACTTGTAGGTCGTAGGACAGTTTCTTTTTAAGAGCCGGTCTTTTGTAGACTTTTAGCTGTAGACCTCTGTTTGTAATTCTGTTGAATTATGAAAGTGTTATGTTGTGGTTTTGCTTCCTGCTTTTCTATCCCGTATTTCATTATCAGGGATTTTATAATACGTTCCGCTTGCGCAATAATAAATGAATGGGGTCAGTGACACTACCTGGGAATGTCGCATTTGCATGACCACAGTGGGATGTTGGCGCGCTCAAGGTTCGGGGCGTGACAAATTCTTCTGGACCTCAACTTTGTTTAGGGCAACCTCCCAGCCCGTTATTTGGGTATTCCTATCATCTCGTCAAGGCTTGGGAAAGCAGATTGTGCAGATCTTGTGAGGCACATCATCTCTAGGATCCAGTCCTGGACTCATCAATTCCTTTCCTTTGCTGGACGACTTCAGTTGATTAGGTCAGTGCTCCATGCCATCCAGGCCTATTAGGCAAGTGTCTTCATTATTCCTGCAGCAGCGCTGGATCATATTAAGTATATTATTAGACAATTTCTATGGAAAGGACCTGAGTTGGGTAGAGGGGGTGCCAAGGTCTCATGGGAAGATGTCTGCCTTCCTAAATTAGAGGGAGGCCTTGGTATACAGAGATTACGTGAATATAATAAGGCAGCTATGCTCAAGCACATCTGGAATCTTTTTTCAGATAAGGAGTCATTATGGTGTAAGTGGGTCCATTCGACCTTCTTAAAAAATCGGAACTTCTGGGTTGTGAAGAAGTCGTTCTGCTGCTCTTGGGCCTGGAAAAAAATACTATAACTCAGATCAGATTTCCGGCTTCACTTCTAGTGGAGGATAGGCAATGGTTTATCGACATCGCTCTGGTTCGATAATTGGCACCCATGGGGCCCTCTGAATCTATTTTTCACAGATTTGTTCATCTACAACTCAGGTCTCTCTAGACAGGCATTGGTGGCTGATCTCTTCTCTAAGGATGGCTGGGCTATAAGATCAGAGATTGAGTCTTGGGGATCGCCACTTCCTTCCTTGTCTGGAGTCCAGGATTGTTTCGGTTGGAGGGACAACTCGACGGGTGTGTTCTCGATTGCCTCGACTTGGGAGACCATAAGGCGGAAGAAGGAGAGAATCAGCCGGCATCGGTTCATTTGGAGCAATGCTATCCTACTTCGATACCAACTCAACCTTTGGCTCATCACCAAGCAAAGGCTGCCTACACAGTCTCTTCTCATGTCTCATGGTAGGATTGACGCTGCTTCCTGTCCTTTTTTCTACGAGGTGCTTGATTCTATTGATCACCTCTTTTTTGGGTGTCGCATTACTTCAAGTATCACTTTCTTTTGGGCTGCCAGGTGCAATCTCCCCTGGAGCAATAGGACTTGGGAGGAGACTCTCGGTTGGGCTATCTCTCTGCTCTCAAGGAAGGAGTTCTACAAAAGTATTGCCCGTTTTTCTTTTGGTGCGCTCTGTCACATCATTTGGAAGAACATGAACAATATTATCTTCAGGGGGAGCCACTTTCTCTTCCAGCCATGGAGAGGCATCTCCTCAAGGTCGTTAAAGATAACGCTGATACCTTCAAAGACGTAGAGAACTCCTACAGAAACAGGAGGATTCAGTGCTCGTGGGAGTTGGACCCTTGTATCTTCTCTTCCGCTGATTGTGGGTCGACGAGCTAGGCGTTTTATTCTAGGTTGTCCTGGGTGTCGGTCTGCTTTTTTGCTTTTTGGCCATTCTCAGTTGCCTCTTGGTTTTTCCTCGGCTTCCTTCCACTCAGAATGGGCATGTCCCTCTTGAGTGTACGTTTTTGAAGCCAATTGGTTGTACAGTTTGACCTTTTCCTAATATATCACTTACTTTCACCAAAAAAAAAAAAAAAAAAAAAACATCATTGAGAAAATTCCGATTAATCAAGAGTTAAACTTTAAAAAATAAATAGATCTAGTCTGGGCAGTTCCATCCCTAGAATCGGAAACTTGACTGATATCACAAATTCCAATTTTAGGGGACCGAGAATTTTAGGGAACCAAGCATCGGACTGGCAATTCTCAATCCTCGATTCCTTCTACTCACCCCTTTTTGATTTACATAAAAATGTTCAACATTATTATTTGTGGGAGCCACTATTTGGTTCAAGGACACTGTCAAGCTTGAAAATGCTTATGGTAAGGAAGCTCAAGCATATCTCCTGAATAAGCAATTTAGACTCTTCTTTTCTTACATTTACTCAATGACAATGCTAGTCGGGAACTTAAGGTTGATGGCAAGACCGAATTAGAATCATGAGAATTTTGATCAATTGTGCTTATTGTTACGATTAATTGAGTCGTTCTAACCCTATCGAGTCCTTGCAATTAATTGACTAATCATCTTTGTCCTTACGATAATATCGCTGATCCCATCACCTGGATATCAGGCCGTGTGAGCTCGAGAGCCATGACTTCCATTTGAGCTTGAAGCTCGCAGCTGCTGTGAGCTTCGAACTCGAGAAGATGCCACCCCAACTTGTCGAGCCCCAAGCTCGCGGTCATGGACGAGCTCAAGAGAAGGAAAAAAGGGACTAAGGAAGAACATGTCACAATGTCGCTTCTTTCTACAAAATATAATAAATATTGCCACGTTGACGTCAATCGATCCTCAGCCTATTATCTGAATGCCAATTCAGTCATAAAATTTTCAATTTTACCAATTTATAACCTAAGCTTTGCACAAAATTCTAATGTAGTCATTACAATCAATTTTCACCGAAAATTACTAACGTGATGTAGTCCTTTCATCAAAAATTGACCAAAAGAACAATATTTGAATTTCTCACCAGAGTTTAGAACTATAATGAAAAAATCATGATTGAACAAATATCCACACAATAAGTTTATGACTCATTGAACAATTTCCTCTCAAATTGCACGGAATTGACAGAGGGACTTTATTGTACGCACCACTTTGATAAGTTTGGCTTGCTTACACTTTTGAAAATTTTATGACTTAATTATACTTTCTCAAAAAGTTTTAGCACTTCTAATGTATTTGCCCCTTTAAATTTTTCAAAATTTTCACCAACATGGCAAAAACACAAACTCTAGCTATTCCCGCTCGGTTGTGCAGACAAAATGTACAAGCATTCTGAGGTCTTAACTTCCCAGCACAGAGGAGAGACGCAATTACATTGTTTTCGGTGCCGCCACCACCGTGATCTCGAACTAGTTCCTATGCCATTGTAAGAGAAGAAGTCACTCGATCTGGACGATCCTCCAGAAAATGTCATGCCAGATATCTGAGCAAATTGGGGTTGTCTTTGCCTCTCTCCAAATAGTCTCGACTGATCAAGTCCTCAATCCTTTTCTTGATTGCCTTGAGATCAGGCTGCAGTAAAACAAAAGCAGTCAATAAAAACTGACAGAACCAGGAAGAAGGCGATGGGTTGACACATGTCTAGTAAAGACCTTAAACATGGGACCCAACTGCTCGACACACTCCATGACCAGCTGCTGATGATCCAAAACTTTTCGACTCTTCATGATACGCACAATTGAGGCATCGATTGCATATCTCCGATCCTTATCAACATCTCTTATCACTTTCTTCTTCTCATCCACAGGAGGAAGAGGAATCTGCATGTCGGAAATATTAAAACAAGATTGCACTGATAAATTAGGGGAGAATAAACCAAAACAGGATTGCAATTAAAGGTTGATGTAGAAAGACAAGGTCAGACAATTCAGGACAACCTAAAAACAGTCGGTCATACCTTGATCCTCTGCATTTTGCCAGTGAACTTGGAGTTGAACTCAAAGTGATCAGTAGGAGCAATGCTCTTTGTGTTTGGTTCTTTGTTAAGGATCTTGTACTTAGCACTTGATAAGGAGTGGAGAAGCCTCACAACATCATCATCAGTCAAATTCAACTGGGTCATTATCTCTGAGTAACTCAGTCTATCAGAAGAGTTGAATAACAACAGAGCTGAGGCCTACAAAGCAACAGAGGGGATAAAAAGTTGTCAAGTGAAAAAATACATAGCAAGAAATAACTAATCCCAAAGTCTACCAGATCTCAAAATTGATAAAAACAAAAAGTTCAAAATATTACCTGAGATGTTGTCACTATCAACTCTGTGGATCTTGGCTCAAAATTACCAATAATGTTACAAGTCCCTAATGAAAAAATCCATGTTAAATTTCGATGCTTTGTTTTGGTCTGGTAGAATTCCCTGAAAACTTTGACACACTTTACCTGGAACAACCCGAAATTAACAATAACTTTTAAATCATAATGAAGAAATATATTTCAGCCATCGGAAATTGCCTATGAACATCAAACAAAACTTCAAATTTTATATCTTGGCAAAATTCTGCAAGTACCATTTCTGCTGGAAGGTTCAAATCAAAGGATCTGTAACTTGGCCAAAAACCAGTAGTCAGAACCGCGACTGTCAACTCAATGCCAGGGTATGCATTTGGATTATTACTGAGATACTCTTCGAAACTAGTCTGGTTTTCCTTGGCTAACGTCAAATCCGTAACCTGGAACACAGAGAAGTGAATTAGGAACGTATTGCCACAGGTGAAACTAGTTCTTAAGAAAGAAATCTAGCAACACCAACCATCCCTTCCATCTTTGATGTGAACTGACCACCGCATTGCTGCTTTAATTTCGTCAGCATACTTCTCTCATGGTCATCATTGGCGCTCTTATCAAAGAGAAGTCGTCTGGCAAGCTTCTTCCTGCCAGTTTTGATGATTATTAGTAATCAATTTGATGGCATCATCAAGCCTCGATTATAATGGATGGATGACAACCACAATGGAATATTAAATGGATACACATAAACAGTAGTGGATGAGGCATTTGTTTCCAAAAATTGATATGGCTAAGTTCCATATTCTAATGCATGGAAATTTTATTTGCTGACATGATTAACATGCTTGATATATATTCTCAGAGTCACTATAAATTGATTATGGAAATGAGCTCATTTTTCTTTTACTATAGAGTACAGAAGAGAAATGTTAATCAATCTTGAGAATATAGGTTCTTCATCTTGAAGATCATTGGCATAAAGACTAGCACAGTTCCCTCATTAAACCTGCACCCATTACTCAAGGGTCTAGTATCCTATGATATTGGAGTATTCAAGAGACTGATAGAACTAGTTCTGATGTATCTAAATAATTAGGTAGAAAACTAGCAAGCCTAATTTCAATATATCATGAACTATCTTTTATACAGTATTACAATGGATACTGTGACATAAAAGATTTTGTTGAATTTATATTCAACAATAGTATCAGTAGGCTATGCACCCGTGAATAAACCTTCAATACCAAAAATATTACCTATAGAACTCAGAAAAAAGATCCTTGTCACTGATATATGAGAGCAGCTTTCCTACCTGCAAAAGGTACAATAACCACCTGTGATACTTAAAAATTGATGCTAGACTACATTACAAAAATTAATGTCCAAACAACAGACCTTCTCAAGCATTTCTTCAGTAGCTTCATCGCCCAATTTTTCACTACTTCCCTTCTTAAGTATATCATCACAAAAAGTAGCCAATAGCTCTGCAATTGAGCTTCCGCCGACACCCTTGTTGCAAAGGGCCTCAAAAGCCTCCTTAAATGCCTGTCAAGAGGAAAATCCAAATGAATATATATCTCATGTAGCTTTTTGAAATCACTTCACAAGATGTGAACCTTATGGAGAAGGATGTGGTTCTGGAAACGTCCATTCACATATGCCACATACTTATCATGCAGCTCAATCAATTTCCTCACAAAAACCTGCTAACAATGAGCTGAATCAATGATCCTAAACAGACCAACAAAATTTTTTCTACTTATGGAGGAGAAGTAGAAGATCGATTGCATTACCTGTTGCTGCAAGCCTACATCCTTCTTATTGGCCTGTGAAAAGGAATGAAGGGACTAATTGCTGGCTTCATAAAATGTTACAGGTCAAAACAAAGGGACACATATTTTTGATAGATATGCAAACCACACACTATAACTACAGAGTGATAAGGATGACGAGTCCCAAAAGTTGAGTTGGATTCAGATTGGTGGAAAATAAAATAACACACAAAAGGTAACTTGTCGAAGAGTAAATTCGTTTATGAAAACCTAAAGCAAGAAAGCATGGCAGGACAATTTCCAAAGCATCATACTAAATAAAAAATTGCATCATATAATTCAAACTAATGGATAGCTAGAGCTTCAATAAACTCCTTACGGTATCTGTTCAAGAGAAGACTACAACTGTACATGCAGACCTTTTGAAAATCCTGTCAAATGTTTCATCGACAGTGGTTCATTACTATACATAATAGCAGTACAGGCATGAGTAGGCAATAAGCCAGTTCTCCTGGTAGACAGTATGGCAATTGCAATCATAGTTGAATGATTGAATAACTGCTTCAGATCGTGGTTCACATAAGCCCCACTGCTAAAACAATAACATAACAGCGTATATGTGTCGGCTATCTATGCTAACATGTATACTTGGGATATGTATGGCATATCTAATGGTCACTAGTGTGATTTACATCTTTCTGAACAACAAACTATATTGGCTCCTAATCTTTGGGTTATTCTCCTCCAAAATGAAGTTGTCACTCACCCACAAACACACACGCAAACACGCATGCGCACGCGCATGTGCTTTCCCCGCAAAACTTATCCTTCTAGATTTCCTTTTGGGACTATGCTTGACTAGCCTCTCATGGCAAGCTGCATTTCTTTCAGTAGGTCAATCTTTTTATTTGAAGATCAATTTCCATCTTTTTGAATGAAGGAGAACTTTTTCCCAAAACAGTGATCAAACTCAGCAACAAATTCAACTAAACTATATCGCAATTAGCATAGGGGATCAACTAACTGCCTGACGCTAATCCTGCTCCGAGTAGCTAGCACCCACTCTAAGTAAAAAAACACGAAACTTACTAGAATCCTAGGTCTCTATTCTGTAAGAAGGACAATAGTCCGACCAGAAAGGGTATCCCAGATAGCCATGGAAAATCAAAATATTCCATTTTCACTAAGGGTCGGTGGTGATCTTATTGTTTTAATCACTATATGCATAGCTTGTTTGATCTACAAGGCTACATCAATGAATGACATCAGATTTTACTCCAAAGCAGTACGAAATCTTAGCTTGTTTTCTTTTGCCGAGTTAATCCAATTGAGTCTCCCACTGTTTACACAAATAATTCTGGTTCATCAAGACACCACTGAAGGACGCAGAATCATTTTGAGACAAGAGAGCAGAAACTGATGAGTAAAGCAAGCAAATTCAGTATCTGACGATGATCAAACTACACAGAAGAATGGAAGGAGACTTTGCTCATTTGAATGAACTAGAGAAAATTCTGTGAATTCATAAGAAATAGACAAAGCCATGGACTGATAATTTGAGAACCAACCTTCCTGCTGTCAGCTTCATCTTCTGCTTGTTTGACCAAGGCAGTGCCCTCGTCAGTGACATGCTAACATATAAGGTATGAAAAACAAGGTAAAGGATGACCGAGACAAGTGTAAATGTAGATGCAATATGGATGACAGAAAACAGACCTGCTTGAATATGTTAGCGAGCGGATCCAAGAATATTGGTACTTTCGAGAAAACCCTGACCATCCTTGACAAATTTTCAACCTAAACAGCATCAGAAAACTTGGTAGGTAAACACTCTAAAAATTATTTAGGACTGGATGTTCATAAAAAGACGAGCGGAGCCAGAATACCTTATCACCTGTGAGTAATGCATGATATCCTGAATGCTCTTTTTCAAATAGTTGGCTTGCATATACAGACCACAATTCATGTTGAACTTTCTGAAGAAAGAGCAAAAAGATTACAATAGAAAAAATAAAAAGCGAATGGAACAAATTCCATCCAGATCTCAGAATATTCAAAATCTAAGCAAGAATCACAGATATGAACTATACTCATAGTCAATTGCACAAGTTGTTCCACCAGACTAACCATAAAAGCCAGAATTAACACAAGTAAAGGGACAAACCTCTAGTAGCTTGGGTTCACTGCTAGAATGCAAGTAATGAGAAATCCTATCTTTCACTTGTTTTAAGCACTCCTCTGCCTGGGCATCCCAATATCAAACATCAAACCTTATGAAATATCATCATCATCATCATCATCATCATCAAGAAAATAAATTCTTATTCACCTTCAACAAATAATCAGGACAGAAGTCCTCTGAAATCCAACTTGAAGCTTTACGGGAATAATAAGCAGCACTATCTTTCAGCAAAGCTGCTTCAAAATCATTTTCATAATAATCCATTTGTCCCATGCCAATCTCCATGAATATATCCAATATATTCTTCAATAAAGCTCGATCAATTTGCTCGCCTTCACGTTCTTTATCAATCTAATGTAAACAATTTCCGTTAGTTAATTCAACATGAATGTTGAAGACAGGATGGGACAATACTAAATTGGACACAAACATACCAATGAGATCACGGCATCACTTACTTTGACCTTTAACTCTTGATATACCTTTAAAACAGCGAACAATGTACAATAGTCAAATTTTAGTGTGGCATCTATGGAGGAAACTCAAAATGACTATATCAGAGGATGCAATCTAAGCTAAATCCTGCAAAAATAAATAAATAAATAAAGAGAACAGCAAATAAAAAGGTTGCATGGAATTCATACCAGTTCATGGAAGCAGGTCAGGCCAACTTCATTAAGGGGTGGCAGTGATCTCCTTGCAATGAAGTAGCGATCTAGATAATAGAAGAAACGAGAAAGCCATCTGACCATAACCTTATGATTCCCCCACCTTTTGACAAGCTCTCTCAACATAAACTCATCATTCTTCTCTCTTAAAGATGGCAATACCTAAATTGTAAGCAGAAGCAGGTTTTTTAATGGCTGAGGATAATAAAAAATAAAATGACAGCAACCACATAAATGAAAGAACTAGACATAACCATAAGCTAAATAGTGGAAAAAAGCAACTCTGCATTCCCAGAATGATAATCGTAAGATAATTAATAATCAGACCATCCCTCCCCACGCAAAGAAAAGGCAATAATTATCCCTCTCCCCCCACCCCCCCCAAAAAAAAAAAAAAAAAAAAAAAACCAAAAAATAAATAACAACGTTCTTGTTTATGCAATTTATGCAAGTTGATCTTATGTTTAGAGAAGAGGAGAAGGAAAAAGCGAGAAGGGGGACGGGGAAAGAATTCTCCTAACATGCCAAAGTAGAAAATGGTAAATGGCCAACCCTAGAATCATGTGGGATACAAATCAGAAGCAACAAAACTCTGGAGGATTTGACCGACTACGAAAACAAGAATAACCATGCAGAGTTGTAAACAAAGAATATTAACATCAAACTATTGAAGAAAGCTCCACAAAACAGCAAACTTCAACCATTTTTCTTCTCTTCATTTCACTTTGTCTGACTATCAACTTAACCGGCCATAAGTTTGGCGTAGTACATTAGCTTGGAAGTAGAGCTGAATGATGAGTTATCTCCCCCCAGATTAATGACTCTTTGCACTGATAAAGAAATTGACTCTCTAGAGATTTACTAGACTCCTTCGCGGAAAAAATTTTCACCTATTAATTATTCTTGGTTTTTCTGCTGTTCTTTTGGACCTATTTATTCTGTGAGAAACCTTGTCACCAGACTTCTTCTGACAGCCGACTCATTGTTAATTCACCTTATGTAATCTCGATTGGTTGATACTATCTATTTTCCAAAATGACTGAAGCTTTCACCACATGCCACAGTTTTTCTATCTTGAAATTACTATCTTTTCTAAAAATTCACAAAAACAATCATAAAATACAATCTTTAATGAATAAAGAGAAAGTAATAGGCTATAATGAGGAAAATCAGCCTTGAAAATTTCCAAAGAATTGAAGAACATTGTCATGAATTTTGAAATGAAGACACATACTTACTATACAAAACTGATACTTGGGCAATGCAAGTAAAAGAAAAAAGAAAGCACCCAACTATTACACCGGCAATTGAGAAAGTCAATGGCATATACAAGAATGTAACTCCAACAACAACACCAGATATAACTTGTTTAATTCCATAACTTTGAGTTTTCAAGACATGCAAAGCTAATGAAGTAAACTTGAGGGAAAACAATCAACCGATATAACAGGAAAAGGGAGTCGAGGACAGTAAATCTTCCTCACCGCTGACATGGTATACTCTTCAAAAGATTCTCTATATTTGTCATACAGTTGCTGGGAGTAATCATGCGGAGGTTTTTGAGCACACATATTGTAAATAGTACTGCCAGGAGGATTGAAAAGAAAAGAAACCGACTATTAGCAAACCAATCAAGACATTAGGATAACAATTCTAAATATCACAACTCCTGAAGTCACAAATGCAAAAGTGAGGCTGACGTGTAGAGCATCATGTATTCTTCCGAGCTGAACTGAGTCTCAGGTAGCCCTTCAAGGATATTCTTGAGCTTCAGTATACCCTTTTGCATAAACTCCCATCCCTGTTCTAAATAAATTGTTTCCCTCTCATTCACCATCATATCTCCACACTCTCGTTCTCAACACCAAATCTGCACACATAAGCCAATTAAGTCATTGACGATGGAAAATTGTGAGTCTGAACCAAATCCAACAATGCAAAAAAACCAAGGAAAACTACTCTTCCGCAAGGCCAAAAAACATTCTATTGACGGCTTCCAGCCGGACAATCACTAATCTGAAGGAGAAATATTAAAATAATTACAAGAAATATCCTATCAGGACTCTGATTTAGGTCTTGGATGATTAATGATCCGTCTTACCCAAACTTGATATTACCACTAACATCTTGAGCAGTCTCAGCTTCCTAATCTAACACGCAGTATCTACCCGGCACCTGGAATTCTAACCACAGATAGTTCCAACTCAAATTCTACAACTCAACCTTAACTTCAGTCAACTGTTGACAAAAACATATCAACAAGCTCCCAGACCAGAAATCCTCCCATCTCCACACTGTTTCTGCGAGCTTCGAGGTAAAAAAAACAGAGTAAAACCTCATGCCTTCGACCTCGAAAGGCGAAAAAAGCCAACAACCAAGTTGCTATCCCTCCTAGAAGAGCACAAACGATACGAGGCCAATTAACTCGAACTCAACCGACGGAATCCGACGGCTAAACGGCGCCGGCCACCACCGGCGATCGTGAGCCTCGAAACAAGATTGCAAAGCAGAACTAGAAAGACCAGAGAGAGAAAGACCTGATCAGGGAAACGAGTGATATGGAAGCGCAGAGACGGATACCTTGGCGAAGAAGGCAAAGGGAGATGGAAGAAGATCCACCCAGCTCCCAGCAGAGTGGGGAAAGCAGCAGAGTGGGGAAAGAAAGAAGTTGGTGGGTTAGTTCATTTTATTTAACGGAAAACCAATTATTTAAAAAAAAAAAATACCTTCTATAAAAATAGGAAAAAAACCATAAAAACCATCAAACTTTACCAAATGACAAATTTATCCCAATCTTTTTTTTTTTTTTTTTTTTTTTGTGATACAAATTCTCCAAACTTTGCCACTAAGAAGACCTACACCGATATGCGATACGCGACACGACACTACACGACATGATATGTTATTTCTAAAAAAACAGAGAATTCCGACATGTTGGGATGTGTTTATTTTTATATATACATAATAAATTATCATTTTTTAAATCAAATTAATTTAATCAAATTCATAAATAAATAAATAAATAAATAAGCATAGAATGAATATACACTAAAAACATTAATTTGCAATTTCTTAATATTATTTATTTTTTCAATTTGATAAATTCAACTCTATTTCAATAATTCATAATACTTGGAGAAAAAACAAGCGATCCATATTCTAGACTCGCATGTTAGATATGTTGAAAGATGAGAAAAATAACTTAAAGAGAGTGTTGGTGTTTCATAGCTTTGCCAATCATAACACATTTATCACCAACTTTATGGCTAAGGGTATTTTCGTCTTATTTTTTTCCTTTTTCTCTTTTTCCTTTTTTCTTTTCAAAAAAGAAAAAAAGTAAAAAATTTAAAAAGTAAAAGACAAAAATGCTTTATAATTTAGGGTAAATGTGTCATGCATGTATAAATTTATAATTTTTCGTGTCACAAAAAAAAGTTTGAAATAAATATGTCAGTTGTCAAAATTTGAAATTTTTTGTATCACAAAAAAAGTTTAGGATAAATTTGTCACTTTGAATAAAGTTTGGAGTTTTTAATGATTTTTTTCCTTGAAATAAATAACCATCTATATCACTTGTAAAGATAAATGAACAAAAAATATTTTCACTGTTCACGAAAATATTTAGAACATAAATTATTGTGATGATGAAATCATCTATTGTTGATCGATTATTTCAGGACAACATAAGTGATTATTTTTCTATTCATTTTACGCGAAATAATTAGAATAGTAATGAATATCACGATTTCTCGATCTCTTTTTGGATTCCAAGTCGGATCCTCGTACAATCGAGTTTGTCCTTTCGTCAATTATCTTTAGTTATCAAATTGCTAATAATGACAACATTGTCTAGCCATAACTAGAAATTCAACATCGTGGAGCATGGACAACTTAGAGGAGTCTATGGATGCCTTAATCAAACATCTAATCACTCAAAAATGCTTTCTATCACCTTAGATAATGGCGATTTAAATGGCGAATGCAGGATAAAATTCCAATCACTTTGCTGCGCGAGGAAAAATTCTTTCCATGTTCGTGGTCGCGCTCGCATCTTGAATCTTGTAGTTCAAGAAGAGTCAATAACGGTGTCATGACCAAAAATTTAAGTTCGGAGCGCGCTGGGAATTTGTCGACGAAAAATTTGAATATATCTACACGAGATATATGAGTCCTTAATAAGTAAACAACCCAAATCTCGACTTGTAAAATTTATAGAATTTTCTTTTATTATTGAATTTTCTATATGAAATGAGTCTTTGGGAAACTGCGTGCACGAAGCAGGTAGTTTCATGTTCCATTGCAACTCAATCAAAAAATTAGAGAGGGAGGTGGTATTTTTGGGGGAATATTACAAGTGCTTTAATTATGTTCTTCAGAGCAAACTAATTAAGTTTGAGTACATTTGTTTAAAATGGAAAAAGAAAAAACAGAAAAGAAAAAAAAATCTTGGATATCATGTGAAGGAAAATGACACGAATAATCCTTCAATTTTGCGTGACCATTTTTTAAAGTTCCATTCTGAGCAAATCTTGTCATTATTGCCTTTTTAGGTGCTTCGTGCTTACTTAATATGGGGAAAAATGACAATAATGATCTTTTAACTTTGATCTATTATGCAAGATAGTCCTTAAACTTTTAATTTATTTAACACAGTCTCTGTACTATAGCCTAATATGCAATGTGATCCATAAACTTTTAATTTATTCAATAGAGTCCATAAACTTTCCATAAATATTCAATCTAATCCCTAAACTATATGAAATTTTTTTATGTTATCTCTAAGCTTGAATAAATGTAAGAAGAACATTGAACATTTTTATTTATTTGAATAACTAAGTTAAACATATACCAAAAGTTTATAGACCACATTGAATAAATAAAAAATTTAGAGACCAAATTACATAATGGGCTAAAATTCAGAAATCATATTGAATAAATTAAAAATTTATGGACCATATTACACATTGAGTCAAAATGCATCGATTCCAGGTTCGGTTTTGTTTCACTTAGGAATCGAGAATCGGACTAGAAGGATTGGTTCTCATTCTTTGGGATCGGGGACCAAGATCGAGAATAAGACAGGACTGGTTTGTCCAATTCAGTTCCCCCCGGAATCGAGAACCGGATTGAAAATCACCGGAACTAGGAAATGGACAACTAGCCTGCCCGGTCCAGTTTGTGCAATCCGATATGCTTACTCTCAATTTATACCATTATCCCTTAATATGGTAATGAACCATCATGCTTTATGTGCACTATGCTCAAATTTGGTTAAATTTCGCGGTACCGAGTGTACTGGCCTATGTTCATCGTGACCGCAACGGTAGTAATTATTGCTAGTCAGGCATCGATCTCGGATTTCTTTTCAATAATTAAACAGTCCATAGCACTCGGGCGTTTCTGGCGAGGGAAGGTCAGACACACCTTAGAAGAGCTCGAAGGCCAAAATTCATATCCGGAGATGAGCGCCTTCCTCATGCATGAGGAAGAGCTAAAGTTCAATGTATTGCCTTTGCCGGAGAGGGATCAAAATGAAGAGGTAGCCATTAGGGAGGAAGGGGCAATAGAGGCTGATTTGGTGGATGAGGCGCTCAAAGAAGAGGGTTTTATACACATGGTGGGTGAGAGCAAGAACGTGGCTTCAAACCGGTCCCGCGTGGCGAAGAAAATGCTGATCAACTACTTATTCAAGTGGATCCGGATGTCGTCTTCAAGATCTCACGGAAGAGTCTCATCGAAATTGGGCTTACTTATGTTGGAGATATGCACAAATCGAGCTGAAGATTGTAATCAATCAATCCAAGATTACAGGAGATTGCGATTATTTAATTATGTCAATTTGTGATTGGATTTGATTTGATGAATATTCTTTTTCTTTAGTTAGACATTTAATGTACTATAAATAGGACATCATACAATGTAAATTAAATATATAGAAATACAAGAAAACCTTGAGTCTTCTCTCGTGCTTGGCCTATTCCTCCATTTCTGACATGGTATTAGAGCCATACTTTTCAACCTAGCTTTCGCCAAACTCTCCGAATTGCCTCTGTTCCTTTCTCACAAATCAGTTTCTACAAAGAAGCAGAGGAATTCATCATGGCCAAGAATACTCAAGGAGAAATCTCAGTTGAGGAAAGTCCAAACTCACCTCAAAGCAGGAATCCAGCCTTAGTCGACCCCTCTGAAGATGACCACTCAACGGCTCAACATACTGCCAACCTGACGCTTGCTCCAGCCAATGTTTCCGGCCCAACTCAATGGCCATTAGTCCCGTGGTTTCCCTTTCAAGGTTCATGGGGAATTGGGCCAACTCAGTCGTGGGTTCCATACAGAACATTTGGAGAAGGGTTCTCGAGCACTGGCATAGGCCCAACGAGAACAGGCCCGAGATCCGAAGCATCTTCGACAGGTCAGGGAGGGAATCCCTACCCGAATGCAGGACTTGGATCCCTGCTGTTCATCTTTCTAGCCAGTGGCGGCCGACCGGAACCCAGCGACCCGTTCTACACGTCACCGGGTGACGGACCCGAGCTACGGCTCATTTCCTTGCAGCTTATTGGACCTGAAAACTACACTAATTAGGCTCGAGATCTTCGGTAGGTGCTGGTGACCAAGGAGAAAGAAGGCTTCATCAACGGTAGCGTACCCTTCCCGACCGACGAACGCTCACAGCGGCACTGGCACAGGTGCAATCAGCTCGTGCAAACGTGGATCGGCAACTGTTTGGCTCCTGAGGTGGTCGTCGGACTTCCACCAACTGAAGACTCAAAGGCGATTTGGGAGGCGATCCGAGAGATGTACGGCAAGCTTGATCGAGCCAAGCTTTTCTCGCTCACCCAAGCCGTATCTGACTTGAAACAAGGAAATCAAACCGTCACGACATGTTTCAATCGGCTCTCTGCCCTCTGGAACGAACTCGAGGCTGCCGAGGAGAGACTCGAGGGACCAGAGGAAACCCTAAATCAATATAGGGCTATTCGAGACAGAGAAAAATCGACTCAATTTTTGCTAATTTTAAATGAAAGTTACTCACATTTCAGGTCCAAGTGCTCGCAATGGAGCCGCCACCATCGCTCTGGCGAATCTACCAGTTGGCAGTCCAAGAAGAAAGCCAGAGGATGGCGGCAACTGGACTCGTGCGAACCAGAGAAGGAGCGGCGTTCACGGCTCTCGGATTTGGCCCGTCGATGGCCGGGAACCTCTCACCAGCGTTCACCGTTCCTGGATCTGGCCTCACTCCGGCGGATCAGCCCTTTGGGTTCCATGGAGAAAGCTTCTATCGCACGAATGAGAGAAAGAAGGAGGAATGAAACCCTAATTTCAGGGTGGACGGCTCAGATCAAATCTTCAGATCTGACGGTCATTATTTAGCTAATGCCCTAGCCGAATCCAACGGCTCCAGTTCCTTTAGGGGATCCTACGGTCCAAGAAATTTCGCACCAAAGGAAAATATTAGAGGAAAAGGCAAATTATATTGCAGCTATTGCAAACGACCTCATCACACGGTGGAAACCTATTGGAAATTACACAATAAACCTGGGGATAAAGGAAAGAAGGAATCTTTAATTAATCAAGTCACTGGGCACAATATCAACCAGTCCATTACACAAAATCAATATCAAGAAATAATGAAGGCCCTAAAACAACTGGAAGTTTCCGAAAAAAGAGCAGGCTTCTTAGGTACCTCATTTTGCCTAAGTTCTGTTTCTCATGATGCATGGATCATTGACTCAGGTGCTAGTGACCACATTATCTGTGACGAGGGTTTCTTTTCTCATACTCATGCACATATTTTCCCAGTCACTGTGAAACTTCCAAATGGGAATATTATAAATGTCACAAAAATAGGGATGGTACATCTTAGCTCTTCCATTACCCTAAAAAATGTGCTTCATATTCCTTAATTTGAATTCAATCTTATCTCAGTGTCAAAAGCCTGTGAGGATGATTCATGTCGAATCCTCTTCAATTTTGACACGTCTTTTTCAGGCCCTTTCGACTGGCAAACTAATGGGCTTAGGTAGTCTCTCACAAGGGTTGTATTTTTGGACAAGTTTTCCCAAAAATATTGATTTACCATGTTTTTCTGTGAATAAGGAATCATTGTGTAACGTTGCTACCAATGATAAAGCTATCATTTCTCATTGACGTTTTGGTTACAGTGCTTTCTTTCCACATCCTAAATGTGATATTTGTCCTCTCGCAAAACAATCACGTGCCCCTTTTTTCACAAGCAAGTCCCATACTACAGAGAATTTCTCTTTAATTCATGTAGACATTTGGAGACCCTATCATACACCACATCGTGATGGGTCTCGTTTTTTTCTCACTATTGTTGACGATCATTCTCGTGCTACATGGGTCTTCCTTATGCAATCAAAGAGTCAAGCTCTTTCTCATTTGAGAGATTTTTTCATTCTGACAAAAAATCAATTTGGAAAATCTGTTCAACGCATTCGAACAGACAATGGGAAAGAATTCTCTAGTCATGATTGTCAATCCTTATTTTCCTCACATGGAATTCTACAAGAAAGTACATGCACTTATACACCTCAACAAAATGGGGTTGTTGAGTGGAAACACCGCCATCTTCTAGAAGTAACACGTGCACTTAAGTTTCACGCTTTCATTCCTGAAACTTTATGGAGAGATTGTGTGATTACAACAGCCTACCTGATCAATCGCATGAAAACTAGGTTCTCAATGGACGTACCCCGTTTGAGATTTTATTTGGAAAGAAACCTAAAGTAGATCATTTAAGAGTTTTTGGCTACTTGTGTTATGCTGCTACTTTGGGTCCTCGTGACAAGATGAGTCCCCGAGCTAGACGATGCAATTTTATGGGTTATCCAACCTTCCAGAAGGGATACTATGTTTTTGAACTATCGACAGGTGATTTCTTCATAAGTAGAGATGTAGTTTTCCATGAGGATGTGTTCCCTTTTCAAGATGAAATATCTTCCAATGAATCTTCAAGCTCAAATTAGCAAAATAGAAATTTTCTATTTGAGGAAGATTTATCACTCAGTCCACAATATATATGTGTTCCGACTTCTTCTCCCGTGATCGAAACAAATACAGCATCCTTACCTGCCTCTGAATATTCAGCTCCGGGCTCTACAGTATCCATTGAAGAGACATCTAATTCAGAACAATTATCTCCTCAATCTATTTCTGAAGAATCATCTCCTACACTTGATCATATTCCTCCAAGACGGTCAGGACGAACCACTTGTTCCCCAACTTTGACAAAGGATTATGTTTGTGCATCTCTCAACTCATCAGGTACTCCATACCCTATCTCCTCTTATGTCTCATTTGATTGTCTATCTGCGGAACATATGTGTTGTATTAGTCGTATCTCCGAAGAAATGGAACCATCATCTTATGATGTGGCCGTTCGTGATCCACGTTGGCAAAAGGCTATGGAAGCTGAGTTACATGCATTGGTAGAGAATCACACATGGGATATAGTACCACTACCTGTTGATTGTAAGCCAATTGGCTGCAAGTGGGTATACAAGATCAAGTATAAGGCTGATGGTTCAGTGGAACGCTATAAGGCTCGCTTAGTGGCAAAGGGCTTTACACAACGTGAAGGTTTTGATTACCATGAAACGTTATCTCCAGTTGCCAAAGATGTCACTATTCGTTCCTTTCTTTCTGTTGCTGCTTTCCGGGACTGGAAACTACATCAAATGGATATCCACAATGCTTTTCTTCATGGAGATCTTGACGAATATATATGGATCTTCCACCGGGATTACGGCGACAGGGGGAGTCTGGAGTGTGTCGTCTCCGTAAGTCCCTTTATGGACTCAAGCAAGTTTCTCATCAGTGGTATGCAAAATTCACCTCAGCCCTTACAGCCATTGGTTTCAAGCAATCCAAGCATGATTATGCCCTATTCTCTTGGACTAAAAATACGTCTTCAATCTCCCTGATGATATACTTATTATGGGAAATGATGAATTGGGCATCAAGAGACTTGAGGAACATTTGCATTCTAGCTTTCGTATTAAAGATTTGGGATCTCCCAAGTATTTCCTTGGCATTGAGATTGCTCGATCAGAGCTAGGAATTGTCCTTAGTCAAGGGAAATTTGTATTAGAGATTATATCAAAAGCAGGCTTATCAGGATGTAAACCAGCTATCATCCCTATCAATCAGAACATCAAGCTAACTACTGTTGACAATGATGTTGGATCATCGTCTAAGATTAACGATCCTCCGCTTAAAGATCCATCCCACTATTAAAGGCTTGTAGGGAAACTTATATATCTCACTATGACTAGGCCGGATATATGTTATGCAGTTCAGACACTTAGTCAATTCATGCATAGTCCGAAGGAGTCTCACATGAATGCAGCCTCGAAGGTTATAAAGTATTTGAAGAAATGTTCAGGCCTTGGATTACTCCTTTCATGATATTGCAATCTCGAAATGGCAGCTTATTATGACACAGATTATGCCACATGTCCTATGAGTCGAAGATTAGTCACTGGTTTTTGCATCAAGTTGGGAGAGTCGTTACTTGCATGGAAAACGAAGAAGCAATCCACTGTATCTCTTTGATTTGCTAAAGCTGAGTATAGAGCTATGGCTAAAACAGTTTGTGAAATAGTTGGATATGAGGCTTACTTTCAGATTTTGGGATACAAGTCAAAGCGCCAATAAACATATATTGCGACAATGACGTAGCACTCAAACTTGCAGCAAATCCCGTTTTTCATGAAAGAACTAAACACATTGAAGTTGATTGTCACTATACTCGAGACAAAATCCAAAAAGGGGTAATCAAGACAAATGGAATTGGAATTGCGGAACAGCCTGCTGATATCTTTACCAAACCATTATGTCAAAGACAACACGCATATCTACTGAGCAAGCTTGGCGTCTTGGACATATACCAGCCGTCAGCTTGAGGGGGAGTGTTGGAGATATGCACAAATCGAGCTGAAGATTGTAATCAATCAATCCAAGATTACAGGAGATTGTGATTATTTAATTATGTCAATCTGTGATTGGATTTGATTTGATGAATATACTTTTTCTTTAGTTAGACATTTAATGTACTATAAATAGGACATCATACAATGTAAATCAAATATATAGAAATACAAGAAAACCTTGAGTCTTCTCTCGTGCTTGGCCTATTCCTCCATTTCTGACAACTTACGAGATTTAGCAATCGCAATTTGGGTTATGCTTTTTCTATCATGATGCTACAAGAGCAGATCTAATTTGCAAACGGATAAGAGTCATTTTTTACATTGGCCATGCATTCATGTGCGCACTAAACTAAAGGGGTATGATTAGAAAGTGTGATCAATAGTGATGTCATCAAGAAAAAAACTTATAATTCAATGAATTGATACCCTTTTATTTGAACGGTCCATGAATTTGTGCTCATTTTTCAATGTGATCCCTTACAAATTTAATGGACTAAACAAGTGCGTTTTAGTCCAGAGGTCCAATCTAGTAGTCATTTGGACCTCATGTTTCTTGTACAGCTCCGACAAATCAAATGGTTATTTCTCATCTCAATTATTCTTCTTTCAGTCTTTTAAAACTATTAAGATGAAAGAACCTACCACACCTAAGAGAGATATGTAACTTATCAACTAACAGCCACAATAGCAAATATAAGCATAAAGATAGGATTTAGAGAGAGCAATAACACCAACCAAGATCCACGTGGAAAATCATTTCCATGTGAAAGAAAAAATAAAAACTCAACTCACAATTGCATCCATTAATCAACTTCAATCAAGAAAGCATAGTTCAAGCATGGGAAAAGTATCAAATAAGTCATAAATCTATTGCACTTGTACCAATTTAATCCTAAACTTTTTCATATTGATACCAATTCAGTCCATCCTGTCAATTTTAGCTAGCCAACGCTAACGTGGATGTTGGCCGGTGGTCGAACGATGACGTGACAATTTTTTTAATAATCTTTTTTTTGAATTTATTTTTTTTCTTTTTCATTTTCTTTTCTCCATTTTTCCTCATTGGACTTTCAGTGGCTAGCGAGCCTCCAACGAGGATCATGGCCCTCGCTCAGCCTCACTTGCAGCCCTAGGTGAGACTGGGTGAGGGCCACGAGCCTCACCAGAGGCTCGCCGGCCATTGAAAGTCCAAGGAGGAAGAAGGGAGAAAACAAAAGGAAAAAGAAGAGAAAAACATTAATAATTTTTTTTAAAATTAAAAATTAAAAAATTACTATGTCAACATCCGGCCACTAGCCGGCATCCACATCAACGCCTAGCATAGGCTAATGTTCATATTAGTGCCAACCGGGCAAAATTGGCCGAATGAACTGAATTTGTACCAATGTGAAAATGTTTATGATTAAATTGGTCCAATTGAAAATTTTATGACTGAATGATACCAATACAATAAGTTTAAAAAAAAATTTGTACTTTTCCGTTCAAGCACACTAATAACATGCTAAGACCAAGATGCCCCCCCCCTTCCTCCTTTCTACGAGTTATGACACCTCCAACTCCAAATTAATTACAAAACATGTGACAACCAATATCTCCAAAGTAAACATATAACAAAAAAAATCTCGAACCGGTTTCCAACACATATTTACCCCAAACTAATTTTCGTCATACAAAAATTTCAAACCTGACCCAAATCTATCCTATGTTAAAATGATTACGTGTCAACACATCTAGATTTTCCACATTTGATTTGTCATTTTTCATGTCAAATCCATCTTGTAGTTGTTTGCGATGAGTATATACATATATATTTTAACATGATATTGGGTTTAGGGTTAGGGATACCACTTTGAGTCTTTTTGCAAAACGAAAATTAGTTTAGGATAAATGTGTCATAAGTGCAAATCCAGGTATTTTTGTGAGATGAAAATTAGCTTAAAATGAATGTGTCTTAAGAATACAAATTTGACTAATTTGGGATAAATGTGTCATGAGAATATTAGCTTATGATTTCTAATTGCATTAACCCATTTTGACTAATTTGAGATAAATGTGTCATGAAAATATTGGGAGAATTACCAAAAAAGTCCTAAACCTATTGTAATTGTGCTAATTCAGTCCTAAACTTTTTTTTAGCCAATTTAGTATTAAACCTTTTAAAATTGTGCCAATTCAGTACATCCGGCCAAAATTGGCTAGCCAGAGCCGACATGGACATCGGCAGGGCACAGCTGGTCGGCAAGACAATTTTTTTATTTTTTTTTTCAAATTTTTAATATTTTTTAATTCTTTTTTTCTCACCTTCTTTTTCCTCCGGGCCGGGCCGGGCACGGGCCAGGCGAGGGCTGACGAGGTCAGCCTCACCAACCACGGGCGAGGGTCGCCCCTGCCGGCCGGAGGCGAGGGCCGGCGAGGTTAGCCTCACTGGCCATTGGCGAGGGCGAGGCCCCGCCAGATCTAGCGAGCTCGGCCCTCACTAGATCCGGCGAGCTTAGCCCTCGCCAAGGCTGGGCAAGGCTGCCATCGCCAAGGGTTGCAGCGAAGGTGGGGAGGGAGAGGAGGAGGAGGAGGAGGTGGCGAAGTGGCTGCGGAGATGGGGGTGTTGCTCCAGCGCCAAAGAAACCCGACATCCCTGTCGTTGTCGTCGTCATCGCCATCATCCTTGCACTCATACACAAATCTCCGCCCCTACCTCACTCTCCCCGCTGCCGCAGTGCCCCTCTTTGCATCTCTGCAGCCTCTCCGCCGCCTTCTCCTCCTCCTCCTCCTCATCCTCTCCCTCCTCGCCTCCGCCGCAGCCCTTGGCAACAACAACCTCACCTAGCCTTGGCGAGGGCCGAGCTTGCCGAATCTAGCGAGGTTGGGACTTGCCCAACCTTGGTGAGGGTCGAGCTCGTCGGATCGGGCGAGGCTCGGCCTTGCCCAACCTTGGCGAGGGCCAAGCTCGTTGGATCTGGCGGGGCCTCGCCCTCGCAGGCCCTTGCCTCTGGCCGGCACCGGCCGGCCGAGAGGAAGAAGAAGGTGAGAAAAAAAGAAAAAAAAAGAATTAATTTTTTTTTAAATATTAAAAAATTCAAAAAAATATATAAAAAAATTATCTCGCCAGCCAACTATCCCCCGCCGGCATCCATGTCAACTCTGACTGGCCAATTTTGGCCCAATGGATTGAATTGGCATAATCGCAATATGTTTAGGACTTTTTTTGGTAATTCTCCTTGAGAATATTAGTTTGCGATTTCTAATTGCATTAATTCTCTTTTTACCGACATCCATCGTATGATGAGTCAAATATTTGGGAAGAAGGCCATTTTGCCTAATAAGTAATTATTAAATAAAGCAGCATGGTGAATGACACAACATTCCGTGAATGAGTTGACCAGAACATCTTGCTCATATCATGATACAAGTCACATACACGTAATCTTTTATTGTCAAATTGACAAAATTATGAGAAATCTCCGACGAAGTTGGGAAACGTATAAAATCACTTCAAATTATTCTAATATTAAAACATTATTCAAAGTAATGAATTATTAAATTATTTAATATGAAATTACTACAATTATAAACAACTTTAAGTTTTCAAAATGAGTCTTATGAGTAAGCACACAAGTTGGTATCAATCTTTATCCGAGCACACAGGACACAGGCTGCGCAATTTCCAAACGGCATCAAGATAGGACCCCTCTAGTAGATGTGCCATTTGTGGATGGACTAGGCCTATACCCAATTCAACAATGGCGGGGAGCAATCTTTGGGATAAGTGGGCTCCAACAAGATGATACTCCTAGAAGTCTTCTAGGATGGCGTAGGAGATAGGAATAAATTGCACCATACATTCAATAGGGGAGTGCCACTGGCGATGCAAGTGAACAATAACAAGAATATCAGCCATTTCAATGCGGGAGTTTGTGAGTTGTCACACTCTTAAGTTTCATATCAGTTGGCAATGCCTTGTGATGTTATTCAGAGCGAACATCCGCCTCCAATCAGAGTATTTCATTTTAGAATTTATCCCACATGGATTGGACCTTGTCATTATAATAATATCTTGAATGGTGAAATTACATTTATTAAGAGATGTTGGGATAAGCGCAATATGGTTGCGGCTCATTCATACACACATAAATATAAAAAGTAGTATGCAAGTTTGAGGTCATGCACAATTTATTAGGACTTTGATTCCCGATCTGGTCCAATTCCGAGGTGGAATCGGGAACTGGACCGAGAGGACCAGTTCCTAGATTTTGGGATCGAGAACTAGACTAACTGGTCTTGGAATTGGGAACAAACCGACCAACTAGTCTGGTCTGGTTCGGTGCAACCAGTAATTTCTCTAGAGGCAAAAAACAGAAACATTACGCCTACTCGCAATGGCGGAAAGATTTATGGCACTCCTGTTTGTTCATGACGGTCTTTCCCTTATACATGTGCGTGAGCTCATCATTACAGCATCCGACAAGCAGGTAAGTATTAGGAAACCTACAAAACATACAAATCGAGGGAAGAACTCATGAACTGGGAAGACATTTGCAGAGGACCCAGAAGCACAAGAGCACAAGACCACTAGACGGGTCCCGGTAGTCTCAGCTATCTAACTTCTTCCATGTCAAGAACACCCAATTACACTCCATACTCAGACCATGAACTGTGATCTGACAACCCATTTTAAAAGACCCTACGAGACTACAAAAAACAAGCCAAGAAGCGGATCATGTGCAGAGGTGATAAATAAACTCATGGGACACCACGGCAAATGGGTACGAGCCAATGGGAATGTACGTCAGGAAACGCACGAGTACGTGTACACGCGGAACGGAGACACGCAGAGAGAGGGAGGGGGGAAGTACAGCTTCTTGGCCTGCTCAAGGGAATGGGCGTGGCTGTAGTGGAAGAGATCGTAGATGCCGTCGGTGTAGACTCGGATGATTTGCGAGCTCTGAGGACTCTCGCTGCCCTCCACACCCACCCCCGCCCTAGCCCTAGCCCTAGCCCTAGCCCTAGCCTAGCCCTAGCCCTTCCCCCGCCTTCTTCTTGCTCCGTCCCTACTCGGCCCAGCCTCAGGAGGGGTCCGACCACAATGACTCCAATTCCATCTTCAAAAATCAAGCTTAAAGCTTCGGTTTTTTTAGTGTTTTTTTTTCTTTTTAGCTCGTGTTCATTGGAAGGGAGGGCAAAGCTAAAAGGGGAGGTGGGGAAAGCAAAATTTAAAAAGGGCAGGAGGGTTTTTCTTGCCTTTTTTTTTTAAAACATCAACCAACCCGGTCCGATTGGTTTAATTCCCACCTTAGAAATGGGAACCAAACTGCGAACACCCCAGAACCGACCAATCCGAGCTGTTCCATGCAGTTCCCGATTCGGGTAGTTCCCAGTGCACACCCCTACGATTTATCTATCGACGTAAACAACTGAAAAATGAGCAATGTGAAATAAAATATATTTCCAACACTAGAGAGGGGACCCTCCTCAAGTTCAGTATAATTATACGAGGTTAGGCGCTATCTAGCCAGGACGAACTTTGTTATGAGAGAAAAGAGTTGTTAAACTGTCAATGTCGAAAAATCAAATCATTATTCTTGAAGCTTTCCCTATAATATTTATTATCCAATGCACCATTACCATGACATAAGCAATGACAATGCATGCCTTACCTTGTTTTTTATTTTTTTACAAGACAAGGTGTATAAAAATATCCACTTGATCCATTATAAATCACAAATAAACACAAAACACCCCATTGACGTCCATCGTTTACCTATTTTATTCCTGTCAATTTTTGGTTAAAAATGAACATGTCTAATCTCTATGTAGGTCTCAAACATTATGCAAACATGTTCTTTTCAGAAAGATAAATCAGTCAGCCATGCTCCTGGGCATGTTGGCATATAATTGGAGACATGTTGCTGGTTTTGGCATCCACATTCCTGGGCATGTGTTTATGGGTAATTGGGAAGAGAGCTAGCTAGTGTTTGTATTGGTTGTCCATATATCTTTCTTGCTTAATCGGGACAGCTGTTTCTTCCAACTTATAGAAAGTTTTTCATGGTACTCATGCGACTTGTGGTTGGTCGATGCTTTTCTGGGATTCCACCTTTTGTCCCCCACTCTCTTCTGCAACACATTAAACAGTTTCTTGATGCGTCTTCCCATGTGCAGGAAGCAGATCAACGCCTACTGTCTCTAAAACCAAAAACCTTAAACAGTGCTCTTTTTCAGGAACCCAACCCTAATTCGCTGCAGCTTGGCTTTTTATCACCACACCAAGAATCATGTCTCGGTTTTCTCACAGTTTCCTCTTTTTTATAATGGCAATCATGAATAACTAGGCAGTCAGCGTACGGTGATTGAATACTTCAAAGTTGTTGGTTCAAATCCTAACTCAAACAGATCTAGTTAACAGTCTCTCTCTAGTCAATACCTAGTAATTAGATCAAAGAAATAGCTTGTTGATAAGTTCAAAATAACCCCACCCATATGTACTAAGTATGCTCAAATTTAAAGATGTCATGACCCAAGTTTCAGAACAAGTCTGGCCTGAAGGAGATGTGAAAAACTTAAAAGACCCAATTCCCCAATTAAGATATATGTTACTGAAGTTGCAGGACTTAATAAGTTGCTGAAGTAGAATACCATTCATTGGTAGTTCAATTGAGATACATAAATGGAGCATTAGTTGTTTCTTTCATTCTTGAATCCATTGGGAAGGAAATGTGTGAGCTTTTAAGCTGAGCATCATTACTTGAGGATATCCAACTGATGGAATACACAAATTTCTCTCTTGACTTTCTATCTCTCCTCTCTTTTCTTCCCTACTCTTCTCACCTTAATCTGATTTCCTTCTCTCCTCACCTTGTTTTGATTAACATCTTGATTCTCATCCCATTATCAATTAGGATCATTTCACAATACCAGGTGGAAAGTAAGAACGGGGAATCCGGGTCATAGTAGATCACAGAAAATCTGGAATATTGCATCTATTATTTATCTCTACTAAGGACAAACTTTTCCAAATTTCTATGATACTTTCATATGTTTATCAGATAAAAGTTCAGATAAAAGTGAAACATGAAAGCTGATTCGCTAACCTTGTCTTTCCTCTTCCAGTGAACTGTGAACCAGTAAATCCTCTCATCTCCCTGTGCTTTCCTCAAATTGAAATTAGGAAATCAAGAGTTCCATTTAGAATTCTGATTTCAGACCACAAGTGCTCAGATTCTTGACTTGATTACGAAAAATTCCAGTGAATTAGGTGAACATTGCCCTACATAATTCTTGGCTGAATGCTATGCAGATAAATCTGGAAAACAAAAACAATACTAAAGCATCTGAAAATAAAAAGCCCAGATATGAAAAATTACCTCCATGAATGTCATCATGATTAAAGCTAGAAACTTGATAAATATGGCTTGCCCTAATACCTTCCCTCATATTCTCAACATGGCCTTGAGATTCATCTATCACTCCTTTCATCATATTAGAAGTTTGCCAAGGTAAAGGTCGAAGCCTGATTGTTCCTAAATTGTTACAGTATTTCTACATGACAAAGATTGCTCAACACCGTTTGATTTGCTACTGTTCAGTGTTGTTCATCGCCTTGTCTTGATTAGCCTTTTCTCCTTCTAATTCCCTATATCTATGCAAATACCTTCTTAGCATACCAGCATAATCGTCGAAACCCAGTGTCTCCATAGCGCAGCAAATATCATCGCCATTTAAGGTCTTCCTCCTCTCCCTCCGGCACTTCTCGGACGCTTCACTGGTCACGAAGCCGATGAACTCGGAGACACAGTCTTGCATCGTTTCTTTCGCTTCCTTTGAGATTTTTGCGTTGGGAGGGACGATTTGCTTCATGATCCGCCCCACGTTGGCTATTGGGAGTAGCCTGTCTTGCTCCTTGATGCTTCCATCGTCGGCACCAATGTTATCCACCATTTCTAGCGGTTCACACACGAAAGTACAAGATCCTCGTGGAATTTAGACTCTGTCTTCAAATGACAAAGGGCTATCTTCTAAGGTATATAAATGCACGAAGTTAGGCATCCGACTTGATATACGCATTTAACTTATGATTTTATGTCTAGTCCATTTTGGCATGCGATGACGACAGACAGATCGACACAAATGGTGGGTCTTTTGTCACAAGCTCAATCTACTGGCCAGATAAACATGGTTGACACCATGGAGTCGAAAATTCTAATTATAAAGTTGATAGTGATTTCACGGCATATTGGTTGTCTTTGCTCTGTAAGTCCTAGTGAAAAAAAAGAAAATAGCAATGTACTTTCTTCAGTGTATTTAACACGTCTTAGTCCTCTAGTTATAAGTGGAGGATGAGACAGAATCTGGGATCAATTTCTTAAGTTTTAGGCTTCAAATATTCTTGTCGATTTGGTGAGTTTTGAGGTAGACAACAAACCCCAGCATTAGTCCTTTTTTCTCTACAAATGAGCTTACTCCGATTAAGTAATTTGATTAGTGATAAAAGCTTAAGTTGGTGATTATTTGCAATCCACCCAAATGTTTTTTTTCTGTTCATTCAACCAGTGATATTCTATTATAGCATCTGATTAACCAATAAGTCAATAATTGCATGACATTTACTCTAGCTTCCTTCATTACATATGGCATCAAAACCATAAGAACACTTTCAATTGCATGAAATTTTGAGGGTTTTGGGGTTTGAATCCTTGAGATCGTGTAGTTAATGACAATTAGATCAGCATCAAGTGCAACTTAAGTGTCTCCTTTATATTGAGAAGATATGGCAAGTTGAAGGGGGTCTTTTAGTTATATATATTCTTCACTCGGCAAGTATGCTCATCAAGTTTATTCAATCAGTATTTCTAATTAATGAAAAAGAAGCAAAAATGTGATTAGCTGCTAGCCTGCCTGTCTCTCATGTTGATACAGCATTTCGCATTTTTGTTTTGTGATATTTAATATGCTTGTTCCTAAGTCAGTTAGGTAACCCAATAAATTGGGTGACCGCTTAATAGTTTGTGTTCCTTTTTGAGTTGAACTTGTGTGATTTCTATATAGAAAAATCTATGGTGTGAAATTGAAGGTCACACGAATATTTGTTGTTGTCATCTCTCACTATCAGTTACTTCTTGGTTCTCATGATTCGGCCTCATGATTTGGGATGCTCTTTATCTGTTCTAAATGATATTTCACAGTGACATTGCGTTCCCATTTATAGCAAAGCCTTACTGCTCCTGTTAAGCATGAAGAGATTGAGCAGATTTTGTGGTCCACGAATGGGGATAAACACTAGGATCAGATGGCTTTTTGGTCTCATCTTATGCTTTTGCTTGGATTGTTATTAGTAAAAAGGGCTGTGATGCAATGTTTCTTCCTTTCCTCTTTGAAGCTATTGAAGAAAATAAATGCAACAGCCATTTCTCTTGTTAAATCAGCAACTGCTTCTACAATTTGCTGGTTTTAGGCCTATATCTTGATGCACTGTTTTGCATAAATGAGTTACTAAGATCCTAGCTTGCAGATTGAGTAAGCTTTCCCCATTTCAGTAGCATGAATCATAGGGATGGTACATCCCCAAGGTGCCTGATTGAGACTGATTAAAGCTTTTGACTTATTGAATTGGGATTTCCTTCTAAAGATTATGCAAGCAATTGGTGTGCCTGTTTCTATCCTGACTTGGATCAAGCTGTGCATTATTTCTCCCTCTTTCTCCATTAATGTCAATGGTTCTCAAGGTTTTTCTGCGGGTAAAAGAGGGTGTCCTTCCCCTTCTCTATTGTGCTCACTATGGAGGTTCTTTCAAGAATGCTTAATGTGGCTGCAATAAGGTAGACCAACAAATACAAGAGTTTTGTTGGTAGTATCAAAGAGTACCTAATCCTAATGGCTTTTCTCTTGCACGCAGATAGAAGATTATCATTTATACAAGCTATAACTAAAATGATCTGAAACAAATTTCAGTGTCTTTTTGTTGTTAGGAAAAGTGATCTCAAAGTAAGATGTTGGGAAAATGAACTCTGTAGATTGAGCACAAGCCACCACTTCGTTCCATCTCTATGCATCTCCCAAAAATATACACCAGCTAACAGAAACTATAGAGCATCCACAAGGTACTTTTCTTTGTCCCTCATGAGATCTTAACCCAACTTTTCCCATACTGTTGTTAATTTCTGCACTCTATCTGGAGCTTATTATATTCATTGCTATCTACAGAGGATCGAGGTAAACTACCTTGTGTCATTTCACATGAGCTGCACAACAGCAGCGACCTGTAAGGCACCATTTTGAAGGAGATCGGGGAGCTCATCAAATAAGAGTGCTGTTCGCCAACCCCATCCTTTTGGAGCCTTTGGCAAAAGAGTGCCCCTGTTTAAAACTTATCAAGACCATGACTTATCATTTTGATGGACAGATCAGCTGAATTACACGGATATAGTGACACAGAAGTTAACAAGCTATACAGTGACCGCGTAATATATTCAAATGATATTTGACCTTTTAAATAGCTATTTTTGAATTAGAACCCTACCTGATACTGATCAGTGACCTGTTCATGAGTGTCTACATACACATGAACTTGCCAGAGAGAAGTTGTAAAGGCAAAATGAGTTTGAATTGAGAATTAAATATAGCAGTCAGTTGTAACTTCCCATTAATTTCCCTTCATTTCAAATGAACTTTAGAGAGTAACACGCATATGAAACCCACACCAAGCTAATATAAAGAATCATCCATCCACATCAAAACACAAGTAAATACTCTCATGCTCAAACTAAGCAATGAAAAAACTGACCTTTCCAAGGAATCAGGGCATTCAGCCTTCCGTCAATGAATCCTGTTGCAATTGGGAACCATTAGATTCAGCGTATTGTCTTGGGATTCATGCCTGATTCTAAAAAAAAATTATCTTAAAAGTATGGCTTGACAAAGAAAATACATACCGAGTGTTCTGCACTCTTGAGGGTCTTCATCATTAAAAGCTTGGACACTCACCTATATATTCAAGAGTTGTGTAGATACCGTTTTGCATCAGAACTTTTGAAGAACATAGTAAGCCATCTAAATTGGGTAAACTTAGAAACATATGACTATGATCTACCTTTCATAATGAACCTGCATAAGATAATTCTGCTGAGTGCTTGACTTAGCCATCACTGAGCCTGTGAACATCCACAAATTCGACCCTGCACAACAAAATCAGACCCAGCACATGGATGAGATAGAATTTCAATTTACTGTTCTTTTCAAGAATGGAAACTCAAAGATAGTTCCAGAAAATTATAAAGCAATCAGGACTGACAGCGGACAAAACCAAGCAATAGTCTGCAAAAACCAACTTCCACCAGAAACTATAAGTTGCATGAAGTCCTCTACATATTATATCCCAAGCTTGCCCCAGATGAACTGCGGTCTCACAGGACAAAAAGATGAAACATCAGACTAAAGGAAAAATCAATCTTATTTATGTAAATTATATATAGAGAATTCGAAAATGAATTTAAGTAATAGTTTCATCTAAGTAGCTAGCCAGAGAAATTCTGAAACCATAAAAGTAAAGCCTTCAGCATTCTCCCGGTCCGTCTTTTAAACAGTTTGTACAATAAGAAAGCAGCAGCTTACCCAAAACAGAAAGGAGGAAAATAACCAAGAGGGGTCTTCATATCCAAAGAGATGTAGGAACCACTAGTACTACCCCATTGAATTCCAACATCATCACCAGTATGATCAAGCATCTGCACAGGGACGGCATTTCCACTTGGTCCCCCGACAGAAGTTTCAGACAATTTACTCTGGAGATCTGTCTCATAACTTCTTGCGGTTAGATCTCCATGGTTATTAGCTGCATTACTTCCTCCCTGGCTTAGCCCAAACAGAGCTGTCAACCCATCTCCATCTCCCAACAAATCGCCACCCTGGTCACCTCTGGCTTCTGAAGCGTCATTACCAAGAGCTTGTGGGTAATTTATGTTGCTGACACCAAAAGGCACACGCGAAAAGACATAGCATATTGGTGGCTAAGCATCTACCGGCGCAAAAGTATTTCCATGTCCAATACCACCCAACCCATCTACGGGTCCACTGACATGCACACGTACTCGCCTAAATAAACCATTACCATCACCTTGAGCAGGTTCAGTGACAAATACACTTCCTATGTTGTTTGGATTGTTCTGATCTTGCTCTTGGATGCAGTAACCAGTCGCAGATACCCCATGAGAATATCCAAATGGCTGTCTACAGGAACACAATATTCAAAAGACAGCAGTTCTTGCAAGAATCAGCACCGATTCCTTGTACCCATCGGCTTAGAAGCATCTAGATAATAGCCATTTAATCAATCATCTCAAATAACCAAGGAAGCAACCAATAAAAGGCAACACTTCCTAATATTTCATAACAAAAGTTGCTCCCACAAAGCTCTATTCTAGTATTCAGCATCGCACCCACACTTTGACAATCCCGAAGATCATTCCAAATCAATAATCGAACGATTGAAATTCAATTAAGCATGCATTCTAAGTAGCTAATAAACATGGCATAGTGAAATTACTGAAACTTGACTTGAAGCCTAAAATGTTCATCATCAACTTTTAGTTACAGAGTGCAGCAACATGCAAGAAGGAAAGAGAGATCTGAGCAAAGAACCTGCATGCAACCATAGGCCACTATCGTTCACAGCTTTGCACGGAAAACCCAGTTCTTTCTAGCTGCTTTTTCACGTTGACGAGAGCTTCAAAAGACACGTTGCAATATAAAAGAGAACCAACCACCTTCAAATACATCGACGAACGGTATCATAAGCCTCCCCGCCAATTCCACAGTTCTCTGCAGCACAATTTTTAACCTGCCAGTCTTCCCACAACACAACCCTGCCTCCCGAGTCCCGATGAAAGAGTAAGGCATGCCAGATTTTCCCGTCATTTGGCATGATGATCCCCATAACAGGAAGAGCTCATCATAGAACGAAAATATTACACCCGATGAGGATCGAGGCGCAGCAGAACCGATGGTCTTACCCTTTTTTTAAGTTCTTATCTTTTTCTTTCCTTTTAAGTTTTTGAGTTTTTCTGATGTAACACTTGGTAGACGCCACATGGACGCCATATGTCACGTCAACGTTTACACTAATCAAAACAGGGAGATTCTATTGTACTAAGTTGACAAATTTTAAAATTTAATTATATTTTTAAAAAAATTAGTATTTAATTACGTTTTTATAATAAAATTTTAGAATTGTACCTTTTAGAATAATTTAATATTCAATTGCATTTTGACAATAAATTTTAAAATTTTTAATTTATTTATCTCAATTTTTTAAGGCGCATGCTAACATGACATCCACTAAATACCTCGTTAGAAAACAAACTGAAAATTTGAAAAGACAAAATGAAAATTGAATTATCGCGTGCTGTTGATCACCATTCATCTTCTTCTTTTCAAACTAAAAAAAATGATAATGACTCAAAGCTCCACAGAAATGAACAAACAAAATAGAAAGACGAAAGTAAACTTGCTGATCCCATCATCTGTATCTTGGGCCGTGTGAGCTCGAGAGGCCAACAGCCATGGCCGCCGTTCGATTCGAGCTGACACTATGAGCTTCGAGCTCGAGAAGACGCCACCACGGCTTGTAGAGACCGAAGCTTGAGGTCATGGAAGAGCTCAAGGGAAGAAAAAAAGGTTCGTCTAAGGAAGAATATGTCACATTAGCGCTTCTCTTTCAAAAAAAATAATAAAAATTGCCACATTGACGTCAATAAGTTTTCTACCTATTACACAGGTGCTAATTTAGTCTTAAAGTTTTCAATTTTGCCAATTTAGAGCCTAAACCTTTGTACGAAATTTCAACGTAATCATTCCGATTAATTTTTGATGAAAGTTAATGACAGATGTAGTCCTTCTGGAAAAAAAATTGGCCAAAATCGCTATTTGAATTTCTCGCAAAGGTTTAAAATTAAATTAGCAAAGTTCGAAATATTATGACGGAATTAATATCCATATAATAAATTTAGAACTCATTGGGCAATTTCCTCTCAAATTGCATAGAGTTGACAAGGGGATTTGAATGCATCAATTTGATAAGTTTGGCTTTGATTGAACTTTCCAAAATTTTATGATTCAATTACATTTTCTCGAAAAGTTTTAGGACTTCTAATGCAATTATCCCTTCATTTTTTTTTTTAGTAAACATGGCAAAAACACAAGCTCTAGCTATTCACACTCAGCTGTGTAGACAAAATGTACAAGCATTAAGAGATCCTAACTTTCCAGCACCAAGGACAGACAATTACATTGTTTTGGACGCCGCCACCAAAGGGATCTCGACCTTGTTCCCCTGCCATTGCAGGAGAAGAAGTCACTCGATCTGGACAATCATCCAGAACATGTCATGCCAGATATCTGAACAAATTGGGGTTGTCATTGTCTCTCTCCAAATAGTCTCGAGTGATCAAGTCCTCAATCCTTTTCTTGATAGCCTTGAAATCAGGCTGCAATAAAACAAAATCAGTTGATAAAAACTGAAAGAACCAGGATGAAGGTATTGAGTCAACACAGCGTCTAATAAAGACCTTAAACATGCGACCCAACTGCTCAACACACTCCATGACCAACTGCTGATGACCCAAAACTTTTCGACTCTTCATGATACGCACAATCGAGGCATCAATTGCGTATCTCCGATCCTTATCCACATCTTCTATCACTTTCTTCTTCTCATCCACAGGAGGAAGAGGAATCTGCATGTTGGAAAAATTAAAATATGATTGTGCTGATAAAGGTAAGAAACTAAAACAGGATTGCAATTAAAGGTTGATGTAGAAAGACAAGGTCAGACAATTCAGGACAACCTAAAAACAGTCAGTTATACCTTGATCCTCCGCATTTTGTCGGTGAACTTGGAGTTGAACTCAAAATGATCAGTAGGAGCAATGGTTTTTGTGTTTGGTTCTTTGTTAAGGATCTTGTACTTGGCACATGATAGGGAGTGGAGAAGCCTCACAACATCATCATCAGTCAAATTCAACTGGGTCATTATCTCTGAGTAACTCAGCCTATCAGAAGAGTTGAATAACAACAGAGCCGAGGCCTACAAAGCAATAAAGAGAGGATAAAAGCTTTCAAGTGAAAAAATACATGATGCGAAATAACAAATCCCAAAGTCTGGGATCTCAAAATTGATAAAAACAGAAAGTTCAAAGAACAAATTACTTGGTATGTTGTCACTATCAACTCCATGGTTTTTGGCTCAAATTTACCAATAATGTTACACGTCCCTAATGAATAAATCCATGTTAGCTTTCGATGCTTTGTTTTTGTCTGGTAGAATTCCCTGAAAACTTTAACACACTTTACCTGAAACAACCAAAAATGTCAAAACTTTTAAGTTGAGAAGTAATAAATTTCAACCATCAGAAATTGCCTACGAACATCAAACAAAACTTCAAATTTTATATCTTGGCAAAATTCTGCAAGTACCATTTCTGCTGGAAGGTTCAAATCAACGGACTTGTAACTTGGCCAAAAACCAGTAGTCAGAACCGTGACTGTCAAGTCAATGCCAGGATTTGCATTTGGATTATTACTGAGATACTCTTCAAAACTAGTTTGGTTTTCCTTGGCTAACGTCAAATCCGTAACCTGGAACACAGGAAAGTGAATTAGGAGCATATTGCCGCAGGTGAAACGAGTTCTTAAGAAAGAAATCTAGCAACACCAACCATCCATTCCATCTTTGATGTGAACTGACCACCGCATTGCTGCTTTAATTTTGTCAGGATACTTCTCTCATGGTCATCATTGGCACTCTTATCAAAGAGAAGTCGTCTAGCAAGCTTCTTCCTGTCGGTTTTGATGATTATTAGTAAGCAGTTTGATGGCATCACCAAGCCTCAATTATAATGGATTGCAACCACAAATGGATCCACATAACAGACCCCACTTAGTGGATGAGACATTTGTTTCCAAAAGTTGATATGGCTAAGTTTCATATTCTAATGCATGGAAATTTTATTTGCAGACATGATTAACATGCTTAATATATATTCTCAGAGTCACTGTAAATTGATTATGGAAATGAGCTCATTTTTCTTTTACTATAGAGTACAGAAGAGAAATGTTAATCAATCTTGAGAATATAGGTTCTTCATCTTTAAGATCATTGGCATGAAGACTAGCACAGTTCCCTCAGTAAACCTGCACCCATTATTCAAGGGTCTAGTATCCTATGATATTGAAGTATTCAAGAAACTGATAGAACTAGTTCTGATGTATCTAAATAATTAGGTAGAAAACTAGTAAGCCTAATTTCAATATATCATGAACCATCTTTTATAAAGTATTATGGTGGATACTGTGACATAAAAGATTTTGTTGAATTTATATTCAACAATATTATCAGTAGGCTATGCACCTGTGAATATACCTTCAATACCAAAAATATTACCTATAGAACTCAGAAAAAAGATCTTTGTCACTGATATATGAGAGCAGCTTTACTACCTGCAAAAGGTACAATAACCACTTGTGATACTTAAAAATTGATGCTAGACTACACTACAAAAATTAATGTCCAAACAACAGACCTTCTCAAGCATTTCTTCAGTGGCTTCATCGCCCAATTTTTCACTACTTCCCTTCTTAAGTATATCATCACAAAAAGTAGCCAATAGCTCTGCAATTGAGCTTCCGCCGACACCCCTGTTGCAAAGGGCCCCAAAAGCCTCCTTAAATGCCTGTCAAGAGGAACATCCAAATGAGTATATATCTCATGTAGCTTTTTGAAATCACTTCACAAGATGTGAACCTTATGGAGAAGGATGTGGTTCTGGAAACGTCCATTCACATATGCCACATACTTATCATGCAGCTCAATCAATTTCTTCACAAAAACCTGCCAACAATGAGCTGAATCAATGATCCTAAACAGACCAACAAAATTTTATCTACTTATGGAGAAGTAGAAGATCGATTGCATTACCAGTTGCAGCAAGCCTACATCCTTCTTATTGGCCTGTGAAAAGGAATGAAGGGACTAATTGCTTGCTTCATAAAATGTTACAGATCAAAACAAAGAGACGCATATTTTTGATAAATGTGCAAACCACACACTATAACTACAGAGTGATAAGGATGACAAGTCCCAAAAGTTGAGTTGGATTCAGATTGGTGGAAAATAAAATAACACACAAAAGGTAACTTGTCGAAGAGTAATTCGTTTATGAAATCCTAAAGCAAGTAAGCATCGCAGGACAATTTCCAAAGCATCATATTAAATAAAAAATTGCACCATATAATTCAAACTAATGGATAGCTAGAGCTTCAATAAACTCCTTACGATATCTGTTCAAGAGAAGACTACAACTGTACATGTAGACCTTTTGAAAATCCTGTCGAATGTTTCATCGACAGTGGTTCATTACCATACATAATAGCAGTACAGGCATGAGTAGGCAATAAGCCAGTTCTCCTGGTAGACAGTACGGCAATTGCAATCATAGTTGAATGATTGAATAACTACTTCAGATCGTGGTTCACATAGGCCCCACTGCTAAAACAATAACATAACAGCATATATGTGTCGGCCATCTATGCTAACATGTATACTTGGAATATGTATGGCATATCTAATGGTCAGATCTTGGAATGTATGGCATATCTAGTGGTCACTAGTGTGATTTACATCTTTCTGAACAACATATTATATTGGCTCCCAATCTTTGGGTTAATCTCCTCCAAAATGAAGTTGTCACTCACCCACAAACACACACACAAGCACGCATGCGCACGCACGTGTGCTTTCCCCACAAAACTTATCCTTCTAGATTTCCTTTTGGGACTATGCTTGACTAGCCTCTCATGGCAAGCTGCATTTCTTTCAGTAGGTCAATCTTTTTATTTGAAGACCAATTTCATCTTTTTGAATGAAGGAGAACTTTTTCCCAAAACAGTGATCAAACTCAGCAACAAATTCAACTAAACTATATTGCAATTAGCATAGGGGATTAACTAACTGCCTGATGCTAATCCTGCTCCAAGTAACTAGCACCCCACTTTAGTAAAAAAACACGAAACTTACTAGAATCCTAGGTCTCTATTCTGTAAGAAGGACAATAGTCCGACCAGAAAGGGAATCCTAGATAGCCATGGAAAATCAAAATACTCCATTTTCACTAAGGGTCGACGGTGATCTTATGGTTTTAATCACTATATGCATAGCTTGTTTGATCTACAAGGCTACATCAATGAATGACATCAGATTTTACTCCAAAACAGTCCGAAATCTTAGCTTGTTTTCTTTTGCCGAGTTAATCCAATTGAGTCTCCCACTGTTTACACAATTAATTCTGGTTCATCAAGACACCACTGAAGGACACAGAATCATTTTGAGACAAGAGAGCAGAAACTGATGAGTAAAGCAGGCAAATTCAGCATCTGACGATGATCAAACTATACAGAAGAATGGAAGGAGACTTTGCTCATTTGAATGAACTAGAGAAAATTCTGTAAACTCATAAGAAATAGTCAAAGCCATGGACTGATAATTTGAGAACCAACCTTCCTGCTGTGAGCTTCATCTTCTGCTTGTTTGACCAAGGCAGTGCCCTCGTCAGTGACATGCTGACATATAAGGTATGAAAAACAAGGTAAAGGATGACAGAGACAAGTGTAACTTAATGTGGATGCAATATGGATGATAGAAAACGGACCTGCTTGAATATGTTAGCGAGCGGATCCAAGAATGGGGGCACTTTCGAGAAAACCCTGACCATCCTCGACAAATTTTCAACCTAAAAAGTATCAGAAAACTTGGTAGGTAAACACTCTAAAAAATATTAAGGACTGGATGTTCATAAAAAGACAAGAGCGGAGCCAGAATACCTTAGGATCTGTGAGTAATGCATGATACTCTGAATCCCATTTTCCAAACAGTCGGCTATATACAGACCACAACTCATGCTGAACTTTCTGAAGAAAGAGCAAAAAGATCATAATAGCAAAACTAAAAAGTGCATGGAACAAATTCCATCCGGATCCTGGAATATTCAAAATCTCAACAAGAATCAAAGATATAAACTATACTCATAGTCAACTGCACAAGTTCTTCCACCAACCATTAAAGCCAAAATTAACACATGTAAAAGGGACAAACCTCTAGTAGCTTGGGCTCACTGCTTGAATGCAAGTAATGAGAAGCCCTATCTTTCTCTCGTTTTAGGCACTCCTCTGCCTGGGAATTCCAATATCAAACATCAAACCTTATGAAATATCATCATCATCGTCATCATCATCATCATCAAGATGTAAATGATTAGATAGGATCTAATCACCTTCAACATAAAATCAGGACAGGAGTCCTCTGAAATCCAACCTGAAGCTTTACGGGAATAATAAGCAGCAGTATCTTTCAGCAAAGCTGCTTCAAAATCATTTTCATAATAATCCATCTTTCCCATGCCAATTTCCAAGAATATATCCAATGTATTCTTCAATAAAGTTTGATCAATTTGCTTGCCTTCACGTCCTTGATCAATCTAATGTAAACAATTTCTGTTAGTTAATTCAACATTAACAACAAAGACAAAAAGGGACTGTAGTTAAGTGAACACAAATATACCAATGAGATCACAGCATCGCTTACTTTCACCTTTAAATCTTGATATACCTTTAAAACAGCAAACAATACAATAGTCAAATTTTAGTGCGGCATCTATGGAGGAAACTGAAAATGACCGTATCAGAGTCAACCAAAAAATCAATGATGAACTGTTTAAAGGCCAGAACTATCCTAGCGTGCAATCTAAGCTAAATCCCACCAAAAAAAAAAAAAAAAAAAAAAGAGAACAGCAAATCGAAAGATTGTATAGAATTCATACCAGTCTGCGGAAGCAGGTCAGGCCAACTTCATTAAGGGGTGGCAGTGATCTCCTTGCAATGAAGCGGCGATCTAGATAATGGAAGAAACGAGAAAGCCATCTGACCATGGACTTATGATTCTCCCATCTTTTGACAAGCTCTCTCAACATAAACTCGTCATGCTTCTCTCTTAATGATGGCAATACCTAAATTGTAAACCGAAGCATTTTATAATTGATGAGGATAATAAGAACTAAAATGACAGCAGCTACACAAATGAAAGAACTAGATATAACCAATAAGCTAAATACAGGTACTAACCAACTCTGCATTTGAAGAATCATAATTATAAGATAATTAATTATCAGACCATCTCTCCCCATGCAAAGAAAAAGCAATAAATGTCCCTCCCCCTTCCCCCCAAAAAATAAATACATAAATAAATGCAACCATTACGCCAGCAACTGAGAAAGTCACTGGCATATACAAGAATGTAACTCTAACAATGGGGCTAGATAATAAAACTTCTATAACTCCATAACTTCAAGTTTTCCAGACATGCAAAGCTAATGAAGTAAACTCGAGGGAAAACAATCAACCGATATAACAGGAAAAGGCAGTCGTGAACAGTAAATCTTCCTCACCGTTGACATGATATACTCTTCAAAAGATTCTCTATACTTGCCATACAGTTGCTGGGAGTAATCATGTGGAGGCTTTTGAGTACACATATTGTAGATAGTACTGGTGGGAGGATTGAGAAGAAAAGGATCAACTATTAGCAAACCAATCAAGACATTAGAATAACAATTCTAAGTATCACAACTCGAGAAGCCACAAATGCAGAAGTGAGGCTTACGTGTAGAGCATCATGTATTCTTCCGAGCTGATCCCAGTCTCGGGAAGCCCTTCAAGGATATTCTTGAGCTTCATTATACCCTTTTGCGTAATCTCCCATCCTTGTTCTAAATCAATTGTTTTCCTCTCATTCGCCGCCATCTCCACAATCTCGTTCTCAACACCAAATCTGCACATCCAATTAAGTCATTGACGACGGAAAATTGTGAGTTTGAACCAAATCCAACAATGCAATAAAACCGAGGGAAACTACTCCTCCGCAAGGCCAAAACACATTCTATTGACTGCTTCTAGTACGACAATCACTAATCCGCCGGAGAAGTATTTAAATAATTACGAGTATCCTCTCAGGACTCTGATTTAAAGTCTTGGACGATTAAACAATCCGCCTTAGCCAAACTTGATATTACCACTAACATCTCGAGCTGTACCAGCTTCCTAATCTAACGCGGAGCATCTACCCGGCACCTGGAATTCTGACCTCAGATAACTCTAGCTCAAATTCCACAACTTCAGCCTTAACTTCAGTCAACCGTTAACAAAAACCACATCAACAAGCTCCCAGAACAGAAATTCCCCCATTCCCACACTGTTTCCACGAACTTCTAGCTAAAAAAAACAGAGTAAAACCTCACGCTTCGACCTCGAAAGGCGAAAGAAGCCGAAACCAAGGCGCAATCCCTCCGAGAAGAGCACAAAAGATCCGAGGTCGATTAACTCGAAATCAACCGCCGGAATCCGATCGCGAAACGACGGCAGCCGCCGGCGGCGATCGCGAGCCTCGAAACGAGATTGCAAAGCAGAACTAGAAAAACCAGAGAGAGAGAGAGAAAGAGAGAGAGAGAGAGAGAGAGAGATGATTGGGGAATTGAGAGATTTGAAAGTGCAGAGATCGGATACCTTGGCGAAGAAGGAAAAGGCAGACGGAAGAAGACCCGCCCAGCTCCCCGGCAGAGATGAAGCAGAGTGTGGAATGGAAGTTGGGTTAGTTTATTTTAGCTGAAAATCAACCATTTAAGAAAAAAATATTTTCTATAAAAAAATAATCATTTTTACCTCTGATAAAAAATAATGAATAAAAATATTTTTATCATTCATCAAAATATTTAGAACATAAATTATTGTGATGATGAAGATATTTATCATCGACTTATTATTTCAAGATGACACAATTAATCGTTTTTTGGAATAATATTTTTTAAATCATTTATTCTATATGAAATAAATCGAGTAATACTAATTACCATGAAATTCCAATCTCTCTCTTTGAATTTCGGGTCGAATTCTCACATACAATTGAGATCGTCCTTTCTCAATTGCCGTTGGTTATCCAATTGCTAATAATAGTAACTTTAGGGCGTTGCCCTAACATCACCTCGCCATGACTAGACATTTAACTTGTGGAGCATGAACAACTAAGAGTTCTATGGTTATTCTAATCAAAAAAATTTAATCACTCGAAAAGGCTTTGTACCACCTTAGAAAATGCCAATTTAAAAGGACAACACGTGAGATAAAATTCCAATTACTTTGCTAGGCGATGGAAAATCATTTCATGTTCATGATTGTGCTAACATCTTAAATCTCGAAGTTCAAGAAGGGCCCAAAGGTATCGATGCTTAGGGACCGATATGATTCTTCCTGTTCTTTTGATTCACGAATCGCCCAACAGCAGCCTCGATAGCAAGTCTTGGTTCGTAATAAATTAAGAAAAAAACCAATAGAAATCAATCAAAATTGTGACGGCCCACATAGATCTCCAGCTTGTTGCTTGTGGCTCTCTCTATGTTTCATGGAATCGATAAAAATAAGATGGTTTGACAAGTTAAAAGGGCATAGTGGGAACATCACGATAAAGATCCCTTGTCCGCTATGGAATGTTCAATCTGAATCATAACTGTTTTTGCGATGATAATGATTCGAAGTAAAAAATTAGCGATTTTGCTTATGCAACTCAACCAAGGTCCTAATGATTAGGAAATCTCTCCACATAATGACATTATAACTTAAGCAATGCAGCATGGGCCTTTTGGAGTTTCATTTGCGACTTAAACTGAACTTGTGACCATGCAATTACAAGACCTTTGCTTTTAAAGTCAAACAAGTCAACTAGTAGTGCTTCGTTTATAAAAAGAAGTGTAAAGCCACCAAAAACCCCAAAATATGCCGATTGAGACACATATTCATAAATTTTTTCTGACACTAAAACTCTAAATTTGTACCTATATAACACATTTATCCTCCATTGTTAATGAAAATCGTTAAAAGTCATCAAAAAACAAACAATGTTGACCACGTGGCTTAAGTGAAATAAAAATGATATTGTCCAAACTGAAAAATCATCTAATAAAACATCAATGGAGGATAAATATGTCACTTTTGTGCAAATTTGTGATCTTTTATACCACAAGAAATAATTTAGTATAAATGTATCACAGTGGGCATAGTTTGAAATTTTTATGTTATAGAAAACGTTCAGGTAAATATGTAAGGGTGAGCAAAGTTAACGGTTTTTTTTTTTTTTTTTTTTTAGTAACTTTTTTCCTAAAAGGCAGGGAAACAATTCAAAAATGGCAGGGCAATTGACCATAGTATTGCAATTTTGATAATCACATAATATTTAGATAATTTTTCCAATGAATGAATTTATCCTAGAATGCTGATGTCCAAATTGTAAATATAGCATCTTTAATTGGATACAATTTTTCCCAGGTTAATTCTCTAAAAAATCCCAAACTTTAGGTCTAGTTCTAAATCTGCCCCAAACTTTTTTGGGTCATAGAAAAAACCTCAAACTTTAGGTTTAATCCCAACTTTGCCTCAAACTTTTCTTTTGTCTAATAAAAAAAAAAACCTAAATATTAGGTCTAGTTTTTAATCTGTCCTGAATTTTATTTTTTTTCTAAAAAAAGATCACAAAAGCCTAATATATTCCACAATGATAATAAATACATATTGGCAAGATGAAATGAAAAATTATCTTCAAAATAAAACTGTTGTAGGATATACAAATTAGGGACAACTAAGCACGACTTTTGGATAGAGGCCTGATGGGGGCAAATTTAAGACTAGTGTAAAAATTGATAATTTTTCGACAAAAAAAATTGGAGTGGATTTAGGATTATACCAAAACTATGGGGTTTTTCCTAAGATAAAAGAAAAGTTCGGGACACATTTGGAATTAAGCTTAAAGTTTGAGGTTATTTCTAAGCCAAAAATGAAAATTTATGGTAGATTTGAGATTAAACCTAAAGTTTGGGGTTTTTTTAAGATAAAAAAAAGTTTATGATAGAATTAGAACTGAATCTAAAGTTTGGGACTTTTTAGGAAATTAGTTTCTTTTTTTCCCATTAATCTTATGTTCTTTAATGTACGAAAATCGCTTCGGGGAGTAAAATACTACTTTTTGCTGCTCAAAACGAGAAAATTATTTTTTTCTGTTCTTTTGCCTTTTTCGCTCGAGCAGAACCGCCCCAAGGCATCATCTTCCATTTTCCCCCGAAAAAATTTCTCCACTTCCTCGGGAACGGAGCTGATTCCACCCCTTCCTCTCTCCCCCTCTCCGCCATCTTCATCTTCACCGTCGTCGAGCAATCGGAACGGGGACGAACCCTTCGACTGCTACTGTTGGAGGGCCCGAGTTCTTCTTTTCTTCTCATGTTATGAAGCTTTTTGGGAATGCCCACCACCTGTTTGATTAAATGCGCCTGAGGAAGAAGGGTTTTTTTTTAGAGTGTTAGATCATCGAAGATGATGGTTTATGAAGGGTTCAAGGACATTCTCAAGATTCAGAAGTTCAGGAGGTTCGTGGGTTACTCTGTGTTCTATTGCTTCACTGCCGTCTTGAGCTACGCTTATACCAACAACACGTGAGTCTTTGCTGTCTTTTTCCCGACCCGTTTGAATAATTTTCTCTACCGCTGTTCGGATTCCGAAGCTGATTCTTGTAATCTTCGTCGTCTTTGTTGCAGTACTAGAGCTGGGTATTCTAGAGCGGACCAGTATTATGCGGCTTACCCGGCTGGAACCGAGTTGTTGGGTGATTCTGATAAGGTCTGTTGGTGCTGTGTTCATGTGGCACTTTCTACTTTGTACTGCATTTTTCTTGGTTGTTTATGATTTACAATTGGTGCCTGATTAATGAATTTGGGCATAGTTGTACAAAGCCGCTCTTGGCAATTGCTTTGAAGCAGAAGAGTGGGGTTCCATTGAGTTCTGCATCATGTCCAAGCACTTCGAGCGCCAAGGAAAAGCGCCATATGCATATCATGCTGTAAGTGACTGGCTTCCCAAATGTCGATATACACGTTTGCTTTTGCATTCCTCTTGTTTAAGGTTACTCCTGTCATGATGAATGTGCTGTTGTTGGTGGAGAGGATGATTCAAGAGTGCCTTGTTCTATTATGGACCACGTTGAAACCACAATGGTTGACTGTTACAATTGAAAGTGGGAATTTTTTTTTCTTTCCCCTTTTGTATTGTTGTGTATGTATGGATCAGAAAATCCCAAGCTTTTGGAGATTGAGGAAACAATTATTTTCCCTTTCTTTGCTAATTTAAAACAAATGGTTTTCATTTCTCATCTTATTGTCCTTACCATGTGGGCCTTTGTTTTGTGGCCTGACGGCTTGACTGATGTTCGAGTAAAAAACCAGTTGCCCTCAGGGAAATGCTTTGACATTACTGTGATTGTTGAACTGAGTCATATTAAAAGTCAAGGACTAAGAAGAAAGAATAATTGCTCATTCATAGATTAGGTGTCCAGTGTCATTTTCTCTTATCCTAATGGTGCAGTGAAACTCTTAGCAACGGTCATGAAGGACTTGAAACCGAAACCGGACATTGCACAATTAAGCTGCTGGTGCATGGCAGGGTTGTGCGGATCAGGATCCATAGCTGGTTCTGATTCTTTCATCTTCAAAGATAGGATTCTAGTACAAATCAAGGATCTAAGATCCTGAAAATTTGTCTAACTGAAGCTTGTGATGCCAATTTACTTTGTTATACATAATTACCTGCATATAAACCTTTAAAAGAAGGAATGAAGATCAAAGAGGGAGTTCTCATTTGACAGGTCAAGGTTTTAATCGTAGTATTCGCAAATTCCAACTTAAGCACAGTCTTGCATTTAAAGTGTCAACTTCGCACTGCAAAGCTCATTGCTCCTCATATATGGTCTCTGTTTTTCTATGCTGCAGCAATATATGGCACACCTTCTCTCCCTTGGACAACTAGATGGATCTGGATAGAGGGAAAATGCTGATACTGCGAGATTTATATGTTGGACTGTGTAAAGATTAAGTTGTAGGATAGAGGGAACATCTTTCTTTTTGGATTTGTTTAAAATTGTAAAACCAAGAGCCCGTAGCTTATTTTTATGATTAATATGCTGAATGGTATTACTTTCATCATATACTAGTTCCGAAAATTAAGTTTTAAATAAAGAGTATGATTTGATCATGCTATTCAGGGGTTTTATCATTGTTCTGATCAATTTATGTTGCCCTGTTTTGGATTGGTATTCATTCTGCATCGTGTTTTCTCTTATTTACTTTCGTTGTGCATCCAAAGTCATAGGATAAATTCCAGTGGTGGTGACTGGCTTCCCAAATGCCGATGTACTTGTTTGCTTTTGCATTCCTCTTGTTTAAGGTTACTCCGAGTCATGATGAATGTGCTGTTATTGGTGGAGAGGATGATTCCAGAGTGCCTTGTTCTATTATTGACCACGTTGAAACCACAATGGTTGACTGTTACAATCAAAAGTTGGAATTTTTTTTTCTTTCCCCTTTTGTATTGTTGTGTATGTATGGATCAGAGAAAACCAAGCTTTTGGAGATGGAGGAAACAATAATTTTTCCTTTCTATCCTAATTTAAAACAAATGGTTTTCATTCTTCATCTTAATTGTCCTTACCATGTGGGCCTTTGTATTGTGGCCTGACGGCTTGACTGATATTTGAGTGCAAAACCAGTTGCCCTCAGGGAAATGCTTTGACATTACTGTGATTGTTGAACTGAGTCATATTAAAAGTCAAGAACTAAGAGGAAAGAATAATTGCTCATTCATAGATTAGGTTTTCTGTGTCATTTTTTCTTATCCTAATGGTGCAGTGAAACTCTTAGCAACGGTCATGAAAGACTTGAAACTGAAACTTGACATTACACACTTAAGCTGCTGGTGCATGGCAGGTTGTGCAGATCAGGATCCTTAGCTGGTTCTGATTCTTTCATCTTCAAAGATAGGATTCTAGGACAAATCAAGGAGCTAAGATCCTGAAAAATTGTCAAACTGAAGCTTGTGATGCGAATTAACTTTGTTATACATAATTACCTGCATATAAACCTTTAAAAGAAGGAATGAAGATCAAAGAGGGAGTTCTCATTTGAGAAGTCAAGGTTTTAATCCTAGTATTCACAAATTCCAACTTAAGTACAGTCTTGCATATGAAGTGTCAACTTCGCACTGCAAAGCTTGTTGCTCCTCATATTTGGTCTCTGTTTTTCTATGCTGCAGCAATATATGGCACACCTTCTCTCCCTTGGACAACTAGATGGATCTGGATAGAGGGAAAATGCTGATACTGCAAGATTTATTTGTTAGACTGTGTAAAGATGAAATTGCAGGATAGAGGGAACATCTTTCTGTTTGGATTTGTTAAAAATTGTAAAACCAAGAGCCCGTGGCTTATTTTTATGATTAATATGCTGAATGGTAGTAGTTTCATTATATACCAGTTTCGAAAATTAAGTCCTAAATAAAGAGTATGATTTGATCGTGCTGTTCGGGGATTTTATCATGTGATTTGATCGTGCTGTTTGGGGATTTTATCATTGCTTCTGATCAATTTATGTTGCCCTGTTTTGGATTGGTATTCATTCCGCATCCTGTTTTCTCTTATATACTTTCATTGCGCAGGATAAATTTCAGTGGTGGTCATGAGTCATTTTTTGAGTTGTTTACTGAACTTTGATTTAATCACCAAATGAACCAAACTTTCAGTTTCTTACAGTCGCATTTTATCCAGAATCCAACTTATTTCCAACAAAATGCTGAAACGTTGTGCTTATGTGACTTGGCATTCTAAAATTTGGCCACATATCAGCCACGTCAGTAGTTCATTGAGGAAATCAGCCGGATTTCATTTGACGTGCCTCAATTGATTTTTTTTTTTTAAGATCACCGTATTGAGTTTGAAATCAAAATTGAATGATCATCCAAACTTCAATGACCACAAATGGGGGGGAGCTCAGTGAGAAAGAGGGATGGATATTGTTCCTTTTTTTGTGGTGAAAGCTCTTTATCATCTGGAGCTGCAAGATTGTCTGGAGATGTGCTTTGTGTTCCCCATCTCGACAAGAATGGGAATATAAACGCTGCAAGGGTAACAAATGATGAGGTATAGGAGTTCCACCTACTTGAGGCTCAAGGCTCATTGGAAAGTGACAAGGGACCATGGGAGGCCGATGAGGCTAGAGTAGGTGTTGGGGTTGCGGGTGAGCTTGCGCCACACCATGATGAGGATGAGGCAAGTCATGACGCTCGCCGGGGGCATCTTCTTCCCGCCCTCCCCGACGCCGCCTAGCTGCTCCACCACCCCTGCGGCCTTCGGGTGCAGCTCCGCCGTGGAGCTCACTCCTTGTTCTCTCTCTCCTCGTCTCTTTCCCCGCCTTTTCCACCGAAGCTGAAGTCATCCCCGCCCGCCCAAGCCCTCAGATTCCGCAACCGGTTTACATCATCATCACAGCCATGTAACGTTCGAAATTTAATATTTAGTAAAACAGGGGGAAATAAAATTTTGTTGCGAGCCAAACATAAAATTACTAATTAAAAACAATTCCTTAAGCAGAAATTGTGTTGCCTCTGATAGCAAGATTAATCATTAAATTAACCAAGTTGATAACCAGTCACATATAAAAAAAAGGGACAACTTCTGGTTTCGCCATTGGGTGGGTGGTCGCCGACAATCATCCGGATCTCCTTGGCGCCCTGATCGGACCGTCCAGATTGCTCCGACGGTCCGAGTTCTGTCCCCCTGAACACGTGGAGCCCGCCCCCTTCGGACGTGCTGGAGCTCCACACAAACATGTGAAGCTCTTTGGCGTCGTGGTTGGCTTTTCATTCCTGCTTTGGCTGCTGCTGCTGTGGCGCGTTCTTGCCGTTTTTGGTGAAAGCGGATGCGATTTCTGGATTAGGAGCTGGGTATGCGGTCGGAACCGTCTGTGCTGGGTAAAACCCGAATCTTGGAGATGGCTCAGACCGTGCCATTGCCGCCAAGTTCTCGAAATTTTATGGCTTTGGGTCGGGCCGCACGAGGACTGGACAGAGTACGGTGTTGAGTAGGTCACTCCCAATTAGAGAGGCCAATGCAATTATGTATATTTGTAGTAGTATGGTAGTAAGTGGGTAAAAGTAAAAAGAAAAGAAAAAAAGAGAAAAAAAGAAAAAGAAAAAGAAAATATCAAAAGAAATCGGAAGATAACTAGAAAATCAAGGGAGATCGGGAAAAAAATCAAAGTGATATTCTCATATATCTACAAAATCACGAGAGATTATGGGATAAATCTACGTGATTTTATATCGTACAATTCTAATTGGGATTGTATTTGCTCCTATAAATAGGAATCCTCCTCAACGGAGGAGAGGATACTATATCATAGCAGTGTAGTGGAAGAAATAGTTTTCTTCTTCCAAAAGAGAGAGTTATCTTTGAGTGAGTTATCCAATTTGTGGGAGGTTCAGATCCACAAATTAAAAACAGAGAAAGATCCACCTTTTGGGTGAAGTTGTATTCCATTATTTATCATAGTGGAAGTTTGAAGTGGATTACGGTTCCGTGGTTTTTCCCTTCACCTTGAAGGGTTTTCTACGTTAAAATTGGTGTTATTTATGATTCATCTTTACTGTTTTCAGTTAGTATTTTATCCTATTTAATTTTTACAGAAATAGTAGCGGGAAAATTTTTCGGGCTATTCTCCACAAATATTTTTTCCAACAAGTGGTATCAGAGTAAGGTTACTCTATTTATTATTTTTTTGTGTAGAATTAAATGAAAGAAAATTTTGGCAACATGATAAAATTGACTGCATCAATTATGCACTTTGGAAACCAAAGATGGAGGATCTGCTATACATTAAAGATCTTTGGAGGCCAATTGAGGTACCAGTACCAATGTCCGAGGAGTCTGATCCTATAGCGGAAGCCAAATTGGCATCGTCTTCTGGTGGCAAACCAACGACAATGTCCGAAAGTGAATGGATGGTGCTCAATCGAAAGTGTGTCGCTCAAATCCGACAATGGATTGATAAGAGAATTTTTCAAAATTTTGCTAATAAACATGATGCTGGTGTTCTTTGGCAAAAATTAGAGAAAATGTACACAAGAACAACGGCACAAAATAAAGCAAATCATATGTGGCAGCTCGTGAATCTGAAATACAAAGACAGGAGCAGTGTCTCGGAACACATGAGCGAGTTCCAAGGTATAGTAGACCAACTCAATTCTATGAAGATGACATTAGATGATGAATTGCAGGCATTACTGCTGCTTAGCTCTTTGCCAAATAGCTGGAACACATTTGTTGTGTCGGTCAACAACTCGGCTCTTGACGGCAAGCTTACAATGGACATGGTAAAAGATAGAATGTTGAATGAAGAATCTTGGCGAAAAGAGAGTGGAGCCAACCCTGAGTCCGAAGCTCTTGTCATTAATCCACTAGAAAATCAAGAACGGAGAGGGAGGAGCAAAAGCCGAAACTTCCGGAATCAGGAACGAGGAAGGTCCCAATCCAACTTCAGACGAGACAAGAAGTGCCCTCATTGTGGTAAATTGTGACACTTCATTCGAGAATGCAGAAAACTAAAGGTGGAAAAATCAAAAAATCATAATGTCAACAAAGCTAATGAGAACCAGATGAATGACACTGCAAATATTGCAGATGAGGTGATCTTTACTCAAAGTGATGATTCCATTAATCTTGCATCTCAAGATTCGACATGGGTAGTTGATTTTAGCGCATCCTACCATGTCACGGCTCGTCAAGATCTTTTACATCTTACACCATTGGTGATTTTGGACTCGTAAAGATGGGAACGAAGGTACGTCCAAAATTATTGGTATGAGTAATATTTATTTGGAGACTAATGTTGGATGTAGGCTACTACTCAAAGATGTGAAACATGTTCCGGACATACGCCACAATCTTATATCTGCCGGCAAGCTTGATGACGAAGGCTACATCAATTTCTTTAGTGATGGAAAATGGAAGCTCACCAAAGGTAATTTGGTGATAGCCAAAGGAGAAAATACTAACTCTCTCTATATTACACAATTCAAGCCGTGTAGAGGAGAGGTGAATGTAATAGGAAAATGAGTCACCGTCGAGTTAAGGCACAAGCGACTCTGACACATGAGTGAGAAAGGACTTAAGATTCTTACTAGAAAGCAACTTCTACCCGGAATAAAAGGTACACCGTCGAATACTTGTGTCGACTGCATTATGGGAAAACAATATAGAGTAGCATTTCACAAATTCTCCACCATCTAGAAAAGCTGAAATTTTAGATTTGATACATACTGATGTATGCACAATGCAAACTAGGACACTTGGAGGTGCGCTTTATTTTATAACATTTATTGATGACCACTCTAGAAAGGTGTGAGCATTTGCCTTGAAAACTAAAGATCAAGTGTAGGAAATATTCAAGCAATTTCATATGAAGGTTGAAAGAGAAACAGGCAGGTGATTGAAGTGTGTACTCTCAGACAACGGTGGCGAATATTGAGGACCTTTTGAAGATTATTGCAAAAATCTTGGGATCAAATTAAAAAGATCGGTACCAAAAACACCTCAACACAATGGTGTTGCGGAGCGAATAAATAGAACCATATGCGAAAAAATCAGATGCATGCTTTCCAACGCAAAGTTGCCAAACCACTTTTGGGGTGAGGCAATGAGGACGGCGGTTGATTTAATCAACCTATCACCTTCAGTTCCACTTAACGGTGATATACCACAAAGTGTTTGGACTGGTAAAAATGTTTCTTATGGCCACTTGAAGGTGTTCGGCTGTAGAGCATTCGTTCATATTCCAAGGGATGAGAGATCAAAGCTTGATGAGAAATCAAAGCAATGTATTTTTTTGGGGTACGCACATGAAGAATTCAATTACAGACTCTAGGATCCCTTTAACCGGAAAATAGTCAGAAGTAGGGACGTGGTATTTCTTGAAGATCAGACAATTGAGGACTTCGAGAAGCACGAGAAAATCTCCATCAATAGACGAATACTCAGTTGATCTTGGCCCAGTAGCTCCTCCTATCAACAAGCAAGCTAAATCTAGGATTGAAGGTATGACTACTTCAACTGAACTTGAACCAATTGTTGAATAGGTCCCATTAGAACCTCAATTGAGGAGATCAACTTGTGAACGACAATCTAGTCGTAGATATTCTCTCAATGAGTACGTGATGCTCACTGACGGGGGTGATGCTCATTGACGGAGGAGAACCAGAGAACTACCAAGAAGCTATATACCATGAGCATAAAGAGGAGTGGTTAAAAGTTATGTAGGAGGAGATGAAATCCTTAGACGAAAATCATACTTATGATTTAATCAAGTTGCCACAGGGAAGAAAAGCTCTAAAAAACAAGTGGGTGTTCAGATTAAAGATTGAAGAAGGTAACTCACAGCCACGATACAAAGCAAGGTTGGTTTTGAAGGGATTCACTCAGAAGAAAGATATTGACTTCGATGAGGTATTTTCTCCTGTAGTTAAAATGTCCTCTATTCGAGTTGTCCTTGGCTTGGCAACAAGCTTGAACTTGGAGGTTGAGCAACTTGATGTGAAGATCGTGTTTTTACATGGAGATCTAAATGAGGAGATCTACATAGATCAGCCGGAAGGTTTCAAAATCAAAGGCAAAAAAAACCTTGTGTGTAGATTGAGGAAGAGTCTTTACGGGCTCAAGCAGGCACCAAGACAATGGTATAGAAAATTCGATTCCTTCATGGAAGAAAATGGGTTCAACAAAACCACCGCTGATCATTGCGTTTTCGTCAAGAAATTTATTGATGGTAATTTCCTCATTCTTTTGCTTTACGTTGATGACATGCTAATTGTTGACTAGGATAAAAGCAAGATCAACAACTTAAATAAGGAATTGAGCAAGTGCTTTGCGATGAAGGATTTGGGACCCGCAAAACAAATTCTTGGGATGGAAATCTTGTGAGACAGACATAATCATAAACTCTGGTTATCTCAAGAACAGTATGTTAATAAAGTTCTTGAAAGATTTAATATGAATAAATCCAAAGCAGTTTGTTCTCCACTTGCAAATCATTTCAAACTTAGCTTAGATCAGTGCCCAAAAAGTGAGACAAAAAAGAAGGAAATGGAAAAAGTTCCTTATGCATCGGTGGTTGGCACTCTAATGTACGCGATGGTATGTACGAGGCTTGATATCGCATATGCAGTTGGTGTGGTAAGTAGATTTCTATCCAATCTTGGTAAGGAACATTGGGAAGCGGTCAAATGGATATTTGGATATCTTCGTGGTACATCTAATAATTGCATATGTTTTGGTGATGGTAAAATTGTGTTAGAAGGTTTTTCGAATTCAGACATGGCAGGGGACGTGGACTCAAGAAAGTCTACATTGGGATACCTAATGACTTTTGCAGGGGGAGCAGTCTCATGGCAATCTCAACTACAAAAATGTGTTGCCCTATCTAGTGCTGAAGCGGAGTATATTGCGATAACGGAAGCATGTAAAGAACTCTTGTGGATGAAGAAGTTTCTACAAGAAGTGGGCCACAACCAAGAGGAGTATATCTTGTATTCAGATAGTCAAAGCGCAATACACCTTAGCAAAAATGCTACTTTCCACTCCCGATCTAAACACATTGACATAAGATATCATTGGATACATGATGTGTTGGAAGAAAAAACCCTACAGCTAAAGAAGATACCCACTAACAACAACGGCTCAGATATGATGACAAAATCTCTATCTACAGTGAAGATGCAAGCCTGTCGAACTTTTGCAGGTTTGACACCTTCTCCAAATTGCTCGTGAGGGGGAGATTTGTTGAGTAGGTCACTCTCAATTGGAGAGGTCAACGCTTTGTAGTAGTATGGTAGTGAGTGTGTAAAAGTAAAAAGAAAAGAAAAAAAAGAGAGAAAATGAAAAAGAAAAAGAAAATATCAAAAGAGATCGGGAGATAAATCAACGTGATCTTCCACATCCAGAAAATCAAGAGAGATTGGGAAAGAAATCAAAGTGATATTGTCATATATATACAAAATCACGAGAGATTAGGAGATAAATCTACGTGATTTTGTATCGTACAATTCCAATTGAGATTGCATTTGCTCCTATGAATAGAAGTCCTTTTCAATGGAGAAGAGGATACAAAAGCAAGAATATCAAAGCAGCGTAGCGGAAGAAATAGTTTTCTTCTTCTAAGAAAGAGAGTTATCTTTAAGTGAGTTATCCAGTTTGTAAAAGGTTTAGATCCACAAATTGAAGACAAAGAGAGATCCACCTTTGGGTGAAGTTGTATCACATTATTTATCATAGTGGAAGTTTGAAGTGGACTACGGTCCCGTGGTTTTTTCCTTCACCTTGGAGGGTTTTCCACATTAAAATTCTAGTGTTATTTATTATTCATCTTTATTGCTTTCAGTTAGTATTTTATCCTATTTAATTTTCACAGAAATAATAGCGGGAAATTTTTTTTTGGCATTCTCCACAAATATTTTTCCCAACATACAGATCCATCGACCCAAAGTTGGAACGCCTCGGGACGAATCCCATCATGGAGGAGAAGTCCGACTGGTTGAAGTTGGAACTCCTTGGGGTCGGGTTCTGGGATGAACCGAGGCTGTAAATCTTGGCGCCAGTGAGGTTCGAGGGCCTCGAGGTCAGCTCGGGGAAGGAGCCGGGGCCAAGTGACCTCCTGGATGTGTTGACCTCCGGGGAAGGAGCCGGGGCCGACATGGAGTTTGTTGTCGTTGCCGATCTCAGCATCGGTCTAGAGGAAGTTGCAGCCGTCGAGGGAGATGACATCGGTGATGGAAGAAATTTGAAAGTGAAATACTCGCAACTCACGTGAATTAGAGAAGGACATAGATAGACTTTTCGTTTAATTCATCTTATTTCACCTTATCAAGAACGATTACAAGACTCAGAAGACTCCCATATCTATAGACTCCTTACACGACTTTTACTCTTCCTCATAAGTATAGCTAGTGTTATGAGGAGATTAAGCCCTAGGAACTTACAAAAGACTTCGAGACACAAATAGACATAACATAGAAATACAAACATTCTTCTAAAAAGTAACACTACAATTGACTATTTTTCAATGTGTATATTGAGCAATCTTCGGCATCAACTCTGGAATATTGGCAACGCCCTAACTGATTGACATCGGTAACTCCTCCATTGTTATTGGTAACTTGACAATTTGCCATTTTAATAAATTTGGTTTAATTTCCAACACTTTCCCTTAAACCAAATTCTCTTCCATCAATCATTCCAAGCAAACTCTTGAACTTCCGAAAAGCATCAATCTTGAGGGATTTAGTGAAAATGTTCCCTATTATGTCTCATGTCTTCACACGTGACACTTCAATTTCTTTCTCTTTCATCGATTCTCGAATGAAGTGATTTTGGACATCGATATGTTTGTTTCGTTCATAAAAAATTGGATTTCTCACCAAAGCAATAGCATAAACATTATCAACAAAATCTTTGTTGCTTTCTTTTGCCCCACATTAATATCTTTGAGTAGTCTTCTCAACCATATTGCATGACAAATACATAAGGATGCAACTATATATTCAGCTTTACATGTCAACAAAGTAACACTAGATTGCTTCTTTGATGATCATGTCAAAGTAGTGTCATATAAGAAAAATACAAAGCCTATAGTACTTTTTTGGTCATCGATGTCTCCACCATAGTCACCACCGAATAAGCTCTAAGCCAAAAGGATTCGGACCGATAATAAGGTAAGCCATGAGTAACAGTACCTTTGATGTAGCAAAGTATTCTCTTTGCCGCTTTAAAATGAGTTGATTTCGATTTCCACATGTATTGACTCACAATTCCAACATTGTATATGATATATGATTTCGTACATGTCAAATATCTCAAACTCCTAATCAAGCTTCTATAATATGTTGAATCAACATCGACAACATCTTCAAACTTCTAAAATTTGGTTCCGTACTCCGTTGGTGTATTGACTAGCGTACAATTCTTCATGTTAAATTTTTCAAGGAAGGGAAAATGAAATAGTTGTCAAATAGTGAAGCTGACAGTCTCGGATGCAATCACTAGAGGTAGTTGCAAAGAAGTGGAGGTATAACTGTCAAGTAATGGAGTCGACGATATCACGATTCGCCTCTTGTAGTTAAGGATCACTGAGTTGCAAGAGCTGCATAAAATATGTTTGGTTTCTTAGCAATCGTTGTCAATTGTCACTTGTAGGCATAAACGCTTGAATTGTAGTTTGTATAGAGAATGGCCAATCAATTAAAGAGCACTAGTTGTTCATCTATACTTTCATATTATCTTTACATTTCAATATCCTTTCTATGGCTGGCAACTGCTGTTTCCAATTTTTGTACCTTTAAATTTTTCATCATTTACCTTTGTCTAAGAATTGACGATGGACCATTAAAAACATCCGCCGGTTCTTGAAACGAACTGTCATTTTGAACGTATCATTGTGCTCCCAACAAGGAGTTTAAAGTACTTGCACTTCAATATCTAAAAAATGCATTTCGTTCTGCATCCAACATGGTCTTTCTTACGTATCTCGGTTTCAATTATTAATGTCGATAAGGGGTGGTAGCATTCATTGCTAATCAGAGTTGTTTCAGTACTCGTGCGCAATTTAAATGAGCTTGAGCTTTATCGTCCTTCTTGCCATTGTTCTCGCTTATTTTCGATCAAGCTTCATGCACTCAAAGGCAGCGAGAGAATTCTGCGACGGTCTTTTATAGTTCATTCCGAGCAAGTCCCATCACTATTGCCTATTCAGGTGCTTTGTGCTTACTTAATATGAGGGACAATGGAACAAACGGCCCTTCAATTTTGAACCAATGTGTAATGTAGTATCTAAACTTTTAATTTGTTTAATGTGATCCCTGAATTTTAGCCTAATGTGCAATGTGATCCCTGAACTTTTGATGAATGTTCAAGTTAATTCTTGCATTATATAAAAATGTTCAATATTATCTCTGAACTTGAATTAATGGAATAGCATTATTGAATATTTTCATATATTTCAGAAATTAAGTTGAACACGAATAAAAAATTCAATGACCATTATGAATGAATTAAAAGTTTAAGAACCACATTGCACATTTGCTATAGTTTAGGGATCTCATTGAATAAATTCAAAATTTAAGAACCACATTGCATATTGAATCAAAGTTTAAGGACCATTTGTGTCATCATCCCTTAATATGGTAATGAATTATCATACTTTATGTGCCTTATACTCATATTTGGTCAAATTTTGCAAAACTAGGTGACTAGCCTATGTTTGTTGTGACCGCAATGGCAGTGATTATTGCTAGACAGTCCATAGCGCTCAAGCGTTTTCGATGAGGGAAGGGCGGACACCTTAGAAGAGCTCAAAGGTTGAATTTATTGTTTACTATATGTCCTATAGTAACCATGTAATAATTACATGCTAAGGATTATTTAATGGAAAAGATATATTCGTTCATAGTCCTATTTACGTGAATGAGTCCATAAAATTAGTTGGGACTGAATCTATTCTTATGTGTGATAGGTTTACAGTTATGCTGAATCTTTAAATAGTCCCCAGTTGATGGATCATTGATAGGATATTGATGATTCTGTTGAAACCAGTGTGTTCTCAAGCATCACCATTTAGTATTGGATATCTAAGGGGATGATGAGTCACAAATTATTAAGTATTATAATATCCGAGTTAGAATATAGGTGCTTGTTTCGTGACATTATATTGAAAATATTCGGTTGGGATTATAACAAAAAATGAACTATACATGTCTCATAGAGTACATGTCAATTAGATTTGGGCATATGATCGAATTGGTGACTTGACAAATAATTCCATGGCCTTTATTTGATCGGGACATGGTGAGATAGAATGATCAAATTACTCAGTCACCAAAGTTGATAAGTTTATTATGTTTTTGAAACATTGACACTATCTGGATAGTCATGCTAGATATCACTCAAGTTTGTAGGAACCAGAGATTGATCAGGACAATTAGTTCTTTTGGTTGTGCTAATGTGTTAGTATAGATCTTGTTGCTAACTCAGTGATGAACTTAGAGATGTCACATACCATAAGAAATTAATATAACATTTGAATGAGAGACAACATTGAAACTATGTTTGCAATTGAGCTAATTAGATTGAGTCGGGTTGAAGATAAAAGATTTGAAAGGTGTTTTGGACTTTATGGTCGAATAAAAAATCTAAAGCAGGTTTGAGACTTTAAGACCGAATCAAAGATTTAAAGCGGGTTCAAATTCAACGACTGTATTAATAATTTGAAGTGAGCTCAAAATTAATAGCTGTATTAATGATTTAAAGTGAGTTTAAAATCAATAAACAAATTAATGATTTGAAATGGTTTTTAACGGCTAAATTAAATATCTAAAACTGTTTTAGATTAAATGGTCACATTAATGATCTAAAACAATTTTAAAATCAATAGGCGGTTTAATTATTTGAAATGGTTTCATATTCAAATGACCAATTAATATTTTAAAACGGTTTCAAATATAACGATCAAATTAAAGTATTGTAACGGTTACAAAATTAATGTCCAAAATAAGGACTCGTAATGGTTACAAATTAATGCCAGAATTAGTGTTTGAAACGGTCTCAAAACTAATATTCTTCAGACGATACAACCGAATTAATTCTTTGAAACAGTCTCAAAACTAATATTCTTCAGACGATACGGCCGAATTAATTCTTTGAAATGGATCTAGAGTTAATGAGTTGATTTATATGTGATCTAGGACTGGTTATAAAAAGGAAATTGAGAGGTAGATCATAGGATGATTGATGATTGATAATTGAAAGTGTTGATAGTGAACAATCAAACCATTTACACATGAGAGTGATTGCTATCACAATTATAATAGTGAGATCTCTCAATTTCTCTTTACTATTCAACATGAGATTGGTGGTGCGTGTCTGAACTAGAGGCTCCATATTTGTGGGGTTGAATCTAAGAAAGTTAGAACAAGTAATACTAGAAGACATCAGACTTTTATGATCAAAATTCCAAAAACGTTAGAATCACTGTGACCGGGAGATCAAACGTTCATAGTTAGAATCTAAATAATGTAAGAATCAATGCTACGAGGACATCAAATGTTTGTAGTCAAATTCTAAAGAATGTCATAACCAAATTTTTGGAGCACGGTACAAGGGTAATGTGATTAGCCCCTTTATCACTTCTGTGTGCTTTTATTAAAATGCACAAACAATGCTTTGGAAATACGTGTATGGGCATTTTTACTTCTGCTGAGAATTAGACTTTGATTTTATTCTACTTATGCACGTATTATTGTTTATTGAAACAAATCCCAACATCTATATCCTGGAGACAAACGCCTTGCTCATGTTGGCATGCGTGCGAATTACTCTTTGGTTCAAGAACACTATCAAGCTTGGAAATACTGCTTATGGTAAGGAAAGCTAAGACATATCTCCTAAATAAACAATTTAGACACTTCTTTTCTTACATTTTGTTCGGGAAAAATACACTAGAAGTACCAAAAGTTATGTACAGTGCTCACTTAAGTGCCAAATATTTTTTATAGATCAATTAAGCATTACTTTTTTTAAAAAATGATTACTTAAGTACCAACTCCAATTTAGGTCGTTGGAAACCTGACGTTGTTATATTTTATTAATTTCTAGGTTCTACGTGGCTCACCGACATGCTTAGTCAGCATATAACCCCTAAATGACATTGTCTAAAGTTGCAAATAGTGATAATTTATTTGCTGAATTTTATTTAAAGTAATTATTTGAGTGTCAAATTTTGTTTAAAGTGATTACTTTAATACTAGTTGTTATTAAAAAGTGATCAATTCAATACCAAGCATGCCACATGTAAATGCCACGTGGATTGAACTTTTTAAAAATTTGCTGAGTCATATTGTAATTTTAATTATAAATGTCATGTAATCAATTTGGCTGGAATTTCCCATTGTTGGCACTTAAAAGCGCGTTTGGTAATATTTTTGTTCCCAAGAACATTTTTTTTTTTTCAGAAATACTTTTTCTATTTTTTTGGTAAAAGTACTTTTTCTATTTTTGATACTAGGAATAGTTTCTGAGTATTTTAGGGCGTTTGGTAATTATATAAAATTTGTATTCCCATAATAGAAATTCGCGGTGGTCAGGCGAGGTTGAGCCTCGCCCAGCCACGGCGAGACTCCGGCAAGGTTGCTGGACCTGCTCTGGTCGGTCGTTGGCCAATGCTAAGGCCGACGACTAGTTGGGGGAAGAAGAGAGGAAGAGAAAGAAAGAAAAGAAGAGGAAGAAAATAAAGAAAGAAAAAACTTGTTTCTTGAGTTGTTTCTAGGAACAATAAACAAATTTGTTTTTGTTTCTTATTTTTGTTCTAAATTTATTCCCTGGAACAATTTGTTATCGGGAAAAAAAAATACCAAACGCATTTTTGTTATATTTCTGTTTCGGGGAATAAAAGAATAGAAATATGTGCTCTCAGAAGTGTTACCAAATAGCACATAAGTGATCGTTTTTTTTCTCTAATTTGGCACTTAAGTGAACCAGTGAAAACTTTTGGCATTGAAGTGAGCGTCGTACACAACTTTTGACACTTCTAGTATACTTATCCCCATTTTGTTCAATGACAAGGCTAGTTAAGAGCTTAAGGTAGATGGCTAGACTAAATCAGAATCGTAAGGATTTTGATTAATTGTGCTTATTGCTACGATTAATCAAGTTGTTTTAGCTCTAGCGAGTTGTTGCAATTAATTGACCGATCATCTCTGTCCTTACGACAGTGTTGCTTTTCCTTTCGATTATTGCTGTAACAGGAATAGCAGTTGCCGTGGTCTTTGCAAGTCTGACTCTCCTCCTGATCACGATGATCATGATATGGAAGACGAGCATCACAATCTTTACTCATTGAGCTTCTACTTCTGAGCTTGGTTTGTAACTCACTTCGCTATTCGCTGTCCTAAGGATGACCATCCTGTTCGGATGGAACTGTGGGTAATGAAACAAGTGCATTTCGAACTCAACAAGGAGGTCTCCAGCGAGGAAGCCGTCAAGACAGCATCCAGCAGAGAATCTGCTGGAACTTGGATCTCGGTCTGCTCTATGCGGAGATTGTCCACAGCATTTCACCGAGGTTCGCTCACTATGCTGCGAACGCACCGGCACTGCAATTGGTGCTCGTGTTCATCTTGATCAAGTTGCCCTACGAGCTCAACATCTGCCGATGCATGGTCAAGTGCGGCTACAGAGATTTAAGGATGGAATGCGAGTTGCTCGAGATGTTGAGGAACCATTTGAAGGAGTTCATACACGAGGAAGGGCTCAAGATTGCCTTTTCCGGAGAGGGATCAAAATGAAGAGGTAGCGATTGGCGAGGAAGTGGCAAAAGAGGCTGGATTGGTGGATGGAGTGCTCAAAGAAGGGGTTTATTATATACATGGTGGGTGAGAACAAAATCGTGGCTTTGAGCCGGTCCGGCATGGCGAAGAAAAGTGCCGATCAACCACTTGGTCAAGTGGATCGGGATGTTTGCCAGGCAGCCAGGATGTCGCCTTCAAGATCCCATGGAAGAGGCTTATCGAAGTCCGGATTACTTACGATATATAGTGATCGCAGTTTGGTTTATATTGTTGATCATAATGCTACAAGAGCAGATGTAATTTGCAAACAGATAGTCTTTTTTTACATTGGCCATGCATTTGTAAATCCACTAAACTAAAGGGCTATGATTAGAAAGTGTGATCAACAGTGATGTCTTCAAGAAAAACACTTATAATTCAATGAATCGATGCCCTTTTATTTGAATGGTCCTTGAATTTGTGCTCATTTTTCAATGTGATCCCTTACAAATTTAAAGGACTAAACGAGTGCCTTTTACTCCAAAGATCCAATCTTGTAGTCATGTTAGACCTCATGTGTCATGTAATACTGCTATAAATCAAATGGTCATTTATCATCTCAATCCTTTTCCTTTCGGTCTTTTAAAACTATCATGATGAAAGAACCTACCCCACCTAAGAGAGATATGTAACTAATCAACTAACAGCCACAATAGCAGAGATAAGCATAAAGAGAGGATTTAGAGAGAGCAATTACACCGACCAAGATCTACGTGGGAAATCATTTCCATGTGAAAGGGAAAATAAAAACCCAAGTCACAATTGCATCCACTAATCAACTTCGATCAAGAGTGCATAGTTGACGCCTCCAACTCCAAATTAATTACAAAACTTGTGATAACCAATCTCTTCAAAGTAAACATGTAACAAAAGAATCTCGAACTAGTTACTCGTGAAATATTTACCCTAAACTAATTATCTTCATAAAAAAATTTCAAATTGGTATCTTTAACCCAAATCTACCCTATATTAAAATGCATAAATGTCAAAACATCTAGATTTTCCATGTTGGATTTGTCATTTTTCATTTCAAATCCATCCAGCTGTTGTTTGCCATCAGTATGGATATGTATAAATTTTAACATGATATTGGGTTAAGGGTCAGGGATACCGGTTTAAGTTTTTTTATGAGATGGAAATTTGATTAGGGTAAATGTGTCATGGGTGCAAATTTGGGTATTATTATGAGATGAAAATTAATTTAAAATAAGTCGACAAAATTAATTTAAAATAAATGGGTCATAAGAATACAAATTTGACTAAGTTGGGATAAATGTGTCATGAGAAAATTAGTTTGTGATTTTTAATTGCATTAACCCATTATTTTTTTACCAACATCCATCGTATGATGAGTCAAATATTTGGGAGGAAGGCCATTTTGCTTAATAAGTAAAAATTCAGCAGCATGGTGAATGACACAACATTCCGTGAATGAGTTGACCAGAACGTCTTGCTCATATCATGATACATATATTTCACATACACGTAATTTTTCATTGTCAAATTGACAAAATTATGAGAAATCTCCGACAAAGTTGGGAAACGTATAAAATCTTTTCGAATTATTCTAATATTAAAAGGTTATTCTGAGTAATGAATTATTAAATTATTTAATATGAAATAACTACAATAATAAACGGCTTTTAGTTTACAAAATGAGTACTATGAGTAAGCACGCAAGTTGGTATCCATCCTTATCTGAGCACACAGGCTGGGCAATTTCCAAATGGCTTATGGGTAGGACTCCTCTAGTAGATGTGCCAATTCTGGATGGACTAGGTCCATACCCAATTCAACAATGGTGGGGAGTGATCTTTTGGGGGTAAGTGGGCTCCGACATGATGATATTCCTAGAAGTCTTCTAGGATTGGAACTTCTCATTATAATAATATCTTAAATAGTAAAAGTTTAAATTAGAATCAATAACTAAACACAAAGAGACTAGTGTCCATTGACATGGAAAAGACATAGCAAAATGGTGATTTTGTTACATCTACCTTATTTGCTGAATTACATTTATTAAGAGATGTTGGGATAAGCACAATATGGTTGTGGCTCATTCATACATGCACAACTATAAAAGGTAGTATGCTAGTTTGAGGTTATGCACGATTTATCCGTTGACATAAACAACTAAAACACGAGTAATGTGGAATTAAAATATATCTAACACTGGAGAGAGGGGCCTCCTTCTAAAGTTCAATATGATCATATAAGTTAGGCACTATCTAGCCAGAACCAACTTTGTTATGAGAGAAAAGATTTGGTTAAACTGTCGATGTCAAAAAAAATCAAATCATTATTATTGAAGTTTTCCCTAGAATATTTATTATCCAAGGGACCATAACCATGACATAAGCAACAATAATGCATGCTTACGCTATCTTTTTTTTTTTTTTAAATAACAAAAGGTGTATAAACTTATCGATTGGATTCATTATATATCACAGATAAATACAAAATATCCCATTGACTCGCATCGTTATCTATTTTATTCCTGCCAATTTTTTTTTTTGGGTCAAAAAATGAACATTTCTAATCTCTATGTAGGTCTCAAACATATGCAAACGTGTTCTTTTCAGAAAGATGAATCAGTCATCCATGCGGTGCTTGAGTAGCAGCTAGCTCGCTAGCTAAGTAGGCATATAATTGGTGACACGTTCCTGGTTTTGGCATGCGCATTTCTGGGCATGCGTTCATCGGTAATTGGGAAGAGAGTTAGCTAGTGTTTGTATTGGTTTGTCCATATATCTTTCTTACTTAGTCAGGACGACTGTTTTTTTCCAACTAATAGAAAGTTTTTCATGGTACTCATGCGACTTGTGGTTGGTCAATGCTTTTATGGGATTCCACCTTTTGTCCCCCACTCTCTTCTGCAACACATTAAACAGTTTCTTGATGCGTCTTCCCATGTGCAGGAAGCAGATCAACGCCTAGTATCTCTACAACCATAAATCTTAAACAGTGCACATGAGACTAAAAAGTGTGACATAATGCTCTTTCTCAAGAAACCTAACCCTAATTCGCTGCAGTTTGGCTTCTCTGCCTACCTGAAGAAGCATGTCTTGATTTTCTCGGAGTTTCCTCTTTTTTATAATGGCAATCATAATTTAACTGGGCAGTCAGGGTATGGTGACTGAATACTCCAAAGTTGTTGGTTCAAACCCTAACTCAAACAGATTTTGTTAATAGTCTCTCTCTAGTCAATACCTAGTAATTAGAACAAAGGAATAGCGTGTTGATAAGTCCAAAATGACCCCACCTATATGTACTGAGTATGCTCAAATTTAAAAATGTCGTGACCCAAGTTTCAGAACAAGTCTAGCCTGAAGGAGAATTGAAAAACTTAAAAGACCCAATTGCCAATTGAGAGATATGTTACTGAAGTTGCAGGACCAGTTGCTGAAGTAGAATACCATTCATTGGTAGTTCAATTGAGATATATGAATGAAGCATTAGTTGTTTCTTTTGTTCTGGAATTCATTGGGAAGGAAATGTGTGCTGAGCATCATTACTTGTAAGGATATCCAACTGATGGAATACAGAAATTTCTCTCGACTTTCTATCTCTCCTTTCTTTTCTTCCCTACTCCTCTCACCTTACTCTGATTCCCTTCTCTTCTCACCTTATTTTGATTAACATCTCGATTCTCATCCCATTATCAATTAGGATCATTTCACAGTACCAGGTGGAAAGTAAGAAAGGGGAATCCGTGTCACAGTAATTTAAGATAATTAATCACAGAAAATCTGGAATATTGCCTCTATTATTTACCTGTACTGAGGACAAACTTTTCCAAATTTTTATGATACTTTTATATGTTTATCAGATAAAAATGAAACATGAAAGCTGATTCGCTAACCTTGTTTTTTCTCTTCCGCTGAACTGTGAACCAGTATATCCTCTCATCTCCCTGTGCTTTCCTCATATTGAAATAACTCTTGGCTTGATATCAGACCGCAAGTGCTGAGATTTTTGACTTGATTACGAAATATTCCAGTGAATTAGGTGAACATTGTCCTAAATAACTCTTGGCTGAATGCCATCCAGATAAATCTGGAAAACAAAAACAACACTAAAGCGTCTAAAAATAAAGAGCCCAATATAAAAAAATTACCCCCATGAGTGTCATCACGATTAAAGCTTGAAACTTGATAAATATGTCTTGCCCTAAATACCTTCCCTTACATCCTCAACATGGCCTTGAGATTGATCTATCACTCCTTTCATCATATTAGAAGTTTGCTGAGATGAAGGTCGAAGCCTGATTGTTCCTAAATTGTTTATTTCTACATGACAAAGATTGCTCAACACAGTTTGATTTGCTACTGTTGAGTGTTGTTCATCGCCTTGACTTGATTAGCCTTTTCCCCTTCTAATCCTCTATATATATGCAAATACCTTCTTAGCAGATCAGCATAATCATCAAAACCCATCGTCTCCATAGCGCAGCAAATATCATCACCGTTCACGGTCTTCCTCCTCTCCTTCCGGCACTTCTCCGATGCTTCGCTGGTCACGAAGCCGATGAACTCTGAGACACATTCTTGCATCGTTTCTTTCGTTTGCTTTGAGATTTTTGCGTTGGGAGGCAGGATTTGCTTCATGATCCGCCCCACGTTGGCTATTGGGAGCAACCTGTCTTGCTCCTTGTTGCTTCCTTCGTCAGAACCGATGTTATCTTCCATTTCAAGAGGCTCACTCACAGAAGTACAAGATCCCGGTTGAATTTAGACTCTGTCTTCCAATGTCAAAGGGCTTCCTTCTAAGGTATACAAATGCACGGAGTTAGGCATCCGACTTAATATATGCATTTAACTTATGATTTTAGTCTTTGTCCATTTTGGTATGCGATGACGATGGTGGACCAGATCGACACAAATGGTGGGTCTTTGTCACAAGCTCAATCTACTGGCCAGATAAACATGAGTAGACACCATGAAGTCAAAAATTCTGATGATATAGTTGATTGTGATTTCATGGCATATTGGTTGTCTTTGCTCCGTAGGTCCTAGTGAAAAAAAGAAAAAGAAAAAGAAATAGCAATGTGCGTTCTTCAGTGTATTTTACACCTTTTAGTCCTCGAGTTATAAGTGGAGGATGAGACAGAATCGGGAGAGAATTTTTTTAAGTTTTAGACTTCAAATATTCTTTCCGATTTGGTGAGTTTTGAGGTAGACAAGTACCCCCAGCTTTCGTCCTTTTTTCTCTACAAGTAAGCTTACTCTGAGTAAGTAATTTGATTAGCGATGAAAGCCTAGGTTAATGATTATTTGTAATCCACCCGAGTATTTTAGTGCATTCAACCGGTAATACTCTATTATAGGATCTGATTAACCAATAAGTGAATAATTGCATGACATTTACTCTAGCTTGTGTCATTAATTTGGCATCAAAACCATAAAAGCACTTTAAATTGCATGAAATTTAGAGGGTTTTAAGGTTTAAATCCTTGAGATTTTGTAGCTGATGACACTTTGATCAGCATCAAGTGCAACTTAAGTGTCTCTCCTTTATTGAGAAGATATGGCAAGTTGAAGGGGGTCTTTTAGTTATATATATTCTTCACTCAGCAAGAACGCTCATCAAGTTTATTCAATCAGTATTTCTAATTAATTAAAAGTAGCAAAAATGTGATTAGCTGCTAGTCTGCTTGTCTCTCAAGTTGATCCAGAATTTCGCATTTTTATTTTGTGATAGTTAATATGCTTGTTCCTAAGTCGATTAGTTAGGTAACCCAATAAATTGGGTGACCGCTTGATAGTTTGCATTCCTTTTCCAGTTAAACTTGTGTGATTTCTAGAAAGCAATATCTATGGTGTGAAATTGAAGGTCACACGACTATTTATTGTTGCCATCTCTCACTATCAGTTACTTCTTGGTTCTCATGATTTGGGATGCTCTTTATCTGTTCTAAATGATATTTCACGGTAACATTGCCTTCTCATTTACAGCAAAGAGTTATTACTCCTGTTACGTATGAAGAGATTCAGCAGGTCTTGTGGTCAACGAATGGGGATAAGCACTAGAATCAAATGGCTTTTTGGTCCATCTTATACTTTTGCTTGGATTGTTATTAGTAAAGATTTGTGTGATGCAATGTCTTCTTTCTTTCCTCTTTGAAGCTATTGAAAAAAATAAATGCAACAGCTATTTCTCTAGTTAAATCAGCAACCGCTTCAACAATTGCTGACTCTAGGCCTATATCTTGATGCATTGTTGTTCATAAATGAGTTACTAAGATCCTACCTTGCAGGTTGAGTAAGTTTTACCTCATTTCATTAGTATGAATCATAGGGATGGTACATCTCCAAGCTGCTTGATTGATGCTGATAAAAGCTTTTGACTTATTGAATTGGGACTTCCTTGCAAAGATTCTGCATGCAACTGGTATGCATGTTTCTTTTCTGATTTGGATCAAGCTGTGCGTTATTTTTCCTCTTTCTCCATTAATATCCACGGTTCTCAAGGTTTTCTTGCCGGCAAAGAGGGTGACACAGGGTGATCCTCCTTCCCCTTATCTATTTGTGCTCGCTGTGGAGATTCTTTTGAGAATGCTTAATGCCGCTGCTAGAAGATAGATGATTAAGTACCACCCATTTTGTCCCAAAATTCAGTTCATCACCTTTGTCTTGTTGATGATTTGATGATTTGTAATGCTGCATTTTTAAGAGATTTTCTTTCTATTTTGCAAGACTTCAGGAATATGTCTAGCCTTCAAGTTTTTATTTATTTGGTTTGAATCTAGCCTTCAAGTTAACCCCTCCAAAACTGAAGCTTTTACTCCCGGATGTTCTGACAAACAGGTTCCTAATTTGCTTGAAATTTGTGGTTTTAGCAGAGAGCATCTTCTAGTTAGATACCTCGGAGTACCATTCATATCCAGTAGGCTTACAGATATAGATTCTAAGCATTCCGTGGATAAAATTAGAGCCAGATTCACATTCTGGACAGTGAAAAAGTTGACATATGCTGGCAGGCTTCAACTCATTAAAGCTGTTGCCTGTAGTCTTGTTAACTTTCGGTACTGGATTTTCTTCTTCCAAAGAAGGTCATTAAAGTAGTTGAGCAGAAATGTAGGTGGGTCTTTTCTTTGGAAAGGGCAACAGAGTGGTGACAAGGGTGCCGTATTGAATTGGAAGCAAGTTTGTCTTACTAAACATGAAGGAGGAATTGTGCTTAGGAGAGTGGACCTTTGGAGCATTGCTTGCGTCATCAAACGTGTCTGGAAAATTATCTTAAGTAAGGCTCTCTATGGATAACTTGGCTTTGCAATTATCCTATAGGCTAAGGTAGTATTTGGTCTGCCTCTCCTGATGCGAGTTCTGCTTATGCTTATAGGAAACTAGTAAAGGCTAGTTTGATTCTTAAGCCTTCAATTAAGTACTAGATTGGTAATGGCAAATCTACAGATCTTTGCAGATAATTGACATCCCCATGGAATTCTAGAGATGCTTATTCTTGAAGAATTATCTAATATGCTGCCTGCAAAATGGCTGATGTTATTTGAGATTCTGCTTGGACGTGACCTACAGCTAGCTTAGTTTCTCTTCAAGCAGCTTTATGTGGTGTCCTTTCCCTAAGTCACTTGCTGAGGATAAAGCAGTATGCACTTCATTAAAGATTGGAGTCTTGAGATATTCTGATGCATGGAAGCTTGTAAGAAATCATGGAGCAAAAGTCGACTGGCATAGAATTATTTGGTTTTCTCAAAATGTGCCTACATTTGCACTTACAGCTAGAATGGCTATCTCATTAAGCTGCCTAATCATGAAAGGATTGTTAATCGGTATTCTTCTCCAAGTTCTCCTTTATGTTTGTGATATATTCAGCAAAATGAATCTAGAGATCACCTATTTTCTAAGTGTTGCGTCTCTGCTACTAGTTGGAGGATACTGCTCCTCTGTGGTATTGACAGATCCCCTTGCGACTGGAATAATGAGTTTGTATGGTTAAAACAGGCTGCTCGAGGTGCAAGCATTAGGCATATTCTTCTCGAACTTGCTTGGAATGGATGCATCAATTAAGTTTGGAAAGAGCTAGGAATGAGCTGCTGCATAACAAGATCGTTTATTCCAAAGATCGTGTAGCTAAAGTGGGGTCTTTTGCTGTCAAGTGCAGCTCTGAAGGCTCTAGGGAATTGAAGCACAAAGTGCATTCTCCCCAATTGCCGGCTTTTTATTCTAACTGGCATGGTGCAGCTTTAGACTACTGACTTTTGGTTGCTTGCAGCATTGTTCTCCTGTTGTGTCTGAGGAGTGTTTTGTAGTAGGAATTGATCAACCCACATTCTTACCCTACCCACAGAGAAACTATGGTGTAGTTCAAAAAAATGCCAATTGATCAAAGAGCAATTTTGCATTCCAGTTCGTGTTGTTTCCTGCTGGCATTTTGATTGGCAAAAACTCGGAGGACACAGCGTGACTAGTGATTCGTCCGTCCCCAGCACCGAGAATAATGTATGCATCTATTTATAACTTGCCCGAGGAAGTTAGTTTTTCTATTGGCCTCTCATTCTTGGTACACAGTACAGATAGAGAACATATCAACTTCTGCCAAGAAAACTCCTGTATAATAACTACCAATAAAATAAATTAATACAATAATAGTCTCATAAGCATGATGTTACATGAGATTTTTTTTTTTTTTTTATCCTTTTTCAAATATATATTATCTGTATTGTTCCACTAATAAAGAAGGTTCTCCGTATGCAACCGGAATCATTTCTAGAGTCAAAAGATTTCCCAAGATCTCAAGAAAACATTTTATTTTGAATGATTGATGTGAGATGGAGCGTCCTTTCAAGTAATGGGGACAGGGCCCCATCACGTCTCCATCCTTTCTTTGTGTACGTAACTTTCATATAACAAAACATTTCACATTTTCAAGAAAAGTCACAAAAAAAAAAAGTCCAATTATAACACATTTATTTCAAAAATTATTTTGGTGATAACAAAAGTCTCATATTTATATTTGTGTAAGATATCTAGCCTAAATTTTTAACATCAAAAATCCTAAACTTAAACTTATGGGACATATTTACCGTCCTTTTCTTTTCTCATTTTCTTTTAACTTTTGTCAACTTTCTTCCTTAGTTGTCTCCTTCCTTGGTTTGCACTTGGCCGACACATTTGTTGCCGCCCTCACCGTTGCTTTCGTCAATGAGTTTGCCATGTAGAAAAAGAAAAAAGGAGAAGGGTGAAGGAAAGGAAAAGGAAAAAGAAAAGGAGAAAAGAAAAACATACAATAAGTTTACATATTTTTGTCTCGTGGATTATTAATGAAGAGAAAATATGTTACATGGATACAAAGTTAGAGTTTTTAGTGTTAATGGAGTAAATGCGTCACATTAATATAAATTTGAGATTTTTTATGTCAAAAAAATTTAGAGTAAATATATCATAATAGGCATAGTTTAGAGTTCTTATTCTTTTTCCCTTTACTTTATAGGTCTTCATCACACAATAACTTTTTTTTTTTTTGTGTCAAAACATAACATATTCTTTATTTACAATTATAGTTTGTTAAATATCAGGTTATCCATTAGCTATGGCAATAATACTGTAAAAAAATGTCCCTATATTTCAACCTCTTAGTCTACTAGTGATTGAAAAAAATATTGATTTAAAATTAAAAACTGATGTACATAACTACATAATTCCATATTGACTATTATTTGTAATAATAATTTCAATAATAGTATTGTCAATTAGTAATATGAAAATCATCCATTTATATGATTATGATTACACTCAAACAATTAAATAGATATCTATAAATAATTAATTATCATAATTACATTTGGTGAATCTAGTTTCAACATCTGATAATAAATTTATATTCAATATATATTAATTTCAATATAGTTCACAATACAATAATTTAGCATAGTTATAATGACTTGATTGAATATTAAAATTTGGTTATAAGTATTGTGATATGATATTAAACATAACAACTATGACGTTATTTGTCACATAACACAGTTCTTACATATAGTGGTTATTTTAGAACAACTTATTTAATAGCTGTTAGAGCCATATTCCAATTAAGGTCCCTCGATCTTCTTCCTCCTAGTCTATGGGTAATTGAAAAACGTTGATTAAAATTAATACGTAACAATAATTGCATTTACAATTATGTGTAATAATTATCGACGTAATAATATAAAAATTTATTAACATTATAGGTATTCAATTTATATAATTATATTCAAAGTTACACTTATTCATTATTATCCTTAAATAAACGATTATTGTAGATATATTTGTTGCATGTAATTTTGAAATCTTGTAATATATTTTGTATACTTTATATTTAGGGAAAAAGCCACAAAAAATCTCAAACAATGACCATTGTGACATATCTACTCCCAAACTTTTCTTTGCGATATTAAAAACCCCAAATTACTATGGCATCCCAAAATTTCACGGCCATTTCTAAAGGCATTACGACCTATGGAAAAGTGAATGGTTGTGTCGTTGAAGTATGTTGTGGCCTCTAGACCAAAGAATTATAATAGATTAAGGCCGAACACTTTAATGGAAAGGTATCTTGTGTTCTTGGGTTATCAAAGTTGGTGCTATAGGATAATTTGATAATGAAAATTTTGTTCTTGACTATGCACCTTATGGATTTGATTTTTTATGGATTAATGTTGCAAGTTTTTGGCCATATTATTTTTGTAATTAGGTATTTATTTAAGTGAAAAATAATAGTGGATTATTAAAGGAGGGAGTGGGCTGATTTTTGGGCCAAACCAGCCCACAATCCCTCACCTTTCGACCGACTAAGGCCCGGCCCAAGAGGCCCAATGGGCAATCGACCAAGGCTGGCCCAAGCCTAGCTGGATGAAGCCACCCTCTTGCATGAAGAATGGCAAGTGGCGTGAGGGGTCTTCCAAGTGTCACATTGCATGCAAAGCTAATGATGGTTAATCATTGAGGGGAAGAAATTAGTGAGGGGAAGGGGCGGATTAGGCAAGGAGCAACCGAGAGAGGGGGAGGGGTGTCGCACAAGAGAGGAAGAGAGAAAGAGAGGTAGCCGAAAGAAGAGGAGGACCGAGCTCCCCGTGCGTCCATCTAGCCGCCGCCGTCGAGCCGCCTTGCCCTCTGTTTTGCTTGCTGCAACTTGCTTGGACTAGAGGCAAGTAGAGTCCATCAATCTACCCTTTGCTTGCTGTGATGTGTGTGTAGAAAATGGTAAACTTCGGATGTAGTAGAGGTGAGGAAATTTTGGAGCTTTGGGGAGAAGTGTCGTGGTTTAGCATTCTGTTTTTCTAGAAAGGTAGTCTGTCTCCTTGCTGTTTCGTGAACTTTAGGTGGGTGTCTAGTTGGAATTTCACTTCGACTTCTTGATGAAAGTTGTAGAGAACCTCTTGAAGTATAACATATCAAAAACTGAGAGGAAATGAATAAGTATAGGTTGGAGAAATTTTTTTTTTCTTTGAAGAAGTTAGATATAGAAATCGTAATACTGACCTAGTGTGATTCTGTAAATTTTATAAAATTATCCGATTGGAATTTGGTCTTGTGTTCTTAATGAAAGTTGAAGATGACATATTAAGGAGTAATATAATAAAATTTGAGACAAAATGGACGAGTCTAGGTGGGTGAAACGATTTTATCCAAAACGGTTAGATCTGGAATTTGATGTCGAGGGTTATGGACGGTTATGGTTATTATAGTTTTTAATCTATCACAAATATAATTTTGAGTTCTTCATGAAATATTTACTTCTGGATTGTTTCTATAACATATAAAAATTTCAGAATTTTTGGAGTTAATTTAGGATTTTTACTGAATTGGTGAATGAAACTGTGTGTGGCAATATTCCGAAATTATAAAGATTGTAATGCATGGACTGTACCAAAATGTATGATGTTCTTTTGAGATGGTGTCCTTCATGAAACATTTTTCTCTAGATCTTGTATATAACATGTCGAATTTGTAGAATTTATTAAGGTTGTTTACTAATTTTCCAAGAATTATTACCAAAGGAATGCAATTTGTTTTTATCCGAAATTTTGCTGTATTTTCAAAAATAAATGAAATTGCTCCATGTGATATAATGTCTTGAGTGGTTGATTATGCTGCATATGTGGTGACATATGGCATGTTATATGACATCAAAAGTTGGTTGAGACACCACTGTTCGCGGTGGCCGCGTTGGTTTCGACCTTAGTACCCCACCGCCGGGGGAGGAGTTCGAAACTTCGCATGGTCGATGCTTCAGTGCAAGCCGCGTGATTCACCTGTGCCTGGGTCTGTGGTGGTGGCCTAGTCCACCCCAGGGTTTACTCCGCCGCGAAGTGGCGCACGGAGGTTCCCTGGGTCACTAAAAAAAAAAAAAAATGTTGGTTGAGACTTTTGATATTATTGCATCAAATGTCATGTTGAAATTGAGATATATGTGTGAATATAAATTATAATAATGATGATACCGTCGGAGGTATGAGCCGACGATGCCCCGGAAGTGTGGGTGCCGGATGCCCGGAGTGTGTGTGCCGGATGCCCTGGGAGTGTTGAGATGCCCAGAGGTGTGTGCCGGGGGGATACCTCGTGATGCCAGTTGGGGTACGAGATGCCCGGAGGTGTGTGCTGGAGGCTCCTCGCGATGCCAGGTTGGGTGCGAGCGATAAATGAGGGATGCAAACACTGATCCCCGAGAAGAAAGATGAAAATGAGATCCTTTTATGAAAGTGAAAATTTAAAATTGAATCAAGTGCATGGTGGAATATGCATGGCTACTTGATGACATATGTACAAGTGCATAGTGATATATGCACATTGCATGGTGGAATATGCTTGGCTGTTGATGATATAAGTACAAGTGCATGGTGGCTTATGCATGTTGTATGGTGATATATGCATGGCTGTGAAGTGAGGTATGCTCGAATGCATGAATGACATGTGTTTTATTCATGATACATTGATTGCTTTGTTTGACGCATTGTGTTGTTTGGTGGATCTTTACTGCTAAGTGGTTGTACTCACCCCTTTAGGGATTAACATTTTAGATTAGAAAGATGCTTCTATCACTAGTCGTACGTGATACCTTTTATGGCATACCTACTGACGTTGATGTGGAGTGCATGGAGCATTCCCATATTAGTGTACCTGGTCTAGTGTTTGTCTGAATCCATGTCTTGGTGATGTACGACGTGGGTTTTGCTGATGGCCCTGTTATTCAAGAGTTTTTGTCTGTTCACGTTCGACGCAATGTGGTGATGCTAGGGATGCTGTCGCTGCAGCCGCCTGATGCACCTGGTTGGGTGTGATGGCACGTATGACTGGTGGGAGCTGACACTTTTTGGGATAGCCGACGCTTGTTGATGGAGAGATGTACATGTCTGATGTAGGGTTGAGTTCTCTTTTGAGTTATAGCCAAGTATAGTTAAAAATCTTGGCCTTTTGTTGTACCGATTCGAGATATCCATCGTGAAAATGTAAATAAAAGTGACTCGGCTTTATCTTTTTATTTGGTGCGTAGCTGGTGTGTATTGCATTATTGTTATTGGAGTAAGAGATGATAAGACTCGTTTATGCTTCCATTGATGAGCTGCGCTGGGACCTTTACAAAAAAAAAAGGGGGGGAGAAGAATTCTATTGATCAACCCCTATGAACTATAGTTCCACTTTAATTAAAAAGTTATTAGATTGGTATGTAGTAGGATAAGTGATAAGTACCTGTGGCGACCCTAACGGATTGGGGAGCATGCCGAGGGGGTGCCACAATTACGCCTGATGTGACATATTTCCCCTAAATTTTTTCTTGTAATATGAAAAGCTCCAAACTTGTATTCATGTAACACATTTACCCATCCTCAGGGCTCAGTTAGATGACTTTCCAGCTAAAACAACATCATTTTATTTTACTCAAATCACATGAGTACGCACTATGTCAACATTGTTCTATGTAGGGAAACTTTTTATAGTACTCATAAGTTAGGGATTTTTTGTAGGGGTGATTGGGTCCAGGGTGGGTAGGGTTTAGACCTAAACCTGTTATAACCGATTCTCTTTTTTTGGACCTTGTACCCGACCCTGTTTGTATTGGACCATGTTCCCGACCCACCATGTTTTTCCGGTCCGGGAACAGGGTTAACCCTGTTTATATTGGAACCTATTTTGAATAAAGTTTTGTATTTTCATGAGACGGCACATCTCCTGTCTCATGTACAAATGAAAACAGTACCGAAACGAAAAGCATAATGTCAATAAAGTATTGAGGCGAGCATTATCTGCATCATTATTTTCTCATTTTGAGGTAGTAAATATAATAACTGAAAGAGCAAATCGCTCACCCAGAAATCTTATAAAACCAGTCGTTGAACCAAATGATATCCTTCAATAACTTTATCAAGAAGAATACAAGCCAGATCCTAAACGACCTAACTAAAGACACTCTCAAATTACACTGTTTCCCATAATTTTTTTAGATTAGGATATAAGAGATGAATTGCATTTAACACATAATACTAAAAAAACACCAATCATATGGCAGGCTAGCTTTCTTCTCCTCTATTACCCGTTGGACCACGAAGTGAACATCACAGGGACATCGCATTATGCAACAATTTGGTTGAGCCTCCAGCATCTCAGGTGATCTACACAAGTTAAACTTTCGTAAGTCCATCGAATGAATGAGCTTAATCTACTACTTGTTTACAAAGCACATTAAAAGGATGAAGCATTAAAGCACATTCACCAAAAATGAATATGGTAATTGGTCCATATAAAGCTAAGACACGCAAAGGAGAACACAAGACGGAAAAGCAAATTCTCCCTATAGATGCATTTCCATTGTCCCTGGGGAGTAGGTATCTAGATTCTAGACCCTTCTTTTGGCTATAAAAGTAACTCTGAGCTCAACTTTAAATTCAACACTAGCCTTTCAACAAATGTCATCAAAATGTCAAATGTCATCAAAACCGTGCCCTAGCAAACCAAGCTGCTCATGTTCTCAAAGCGACTAGGAATTTAAAGGGCTAAGAAAATCTGGAAAATAGAGGGGACTATAAGGAACCTAAATGGAAAAAAGATGAAGAATGGAATGAATTGACAACTAAGTGTCTCTCGAGTCTCAACACGTTCCTTTTGTCATCCCATACATAAATAAAGTTTATTTACTTACCACAAAATCGGAGTTTCCACAAAATGAAGTCATACATCAGCTGCTGAAACAAGAAAAAATAGCTGCAACAATGGCATATATCATCTGCTGAAACCAGAAAAAACAGCTGCAACAATGGCATACATCAACTGCTGAAACAAAAAAAAAAACAGAATGCAAGTTGCATTCAAATAGGATATTATGATATCTCAACTTGAGATTATCTCAAGTCCTAATATGATAATATTTATCATAATTTGAGATTTTCAAAATAATTGTCATACAATCTCATAAAACTCTATCATTCCAAAATCTTTCTAATCTTGCTAATTGTTAGAATGAATTTCCCAATGTGGTATAATTCAGAATGCTGCACGTGTTCAGAACTTCTTCACCTTTCATCACCCGCATGCGCCTGGGCTCTTTTTCAAGATAGTAGTATGAATGAGAGAAACTAGATAGAGAAAAGACTAACAAAAATGGCGTTCCTTTCGCATTCCAAAGAGGCAATTGATGATGAAACTGAAAGCTATTGAAAGCACAGCATGAGAAACACACTATGTATTTTTGCAAACAGATGTTTGCATCAATCAGGTTTGCATGGTGAAGAGCTTTCTTCACAACTACTGACAATAAGCTAAAAATTCTCGTCGAAACTTTGGATAGACAATGGAAACCGGCATTTCTCAATGAACCATAAATCAAGACTTGAGGCATTCGGTTTCTCACAAGAAAGATGTGCAATAGCTTACCATTGGCGGTGGCAAAACACGAACCTCAACGACAGCAAGTTCCTTTCTCATCGACATTCCAAAGAGAAATCAAACACAAATAAAGTATATTTACTTACCACAAAATCGGAGTTTCCACAAAATGAAGTTTATTTTCCAATGATAATGTCCTTAGTAAGACAATCCAAATCTATAAAAAAAAAAAAAAAAAGAAGAAGAAGAGAGATTAAATAAGGCATTCACTTAATAGATAGTTATGCGAATGAATTACAAGATAGAAAGAAATATATATAACTTACTCGCCTCAAATTGTTCCGCATTCTCGATGTACTCTTTAACATTAATTGGCACGCGAACAACTCTAAACTAATCTTGAGTACAAATTAAACCTTCCACCACTCTAGGAGTTAAAGAACTTCGAAAGCCATCAGGTATACGCCTCAATGTACTAAAAGCCAACTCTGAAGCAACAGTAGTCACGGAATAGACAAAACATCTCGAGCCATCAAAGATAAGATTTTATACTTTGACCCAGTAATCTTCTACCACATCAAAAGATCAATATTAAGGATATCTTCACTTTCAGCTTCAAAATACCGATCAAGCTCAGATTTTTTTTCATCAAACACTCTTTTCTTCGCGTGGAGATAGCTTTTGTGCCAAGCATCGATTTCACAATATTTGTCATCAATATCAACATTGGAAGCACTACTACTATTATTCACATTTGAATCACCAAATTTTTCTTTATTAGAAGAGCCAACAAAAGATCGTTCATAAGATTTATACAAATTCTCCAAGGTGACCTTCACTTTATTATGCATCTCATTAATTTTGGCTTCATCATCATAGATTTGTTCAAAGCAAAACTTCACATAATTCAACTTCTTTGTAGGATCCAATGCAACCGCAATCAATGTCATCATATTAACTTTATTCAAACTCCCATAATACTTGTCAAACTTCTCTTTCATTTTTAAACCCATAGCTTGAAGCTTTGGGTCTAAAGAATTCGTCGCATTATTCAAATACTTATATAACATAGCTATCCTCTCAAAATAATCACTGGAAGTAATATATGAACTACCCGACATCCTTTTGGTTGTATCATAAAACCGTCTCAGAAATTTAGAAAGAATGATGGCATTTTCCCAATCTTCATTTTTAGAAGGATCATTGTCAATTTCCCTTAAGAAAAATAAATCTTCATCTTCCATTCTTTTGAACGCTTTCTTGAATTTTGTGGCGGTGTCTAACATCATGTATGTGGAGTTCCATCTAGTGGCAACATCAAGACAGACCGAACCCTTGTATGCAATCCTCTCACTCTCAATGCAAGCTTTGAATGTCTTAGCTCTCGCCGGAGAACTCCTCACATACCTAACTATGCTTCGGATGCGTGCAATGGAATCACACACCTCATTCAATCCGTCTCTTACTATCAAGTTAAGTATATGGGTAGTGCATCTCATATGTAAAGTATCGCCATTCAAAATCAATTTTGAAAATTTTTCTTTCAAATAACTAACGGCCACATTATTTGAACTTGCATTATCCATTGTAATTGTGAACACCTTCTTTTCTATTCCCCAATCATAAATGCATTTCTCCATCATTTTACCAATCTCCTTACCCTTGTGATTATGCATCATCACAAAATTGATTATTCTTTTTTGCAACTGCCAATTTTCATCAATATAATATGCAGTAAGACACAAATAGTTCAAGTTTTGAATGGAACTCCACATATCCGTTGTGAGTGCAATCCTAGATTTAAGCTTACCAAAGTAAGCTTTCAAATAAGTCATTTCACTTAGATATAACTTCATATAATCTCTTACCATTGTAAATTGTGAAAGATGATGGAAAAAAGGTTGCAATTCAGTAACAAAATCGCGAAAACCAACATGCTCAACCATGAAAAATGGCTGTTCATCAATAATAATCATTCGAGTAAGTATATGCCTACAACGTTTTTTATCAAACTTCTATGTCGTTAACACACTACCACTACTAGTAGTAGTTTCCCTTACCTCGCCAACCAAATCTTTGTCACGTGATGCAAACAAAATTTACTTTTTATCTGTACGAAAATACTTTTTGCACTTTCTCAAGTGCTTCCACATAGTAGAGGTTCCATGATCAACATTATACACATAATCCATCCCGCAATGAATGCACTTTACCTTGACTGTTTTCTGTGTTTTCTCATCTATGATTCTCGAAAAATGATCCCAACAATCTGATTGATTAGCTCGCTTTTTACCCGAAGGAGGACGAGAGTTAGGTACTCTCACCTTGTTTGTCGCGCTCATGGTCGCAAATTCCACTTCATCAGCTCCAAGGAATGGCAATTCCATGAGTGGATTCATTTCATTATGTCTCTCAACTTCCATTGATATGTCTTTGTCTTGATCCATTAACTGAAAACTAAAAAAAAAAAAATTATATAACATTAGGATTCTACAAAAACAGATTAGTTTTCATAATAAATCAAATCTCTCAACATAACCTTGGAGACAGAAAATAATTCATTCATCCCAAGAAGTCACTTACCGAAGCTGTACGTTTACTAGTCGAGACAAGTGATCATTTTAAGATATAATTTTGCTTGAATATTAAAAGGAAGAGGCGAGTTTGGGTTTATAAGAGTATATTGAAGAAGAAAACCAGCAAAATAGCCTTCGCTCTCTTGCCTCTCTCACACACACACCCACTCGCACAAGTATTGTCTTCCTGTTGTGCATGACCAGGAAGTTGAAAATGAAATTCCTTCCTTATTAGGTAGGATTAACGAATACTGTGACAACAACAAGTTAGCAAAACCAGCTTAATAATTGTTGTATAATCTATCGATGAAACTCGAAAGATAAATGATTTACACACTATAAGAGTTTTATAATCAATACAAAATCAATCAATGAAATGTGAAAGGCAACGCAACCATTTTAAAACTGGAATCCATTGGTGAAATCGGAAAAGTAAACATCACTGACTGGCGGCGAGCGGACCAGAAGTAGCGTCAGGGTCGTTGCGTAGTGAGGATAGGGACAGCAGCAGAGCTGGGCTGTTGGCGGCAGGGGCGTCACTTGGGAGTAGGCTCAAAGTATATCTGTTGGGCATTGGAGACTCGGAGCAGATCTGTTTAACGTTGAGCAGAGGAGGACCTAGCAGCAGGGGCAGCAGCGGCTTCGCAGGGGAGGGCAGCACAAGCGAGGCGCTGTAGCAAGGGGCTCGGCGGGACGTGGCGACATCGGGTCGACGCGGATTAACACAGTAGCGACTTCGACGGGCTGTTGGTATCGCGGCTAGTGAGGGCGGCAAGGATCGACGCGACTTCAGTGGGCGTCAACGAGGGGGCTAGGCTAGATCACGAGTAGAGAAGGGGGGTGTCGTTTGGGCGGCGATCGATCGGCAGTAGGGGAGCTCGGGAAACAGCGTACGGTGAGAACAGGATCGGTGGAGGGCTACTGTGGGTTACTCGAAGATGCGACAAGGTGGGCTTGCGGACGAGAGATCTGCAGGTCAGGGGTGTTGGTGAGGCAACGGCAGCAAGTGGAACAGAGAGATCGAACGAAGGCGGCGTCGGCGCTCGGGTGCGAGCTCGGCCAAGGTCAGTGGCTTCGCAGGCAGAAGTAGTGGAGCAAAGCTTCAGATGACCGGCGGAACGGCGGCAGTGGTGCGAGCGCGAGGGGTGTGATGAGAGCGGCAGAGGCGGCGCTGGCTTCGCGATTTTGGGAGGGGAGCTCGAAGCAAGGCTGGCGAGCAGCCAGGAACCGAGTCGATAGAGGCGGCGTCGCGATTTCGGGGGGCGATGTCGGGATCTCACGAGTTGCGGGTGTCGCGGGAGGAAGGCGACGATGGGCGAGCGGAACCAAGATCGGCGGACAGGCGGAGGTCATGAGCTCGGGGAACATAGAAATTAGAAACACTGAAACAAATTAGGGTTTCGCGTTTTGGTTTTTTAGGGGTGGCTTACAAACCGGTTCCCAAACCAGTCCGGTTGATCCGGTTCTTAGGTGGGTAATCCCTCAGAACCGGTTCCTAGACCGGTTCAAATAGAGTCTGAGTTTTAGGAACTGGTTCTCGGACTGGTTTCAACCGGAACCGTTTCCCGATCCTGTTTTCCGGGTGGGTAGGACCGGGAACCGGGTAAACCCAGTCCGGTTGCACACCCCTAATTTTTTGTATCAAAGAAAAATTAGGGTAAATATGTCACAATGAGCATAGTTTGAGATTTTTGGTAGCTTTTTTCCTTCTAATGGTAGTTTAGCATAGTTATTAATGACTTAGTCAAATACTCTTTAATTATACAGATTTTCTTATATGTGTAATATCAAGGAAACTATTTCATCTTTTGAATAACCAAAGGTAGGGGAAAGGTTAAGAGATTGCTCATTATTTATATGCTTCTTGACCGTCTTAGTCTCTTTAACTTGACTACCTTCACCACTATAGCCACATATGCCTAGTTTGTTGCATGATTTGTTGAGCTGAAATATGCACATCTATCTCCAATCCTTCTAGAACTACAAAACTCCAAATAACCCCCCAAAACCCTATCGCAGATCCAAGCATTACGACCCCATACTACAATGCTTCTTCAAGCTTATCCTCTTTATGTGTATCTTTAGGGTGAGGGATTCATAGTGTTTGAGAGTGCAAAGGCATTTTCTTCTCAAAAGATCTTCATAGGGTAGAGGATTGCTGGCATATATGGAAGGATTGTCGATTGTTTGGATTTGATTTCCTTCTAGAATATGCTCGGTGAAGTTGTTTTGCGATAGGTTGAGGTGCACAAAAATGTCAATGCTGAAATGTCCTATGGATTGTCCCTGATAGGTGGTTGTTTGAAAGATCAAGAGATTTGAGTGATGTAATGTTCCCAATGCCAATGAGCATATCTCTAGAGATATGGTTGTGTGACAAGTTCAAACCATGCAATCTCGAGGGGAGAGTAAGTTCTTCGAGGATCAACCCGATCAAGAAGTAACTTGAGAGATCCAAACTGACCACAAGTTGTAGATCAATTTGGATTCATTATATCTTCCCTTCATGATCTCACCCACATGCTCTTGATCCCAAAAGCATGAAATGGTGATGGAATTGCATATAAAAAGGAAGCAATATCTTTTGTAGGAGCAATGGCCATAGATCCAAATGGATTGACTAAATCAATTTAATCATGCTGCTCATATTGCCAAGACAACGTGGGACTATTCTTGTCAAGTTGTTCGCTGCCATATCTAATATTTTCAATCCTGAGAGTGAGTAGAGCTACAGAGGGATGCTTCTAGTAAACCTATTCTCTTGTAATCTCAGGATCAACAAAACACGAAAGCTTTCGCTGAACCATGTTGAAATGCTTTTGGAGAAGCTATTCTCTCCAAGGTCTAAATTTCTTACTTGTGCAATAACACAAAGATAGAGGAATCTCTCCATTGAGATGATTTCCATTCAAGTGTAGGGTTGAAAGGATGGTTCCAATTGAGTGTGGAAGTACCGTGGACAACTTATTAAATGACAAAGTTAAGGAATATGAACGATTCCAGCAGTCCGGAATACTACCTTATGGCTTATTATTGGCAAGATTCAAATGAAACAACCCCTTCATGTCACATAATGATGACAGTATTGTACAATTATTGCATTATCATAACCATCATAATACATATGAAGTATATTATGCAGCGATCAATTACATATCATACAACTACATATTATTCAATACATGTTTAGTAACATAGGATTCTATTAAGTGGTTAATCTATTAGAGAGTAAGGCACTTTTGAAATATTTTATATCACTTCTTCTTTATTGTTACTAAAGGAAATAATAGCACTTAAATCAAAGGGACTGAATTGTTTATTACATGGCAGCATTAATTATTGCTACAGCAATAAATGCGCGGTCAATGCCCCGAAATATTCAACTGATCTTTTAAACCTGAAGTTTAGAATCAACTCAAATCCACATTTCGCACTTTACATGAAAATAACCTTTTCTTTCATTAATTTATTGACCACCATATTAAGATACTCAGAGACGTACATTTCGAGCTCAACAACAAGGTCTCCGTCCGACGCCTAGCTAGCCGTCAAGATAGCACCCAGCCCAAGGATCCGCCGGATCTGTCCTACACGAAGGTCCTCCACTGCATTTCCCTGACGTTCGCTCACTGTGTTGCGAATGTACCAGCGACACACTCGGGGTTCGTGGTCGTTGTCGTCCCGATCTCTAGGAACGATTTTTGTTCTGCCGCCGTGTTCCCCCACGAGCTCATCAACCGATGCGTGGTCAGGAGTGGGACTAGAGGAGGATGGAACATGAGTAATCAGCTGTTCGAGGAGATGTTGGGGAACCGTTCGAAGGAGTTCATATATCAGGAAGGGCTCAAGTTCAGTGTTTTGCCTTCGCCCGAGAGTGATCAATAATGGAGTGGTGGCGATCAGTGAGGAAGTGGCAAAAGAGGTTGAATTGGTGGAAGAGGGGTTTAAAGAAGGGGGGTTTTGTATACATGACGGGGGAGAGCAAGATTGTATCTTCGAACCGATCCGGCACAGCGAAGAAAGTGCCGATCAGCTATCTGTTCAAGTGGATCTGGATGTTTGCGAGGCAGCCGAATGTCATCTTCAAGATCCCGCCGAAGGCTCATCAAAGTCAGGACCACTTGCGGGATTTTGGGATCCCAAATTGGGTTGTAAATTGTTGATGATGATGCTACAAGAGCATATGTAATTGGCAAACATATGAGAGTCTCCCTTAAAATTGGCCATGCATTTGTGGGGAAAATTACCAAAAAAGTCTTAAATTTATTGTAATTGCGTTAATTCAATCATAAACTTTCTTTTTTTTTTTTGTCAATTGAGTTCTAAATATTTTACTTTTGTACAATTTTGGTTAGCTGGTGCTAACGTAATATGACTAATACTGACATAGACAATTTTAAATAATATTTTAATATTTATTAATTTCTTTCTTTCTTCTTCATTTTTCCTTTTTTTCTTCTTCTCCCCTTCCTTCTTCCTCCAACCAATCATCAATTGTGACCAGCCAAAGGCTAGGGCTGACAAGATCAACCTTGCTATCGTTGGGCGAGGCTTGGCCTCGCCATATTTAGCGAGGGCTCACCTCGCCACGGTTGGACAAGGTTGACCTCGCCATCATTAGGCCAGGAGACCTCACCAGCCCTAGCCTCTGGCCAATCACCAACCAACGACTAGCTAGAAGAAGGAGGAAGGGAACAATAAAAAAAAAAAAAAAAAAAAAAAAAAAACAAAAGAAAGATAAAGAAAAGAAAAATAAATAAATAAATTCGAAAAAAATTAAATATTATTAAAAATTATCTACATCGGCGTTGGTCATACCATATCAATACTAGCTAGCCAAAATTGGCTAGATAGATTGAATTTGCACAAATGTAAAAAGTTGATGATCCAATTGATTAAAAAAATGTTTGAGACTAAATTGATACAATTGCAATTGATTTATGATTTTTTTGGTAATTCTTTCCGCATTTGTGTATGCATTAAAGAAGCGTATGCTTAGAAAGTGTGATAAGCTATGATGTCTTCAAGTAATATTTAGGGAGAAGTGCACTAGAAGTTTTAGAACTTGCAATGGAATTTTAAAATGTGTAACAAAAGTACAATCAAGTCCTAGAATTTTCAAAAACTGTAATTAATGGAAAGACTTGATTGGACCAATTTGACAACTTTTAGAACTTGATTGCATTTTTTAGAAATTTTAGGACTCAATTGTGTTTTTTTTTTTGTTGTTGATAATTTTAAAATTTAATTGCACTTTTGTGACAAACAAATATTTATGATTCAATAATTGATGCCCTTTTATTTGAGAATATTATCCTTCTACTAAAAAAAGGGATAAAGCTATGAATGATCCCTGAATTTGTTCTAATTGTTCAATGACATCCCCTACGAATATAATGGACTAAATGAATGTATTTTAATCCAGATTTCTAGTCATTTGATCATGTTGAGCCTCGTATTTCATATATAACTCCTATAAATCAAATGGTTTTTTTATCGACTCAGTCTTTTTCCTTTTGGTAATTTGAAAATGTTAAGAAGAAAGCACCTCTCACATACATGTGAGAGGATTTAGAGAGAGCAATTTACACCAAGATGTATTTGGAAAACACATTTCGTGTGAAAGGAAAAATACCACAGTATAACGGAATTCATTAATCAATTTCGATCATGAGTAAATAATTCAAGCACCCACAAACATACTAAAACACAAGCTCCCCCTTCTGCACGCCATTACACCACCAACTCCAAATCAATTGCGAAATATGTGATAGCCAATCTCTCTAAAGTGAACACAACCAATTACTTGGAAGTTTGGTACAGTCTTCTAGTGGAACTATAAGAAATTTACACTTGTGTTTTCAATTTGAGTACAAAGCAATCTTGAATGTGTAGAAAAACCTAAACCCTCTTTCCCTTTTCTCTCGTGTTCAAGACCACCAGGACCACCACTAGCAAAAAGCTCTACTAGTGAAATAAACGCACTATAAGGCAAGGGGCTCAAGTTACAACTCACGGATCTGGCCCGTTTAACAAGCACACAATACCCTAACAGTAGCTTTTTTTTTATAATTAAAATATAGATTTTACTAATAAATTTCGATTTTAATGGAACATTACTTGGGAATCCTTCAAATGTTCATCAACCCATCTATATTCGTATAAAATATTTCAATTGTTTTCAACTAAACTTTTCTTCTTGGGAGGAACTTGTTTTTGTCTACGCTTGTCTACGTAGCCCCAAACAGTTAATCAATAGTTGTAACTGAGTCAAGTTCCTCTCTTTCATGTGAAGGAGCACATTCCGACTTCTTACATAAGATCATGACATGTTATTCCAAAACGGTTTTACATATAACTAGGTAACACACTCACCATTAGTCCAAGAAATGATGATTTTTCTTCCATAAAGGAAGGTTCATCTCACTATTCATAAAAAGAAACTTATATATACAATCTCAAACATGAATAGGAGAAGCTCTTAGAATTCCATATATATGCAATTTCTTGCTATAGTGTTCTCTTTTTACCAATGAGAAGATTGCCCAAAAAGTCCTAAACCTATAAATAATGGGTTCATTCCTAAACTTTCCAATTATACCAATTTAATATAAAATTTTTAACGATTTGTCAATTTAATCCTAAACATTTTAATTGTGCAAATTTGGTCCTAAAACTTTTGACGATTTGTAATTTAATCATAAAATTTTATTATAATTTGCTAATTTAGTTAGTTTCACCAATTTTGGTCTTAATATTACTAATGTGGATGCTATTCTCCAACATGGCATGCCGGCATAGACGTGGACAAGATTTTACATTTTTTTTTTTTAAATCTGAAATTTTTAATAAACTTTTGGATTTTATTTTTTTCCTTTTCCTTTTCCTTTTTGTTTTTGTTTTTGTTTTTATTTTTATTTCCTTCTTCCTCTAACTAGGGAGTTAGACCTTGTTGGCCTTGGGTGAGGCATGCCCTTGAGAAACTGGTGAGGTCAACTGAGCTTGCTGGCCTTAGGCAAGAGTTGTCATTGGACGAGGGTCAATCTCATGAGCCTCAGGCGATGTTGACCTCGCTAGATTTGGCGAGGTCGAGCCTTGCCAACCAAAGGAAGAGGCTAACCTCACCCAGGGCCGGCGAGGCTCAACCCTTGCTAGTGGCTAACAAGGATGTTGCAAGCTATTGAGGCTTGGTGATCAATGAAGGAAGAAAGAAATAAAAGGAAAAAAAAAGAGAAAAAAATAAAAAATATTCTAAAAAATATAGAAAAATCTAAAAATTGAAAAAATTATTTATATCAGTAATTTCTAGTCAAAATTGACTAAAAGGATTGAATTGGAAAACCTAAAAAAATCATAACTAAATTAACATAATTTAAAGGTTTAGAGCGAAGTTGGTCGCCGTACAATAATTTTTAGAATTTTTGGACAATTTTTTTTTACTGACATCCATTTTTCAATGAGTCAAAAATAAATGGGAAGAGGGCCATTTCGCTTATTAAGTAATTATTAAATTCAGCAGCGCGGTGAATGACACGACATTCATTGAATGAGTTTGACGCCGAACCTTTTACTCATATCGTGATACAAATATTTCCCATTCACATCACTTTCATTGCCAATATCACATTATGATTCTCATCTTGGAAATCTTTGGGAAACGCGTAAAATCATTTCGAATCATTCTAATGTTAAGAGATCATTCTAAGTAAATAATAAAAAAAAGTATTTAAAATTAAATAATAATAATTGTAAACTACCCAATTTTCCAAGATGGGGTTCTCTGAATAACCACACAAATTGGTGTCCATCCTTATTCAAGCATGCGAGCTAGGTCAATTTCTAGAGGCATGATTAGGGACCCTCGAGTAGATGTGTTATTTGTGGATAAACTAGACTTAGACCTAATCTGACAAGTGAGACTGAATGATCGTCAGGGTAAGAGGGCTCGAACAAGATTTGTCTTCCAGCAGTCTTTCAAGATAGCGTCGGGGGCAGGGATAGAGTGATCCACGCATCAAATAGGGGAGTGCCATTGGCGATATGGATGAATGGTGACAAGGATGTCAATGGTTTAAGAGTGGGAGTATGTGAGTTATGACACCTCAATTCCACGCATCAAATAGGGGAGTGCCACCGGAGATATGGATGAATGGCGTTGAGGATGTTAATGGTTTAAGAGTGGGAAGTATGTGAGTTATGACACCTCAATTCCAATATCGGGCGGCTATCCTTATGATATCATTCAAAGCAAATACGCAACTCCAATCAAAGTAATTTACTTTTTAGTGTTTGCCCCACATGGATTGGACCGTGACATTACAATAATATCTTGAATAGTAAACATTTAAATTAGAATTAATAGCCAACACAAAGAGACGTGAGCTCATTGAAATGGAAAAAAACATAGAAAACTGTTCAATTTGCTAGTACACCTTTTTTTCAAACTATTACGTATTTAGAGATGGTGGGACTTATTTGTAGACGTACACCTTATTTGCGTAGGCGGTGGTGGCTGGCGGATGATGATTGGCAGCGACAAGTGGTGATTGGTAGAAGGTGGCGGGCGGACAGTTGGCTAATAGCAAGGGCGAACGATGAGAATAATTTTATTTCTAATTACTTTTCCATAATAAAATAGAAAATATTTACTTCTCATTTATATTCCAAACCTATTTTTGAACTAAAAGTTTGTCTTAGCAATAGAAAAATGAAATTACGTTACCAAAAAACTTGGTCCAAGGAATTGAAAAAATAGTTATGTCTAGAAAAAGAATGGTTATCATGCGCGTTTAAAACTTAGTTTGGAATTAAAGATATATCTAATGCTGGGGGGGGAAGGGGACACTTTTTTGTTTGGTAAAAAAATTCATTCATTTCCTAAAAGATACATGAGAGGTACATTACAATCCCTGAAAACTTCAATCCAAAGCAAAGTCTAGAAAGCTTCAAAACAAAACAATTTCTAGAGATCAAGATGGGATCATTTGAGCATGGTCAATAGGGCACAAATGATAATTATTCTATTCCAAAAGTCAATTTTTGGCAAGAAATTAATTTTTCTATTTCTATTATCTAGACAAGTTTCTAAATAAAAATATGCGTTTGATAACGATATAAAATTTCTCTCTCCCGAAAGGCTGGCAAGGGGCGGTGGACAAACGGCAAAGGGTGGGCGGTGGGTGGGCATTTGGTTAGTAGCAAGGGCAAGCGATAAAAAATAGTTTTTATTTTTCATTTTTGTTTTAGAGATAGAAAAGTAAAAAAGTTTTACTTTTGATTTTTGTTCCAAACTTATTTTTAGAGTAAACATTTGTTTCAAAAATAGAGAAATAAAATTGCGTTACTAAATAGATTTTTGTTTTAAACCGACACCAAAATTGAAAAATAAAATAAAATAGAAAAACAGATAAATTGAATTATTATTAACTCTCGCTTATTCTACAAGAGCAGATTTGTAACTGTATCGAATCCAAATGATCAGCGATTGATCACTGGATCTTATGTCATTAATGATGAGCACATGCAAGGATCAGGGGAGGGGGGCACTTGACCCACCTAAAGTTTAGTACGATCAAATTAGGCAGCAAGAAGATTATTACATGTAATACTTTCTTGATAGCCCACAGCTCCAGGTGCTATCTAGCTAGGACTAACTTTGTTATGAGAGACGGTTTTTATTAACAATCCATGTTGAAAAGTCCAATTATTACTCTTGAAGTTTTCCCTAGAACATTTATTATCCAATGCATAATAATCATGACATGAGCAATAGTAATGCCTGCTTTACCTTGTTTTTTCATAACACAAGTTGTACGAACTTATCAATTTGATTGATAACATAGGTGCTCACAAAACACTCCACCTACATGCTACCTATTCTATTCCTGCCAATTTTTTGTTAAAAAATGAACATGTTTGATCTCTATGTAGGCCTCAAAACGTTATGCAAACTTGTTCTTTTCAGAAAGATGAATGACTCATCCATGCGGTGCTCAAGAAGCTAGCTAGCTAGGTTGGCATGTAATTTGAGAAATGTTCTATGGTTTTGGTATCCAATGTCCTAGGCATGTGTCCATGGGATCATTGGCGAGAGAGCTAGCTATTGTTTTTATTGGGTGGACACATAATTTTTCTTGCTTGATCAGGACAGCTGTTTCTTCCAACTAATAGATAGTGTTTCATAGTACTGAAATGACTCGTGGTTGGCCAATGCTTTTCTGGGATTCCACCTTTTGACCCCCACTTTCTTCCTCAACACATTAAACTGTTTCTTGATGCATCTTCCCATGTGCAGGAAGCAGACCAATGCCTCGTGTCTCTAAAAAGGAAACCTTGAACAGAACAGAGCAGAAGATACTAAAAAGTGTGATATACCATGCTTTTTCGACGGAAACCTAACCCTAACCCTAATCTTCTGCAGTTTGGCTTTCTCTCACCAGCCCAAGAAACATGTCTTAGTTTTTTCAGACAAGGATTTCCTCTTTTTTATGAAGGCAATGAGTGAAATAACGAGGCAATCAGTGTATAGTGATTGATTACTCCAAAGTTGTTGGTTTAAAGCCCCGACTCAAACAGATTCAGTTAACAGTCTCTCTCTAATCAATACTTACTAATTAAAACAAAGAAATAGCACGTTGATAAATCCAAAATAACCCCATCTAGATGTACTGAGTATACTCAAATTTAATATTAATGACCCAAGTTTCAGAACAAGTCTGGCCTGAAGGAGAACTGATAAACTTGATAAAGGCCCCATTCCACAATTGAGATCTACATTACAGGAGTTGCAGGACTCGATAAGCTGCTCAACTAGAATGCAATTTATCTGTAGTTCACTTGAGATACTTGAATAGGGCGTTAGTTGTTTCATTTGTTCTTGAATTGATTAAAGTGGAATGACAAATCCATTTCTTCACCTATCTAGTGAAAAGTAGTAGGATATTTGAGATTATAATCAACAGTGGATAAGATCCAATTAAGTTTTGAATTATCAGGGATAATGTTTTCCTTCATTTTACCCAAAAAGTTGAAATTACATAATTCCTATCTCATTTATCTTTATTCAGGGAAAGACTCGACATATACATCACTTTGCTTAAAGAAACTGTTGGTATAGGATTATGCAGCATGCAGGCACTTATTAGGCAAATGATCACTTTTTGTAGTGCTTATATTTTTTCGTTAAAGTCAAGCGAGATAGAGAGATTGGGAAGGAAATATGCGTGCTTATAAGCTGAGCACTATGATTCGTAAGGATATCCACCGATAAAATATACAAATTTCTCTCTCAACTTTCTACCTCTCCTCTCTTCACTTCCCTTCTCTCTTCTCACCTTATTCTCATCTGATAATCAATTGGGATCATTACAAAATCCCAGGTGAAAAGTAAGAAAGGGGGAATTTATTTAACAGTAGATTAAGACACTTGAATGCAGAAAACCTAGAACAATATCTCTATCAATTGCCTATATTAAGTTCAACCGAAAAAATTAATTTGCCTCTATTAAGGACAACCTTTTCCAAATGTCTATGATACTTTCATATATTTATCAGATCAGAGTGAAACATGAAAGTTGAACCAGTAAATCCTCTCATTTCCCTGTACTTTCCTCAAACTGAAATTAGAAGATAAAGAGTTCCACTTAGAACTCTGATTTCAGACTGCGAGCTAACTCTTGTCTGAAGGCTACGCAGACAGATCTGGAAAACAAAAACAACGCTAAAGCGTCTGCAAATAAAAAGCCCAGATATGTAAAATTACCTCCATGATTAAAGCCAGAAACTTGATAGATATCGCTTGCCTAATACCTTCCCTTGTATCATCAACATGGCTTTGAGATTGATCTCTCTCCTTTCATCAGTTTAAAAGTTTGCCAAGGTGAAGGTCGAAGCCAAATTATTTCTAAATTGTTGAGTATTCTACATGACAAAGATTGGTCAACACCGTTTGATTTACTACTGTTGTTCACTGCCTGTCTCGATTAGCTTTATCTCCTTCTAAGTCCCTATATCTATGCAAATACCTCCTTAATGGACCGGCATAATTGTCGAAACCCAGAGTCTCCGTAGCCCAGCAAATATCATCACCGTTCACGGTCTTCCTCCTCTCCTTCCGGCACTTCTCAGACGCTTCGCCAGTCACAAAGCCGATGAACTCTGAGACACATTCTTGCATCGTTTCTTTCGCTTCCTTCGAGATTTTCGCATTGGGAGGGAGGATTTGCTTCATGATCCGCCCCACGTTGGCTATTGGGAGCAACCTGTCTTGCTCCTTGATGCTTCCATCGTCAGAACCGATGTTATCTTCCATTTCAAAAGGCTCACTCACAAAAGTACAAGATCCTGGTTGAATTTAGACTCTGTCTTCTAATGACAAAGGGCTTCCTTCTAAGGTACACAAATGCGCGAAGTAAGGCATCTGACTTAATATACGCATTTAACTTATGATTTCATGTCTTGTCCATTTTGGCATGTGATGACGAGGACCGGCTTGACACAAATGGTGGGTCTTTTGGCACAAACCTAATCTGGCCAGATGATCATGGCAAGACACCATGGGTCGAAAATTCTAATTAAATCGTTGATTGTGATTCCACGGCATATTTATCGGCTTTGTCCTATGAATCATGGTGAAGGGGAAAAAAAAGCAATTTACTTTCTTCAATGTATTTTACACCTCATATTCCTCAAATTTTAAGTGGAGGATGAGATAGAGTGTGGCGTCAATTTCTTAAGTCTTTAGGATTCAAAAATGCTTGTCGATTTGGTGTAATATTGGTAGACAAGTAGCCCCAGCGTTCGTCCTTTTTTGTCTACCAACGAGCTTACTCCGAGTAAGTAATTTGATTATTAATAAAACCTCAAGTTGGTGATTAATTGTAATCCACCCAAGTTTTTGCGTGGATTCAACCGCCACTACTCTACTATAGAATCTGATTAACCGATAAGTTATTAACTGAGTGGCATTTTCTCTAGGTTGTGTCATTGAATACGACATCAAAAAGCATGCGTAGTCAATGACGATAACCTCAAGTATCAAGTGCAAGTCAAGCCTCTCATTTGTATTATGGGTTTATGGGGTTGTCCTTAGTTTTATGAGTTTTTGGGGTTTTCCCATATGGGCCCACTAGGGGCCTGCCAAGCTACTCATAGAGGAGCTCCAAAGTTCAAGAATACACATGACCGACAAAAAAAAAATTATATATTCCTCATTTGGCAAGTACATTTATCAAGTTTAAAATCAACATTTCTAATTAATAAGGAAGAAGCAAAAATGAGATCAGCTGCTAGCTGGCTTGTCACTTGTGTTGTCCATCCTCTCTCAATTTTAATTTGTGATATTTTCTATGCTCGTTCTTAAGTTCTCTGGTTAGGTAACCATTTGATTGGATGACTATTTGATAATTTATATTTTTTTTTAAGTCGAAATTGTGTGATTTCTAGAGAGAAAAGTCTATGGCGTGAAATTGAAGGTAACAAGTTGTTGTTGCCATTTACCAAAAAAAAAAGGTTGTTGCCATCTTTCGCTATCAGTTACTTTTTGGGTCTCCAGATTCAGGGTGCTCTGATACTTCTTTATCTGTTCTAATAATACTTTACAGTAACATCACCTTCCCATTTTCAGCCAAGCCCTATTGCTCCTATTTCGTACGAGATTAAGGAGGTTTTGTGGTCCACGAATGGAGACAAAGCGCTAGGATCAGATGGCTTCTCTGTCTCATTTCATACTTTCGCATGAACTGTTTATTCGTAAAGATTTCTGCGATGCATTCTCCTATTTTTTTGAATTCCCACTTCGAAGATATCGAAGAAAATATATGCAACAGCTAGTTCTCTAGCTCCTAAGTCGGCAACTGCTTCCGCAATTGCTGATTTTAGGTCTATATCTCTGAGATCCTAGCTTGTAGAATAAATAAGTTTCACCTCATTTCATTAGCATGAATCAGTCAGCATTTGTTAAAGAAAGGAGTACTGGAGAGAACATCTTGTTGGCCCCTGAACTTGTCAAGAATTATCATAGGGCCGGTACATCTTGAAGGTGCTTGATTAAGGCTAATTTGAGAAAAGCTGGACCTATTGAACAGGGATTTTCTCCTAAAGATTCTGCCACCAATTGGCGTGCCTGTTTCTTTCCTGACTCGGATTAAGCTGCATTACTTTTCCCTCTTTCTCCATAATGTCAATGGTCCTCTGGATTTTTTTTTTCTTTTTGCTTGTAAAAGGGGGAAGAGACTGGGTGATCCTCAATTCCCTTATCTATTTGAGCTTGCTATGGAGGTTCTTTCAAGAATGCTTAAAGCAGCTGCTAGTAGGGGGACAATTAAGTACCACCCATCCTGTTTTAAAACTCAGCTCAACCACTTTTGTTTTGCTGATGATTTGATGATTTTTTTTTTCAAAGGCGATGCTGCATCTTTAAGGGAGATTCCTTCTAATTTGCAAGGCTTAAGGAATACGTCTGACCTCATATTAACCCCTCCAAAGCTAGAGTTTTTATCCCGGATATTCAGATGAACAGGTGAAATATTTGCTTCAAATTTGTGCATTTTAGCAGAAGGCATCTTGTAGTTAGACATCTTGGAGAACCACTCATATCCGGGAGCTTGCATATAAAGATTCTAAGCATTCGGTAGTTAAACTACAGCTAGATTCACATGTTAGACAGTGAAAAAGTTGACTTGTGCTGGCAGGCTTCAAATCATTAAATCTGTTGTTATAGTCTTGTTATTGGTGCCGGATTTCTCTTCTTTTCTTTGGAAAGTGCGACTGGGTGGTGCTAAATGTGCCAGAGTGAAATGAAAGCAAGTTTGTCTTCCTAAACATGGAGGAGGAATTGCACTCAGGAATATGGATCATTGGAACATTGCTTGCATCATCAAATGTGTTTAGAAAGTAATCTCAAGTGAGGCTCTTCATGGATGGTTTGCTTTACAATTATTCTCTAAGAGAAGGTAGTATTTGGTTTTAGTCTGCCTCTCCCGATAGAAATTCCACTCACGCTTGGAGGAAACCAATGAAGGCTAGTTTGACTCTCAAGTCTTCTATTAAGTAATTGATTGGTCACGGAAAATCACTTATCTTTGGACATATAATTGACATCCGCATTGAATTATTGTAGCTCAAAGAATCATCTATCCTACCTCCTTGCCTCTTCACTTTTAGGTGGCTGGTGTCATCTGTGATTCTGCCCAGCGGTAGCCTGCTGCTAGGTCTGATATTTCTATACAAGCTGATTTATGTCGTATTCTCAATAAGCTGCCTACTCTCGAAAGGATAATTAATTGGTATTCTTCTCCAAGTTCCGTTTATATTTGTGATGTATGCAGCAAAATGAATCTAGAGATCACCTATTTTTCCAGTGTTGCTTCCCCGCTGCTGTCTGGTGAAAATATTGCTCCTTTTGTGGTATGGACAGATCCCCTCGCGACTGGGATCACGAGTTCTTAGGGGCTAAAACAGGCAACTCGTGGTGCTAGTGTTAGGCTTATTCTTCTCTTGCTTGAAATGGATGGATCTATTATGTTTATAAAGCTAGGAATGAGCTGCTGCATGGCCAGATCATTCCTTCCTAAATCGTGGAATTAAACAGATGTCTTTTGCTGTTAGACGCAGCTTTGGAGGCTGGATGATTGTTGAGGCGCAAAGCGAATTTTCCTCAATTATTGGCTCTTTGCTCTAACCGGCATGTGTAGCTTTAGATGATTGAATATGACTGAGGAGTGGTTGCTAGTTATTGTGGCCTGTAGTGGCATCAGTCAACCCCCATTCTTGCTGATGAGATAGAGCTTGTAGAAAAAACAGCATGAGTTTCACTTATTCTTTAACTCTAGATAGCGTTTGTATTTATAGAATTTATTTACTAGCTATTACAGTAATTACATGAGATATAAATGACTAATTCAAAATATTTTGAATATTGATATAGTATGTTATGGTAATAACTATAGTAATAATTACATGAGATAAGAATAGACTAATTCAAATGGACTAATTTAGACTAACTCAAATATTTTGAGTTAGTCCGTCACTGCAATAACTACAATAATAACTAAATGAAATAAGCATCAATTAATTTAAAATATTTTGAATTTGAATGAATCATGTGTTGTTATCCTTAATAGGCTCCCCAAGTTGAAGGTGGTCTTCTGGATGATCATCAACTTGGAGTTGAGCATATCATGGCGACATCATGTAAGAGTCTCGGTGAAGATATCCGCCATTTGGTCACATGTTGATATGAAACGAATCTCAAGTTTGTGTTGTGACACTAAGTGGTGGACGAAGTGAAAGTTTACCATGATATGCTTTTCTCTAGCATGAAAAGTGAATTCACTGTAAGATACGTTGCCTCTAGGTCATCACACCAAAGGATAGGGGGTTTAATTGAGAGATGCCCAATTCTTATTATAGTGATTGCAACCATACCACTTCTGCCATGGCGTTTACCCATGCTCAATACTCAAATTCGGTTGAGGAACATGTAGTGGTATGCTATTTTTGTTTGACCAAGAAAGTAGATTTCTTACATAATCTCCTATTGAGCATCTATCAATGGGCCAACTAGTCAAGTCTGCATCACTATATGCGTGGAGTTCTATGGTGGATTGAGAACTGATGAGTAATCCATGTAAAATGGTTTCCTTTAAGTAGTGTAGGATCCATTTCACTGCACTCTAGTGGTCATTTGTTGGTTCTTAAGAACTGGTAGACTTTATTTACCACATAATAGATATCTAGCCAAGTTAGGGTAGCATTCTAAAGAGCTCCAAGGGTGCTCTTGTACAAATTGACATCTTCCAATGGCTTACCCTGATTAGTTAAACTTGTATTTGTAGTAATGGTTGTGTGTACCGATTTAACACTATTCGGTATGGTTGTATAGAGGAGATTTGTAACATAATTTTGTTATGATAGGGGAGCCCTAATGGATGTTTAAGCACCTCAATTCCCAAGAAATAATTAAGTTTGCTCAAAAACTATATAGAGAACTCCTTATTTAAGCAATTGATGGTATCTTGAATAAATGTTGGATTGGACCCTATAATGATAATGTTGTCAACATAGATTAGTATGTAAACGGAAAAATTGGGCAGATGTAATATAAAAAGGAAAGTATCAATTTTTGATCCAATAAATTCTAGGGATTCTAAAAAAAGATGCTCAACTGGTGGAACCAAGCCCGCGGTGCTTATTTCAATTCGTATAAGGATTTTTGTAGCTTGCATATATGGTTTGACCTTTTTTTTTTCTTTATCAATGAAGCCTTAGGGCTAGGCCATGTAGACTTTTTCAATTAAGTTACCATTTCAAAGTACGTTGCTAACATCCAACTGCCGAAGTTTCAAATTCTTTGTCATGGCCAATAAATTAACTGTGATATCTCAAAATTTGACCCCTATTTTGAAATACGTTAAATGGTTATGCGTTTATGGTTACTTTACTCTGAACTCATCACTTATGAGTTAGCTAATCTATTAGGTAAGGCCACAAATGAGTTAAAATACGAAAGACCAAAAAATTTAGTCAAGTGTCAATTGCTCGACCATAAGGATCAACAAATGTCAATACTACGCTGTCATATATCAATTAGCGAATTGACATAAATTGATTCGAAAAAAATACGCAGTCAATTCGCGGATGGTTCTGCATGATTGCACTACCCGCGTCGAACAATAATAAATTCATTTTCTATTGATCTTGTACTCAACTGGGGGTTCGCCCCAGTGGCCACCTTTCCAACATGGAAGGGGGAGGTGAGGGGTTTAAATCCCCACATTCTCAGGGGGGAATGGGGATAGGGACGCGTAAGTTTCGAGAGTGGGTTGCGACTCCCACGCCCTGCAAGAGGCAGGGCACAAGTCTGCGAGTGAGTGTAGAGTAGGAATAGAGTAGGACTGACCAAAAAAAAAAAAAACGTACGTAATTAAACCCTCACGATTACATGACAATCGAGGGTTATTTATGATTCGAAGAGGCACAAACGTGGATCAAAAATTATCGACCACGGGTCAATCGTGCGAAAATCCTTGAAAGCCACTCAGTAGTTTAAGGCGTACCACAGTCGCATTCAATCGATTTTTAACGATAAAATTTTAATTCAATTTAGGGTATCGAACTTTTGAGAGTTTCAAAACTAATTTATTGGACGTCGCTTCATTGTCCGTTAAATTATCAGTAAGTTTGGAATTTTTTGGAAAAAGAATTATTGGACGAAAATCGGAGACCGGAAAAGGAAAATTCGGATCTAGTGGCAAAATGATGATTTATGGGCCAAGGATTTAGTTTTAAAGGAAAATATCATTAAGAAAATATTTTGGAGACAAAAAGTGTGTGAAAAGTGTAAAATGCCCTTGTATTTATAGACTACAAGACAAAAGAAATAAAGGAAATGAGGATAGAATTTTAGGGGAATGTGTTGGATTTGCAATGACGAAGATTTTGGAAAAATCTTGGGACATCTCTATCTCCTCTCTTCCCCCCTGGACGCTGAATCCTCCTCCTCCTCTTCCTCCTCTCTCTCTCTCTCTCTCTCTCTCTCTCTCTCTCTCTCTCTCTCTCATTTTGCCTTTTCTTCTTCTTCTTCTCCATTTCCTCCATTTTCTTCATATTCTTCATGTTCTTCCCCTTCTTTCTTCTTCCTTGGATGACCACCACCACCGCCCTCATCACTGCCATCCACCATTGTCACCACCACTCATACGCCATGTCCTTGATGCCGTCACCATGAGCTCGTTGTCGCCAAAAAACCCGTGAGTTAACTCATAATCCATGATTATGAAGTCGATTGCATTTAGGGATAGTTTAATTTAGGGCTAATGGTAGTCAGTAGCCTTTAATGATAGTTTAGCTCTAACTAAGATTAATGATAGATTAGATTAAGGCTAATAGAGATTAGTCTTAATTAAGGATAGTTAGTTTTAATTAATCATGTTTATATTAATTAATTATAATTAGCTTAATTAATCCTAATTAGTTTAATTAATTTTAGTTAGTTTAATTAATTGCAGCTAGTAATAGTTAATAGTGGTTAGTGTAATTAATCTCCATTAGCTTAATTAATTGCATTAGCACTAATTAATTGTGATTAGTGGAAATTAATGACTGTTTAGCCATTAAGTAGAATTATATGCTTGATTTATTAGATGAAATTATGCATAATTATGATTGTCTAAGCTTGTAATGCCATGTTACTGATTGCTCAAATCATGAGCTTAAATGATATTTTCAAATAAGGTTTATTTGAAAAGAAAATGACAAACTTTGAGGTATTGTGTTTGAACGCTGAGTTTTACATGTTAAATGGGGCAATGGGGTTTTAAAATGAAAGCATGCAAAGTTTGGTGAGTTGATTTTAACTACGTGACCACATGCAATTATTTCACCGAAATTTTAAATATGAAGATTTTCCGAGATTTGTTATTTAAATATGAACCATTTACACGGGGCTAATTAATGGTAGATAAAAATTGGCTTGAGTGTTGGTGTGCTTGTATGGTCACTTAATTGAACCCGTCACCCAACGGCAGTTTGGGGACGATGGCCAATGTTTACCGGATGCTAGGCAAGGGTTCGGATGCCAAGTCACGGTTGAGACCAAACTGATGCTCCTTATGGAATGCCATCTAGGCGGGGGTTCTAAACGATGCCACTCCCAATGGGGTGGGACGATGCTCGGTCATGTCGGAAAACCGTCAACTCGTGTGTTAGCCATGACCCGGTGGCTCATAATAATCGGAACACATGTGAATGATTGTGATGCATTGCGCCTGATTATGGGTAAAACTATGAGGCACAATATGAGACGAGTCAAAACGGGTTTTACCTTATAATTGAATGGGGCATGAAAATTATGTGTTTTGATTTTTAAGCATGCATGTTGCATTGATAATGGCATATGTGATGTACTAATATGTAGGGTGTGCCAAGGCGAGGTAAGTTTGTATATCGTACATATTTAAGCTGCCTTCAAGAAGAATTTGCGTCATACTCGGGGCTTAGACTGTTACCTCATTGAGATTTTTATCTTACCCCACTATTGTTAAATATTTTCAAGCCCGTAGTATGGAGAACTGTCACGTGCGGTTAGGGGTCTCAATGGACCAAGACACGGGTGTGCCTAGCGTCACTTTTGGTCAACCTCATTGTTAGTGAAGTTTAGGTTAACCTTGACCTTACAGGTTTTTGAGATGGTCAATAGGGAGTGTCTGTAGAAAGGCTTGTAATTACTAAACTTTCTAGGATCAACAGTTTATAAATTAAAGTGTTGTATGGTTGATGTGTTTACTATCCCTATTATTGGATTGGTTGATTGGGTGTTTATATCAATTGCTTTCACATGCGTTTATTTGAAAGATAAAAAGGATGGGTCGGCAATGCGTCCTAGGACGTTGCAATTTTAATCGACCGCTGAGGGATGTTTGCATGCTTGGGATTCGGGGTGTGACAATAATAGTACGAATAGTGGTTTTTTTAACAACAAGACTAAACATTTCTGTATAACCGATACTTGGTTTCTGATTATAACCCTTGACCACTAGGCGGGCTTTGTACTGATTTATCAAACTATCTAGATGTGTCTTAACTCGATAAACCCATATGGAGACCACGACACTTGTTTTGGGATTTGGCGGAACCAAAACCTATGTTCCATTACGCAACAAGGCATTAAATTCTTCAAGCATGACGTCCCTCCATTTTTCATATTTATTAGCTTTGATGAAGCATCGTGGCTCCCTTATAGAACTTTTTTTAGTCAAGTTCACATTTGGCAATGGATATTTAGTGTTGGGCTTTAGGTTTTGATGCAGCCACATTATATAATTCTTGGTTTTTGATAAACTGGTTGTGGAGATATTACAGTAGCCTTATGTGGGGAGGTGTTTGAAAAAGCCTCATTAAAACTTGTACTAACAATTTATTTTTCAAAGATGGTTGGGGAGGTGTTAAAAGGTGGGGTAGAAGGCATGATATTACATGAACACTATGGTTCGTGTGGGAGGGCATACAGCTGTGGAGATCATCAACCAAGAATGTGATGGTGGTGAGGATGTTTCAGAAAAAATGTGAACCAAGTGTGGCGATGGAAACATTTTTTCAATAAAATGAGCGTTGCAATATACATGCGTCCAATTTTGTAATCTAAACAACGGTAATCAATATGCAATAGACTATATCCTAAGAACACACATTGATTAGAATGTGAAAACTCATGCGAATGTTAGACATAAAAATTCATATGCGGAAACCAGGATTAATTGAAGACAAACCTCCAGCCATTGTTTTTGTTCGCGTTCGTCAGAAAAGCCTGAAATCAAGAAGGTAATAGGCGCACTCTACTAACCAAATTTCCTCACGTACTGATGGTGTATTCTAAAATGTGAGGATTTTGTGTTAGACCTTGATCACCCGTCAGAAATGAACGTACGTCTCTATTTATACATCGTCTCCCATCAAGACGAACGGTTGTCAACGAAAAGGCACGAAGCGTGGAAAACTTCATGTCGAATAGTCGTAACTTTTAGGAGAAAATTTGGATATAAATATGGGATCACTAAAAAATAAATAACATTCTCCCACTTGATCCCATCATTTTCATCATACGAATCATTCAACTAATTCCACGAAAACTTTATGCTTAATGAAAAGAAACAAAACACATGGATCATGGCGACATGTCCTCTAAGAGTGAGTAATACCTTCCATGTATCACAATGCATCTTATTTCTTTAATATCAGCCTATATGTGACAACATATCTTAATGAATAAACCTCATGTTTATTCCAGAATCAAGGATAAATTCTCATAAACAACAAAATGTGTACACAAAAATTGAGAATCAACATTACAACTGAATAAGAGTTCCATACAACAAAAATTGTTCATATGTCGACAAATCACATAATGGGACCTATTCCCATACTAGTTACATGATCCTTATACTTCATCGGTGGCATGCCTTTAGTTAAAGGATCAGCTATCATCAATTCGGTGCTAACGTGTTCAATGACCACTTTATTCTCCTTAACACGCTCCCTTATGGCTAAATACTTAATGTCGATATGCTTACTTCGATTTGCCACTTTTGGCATTTTTAGCCATAAAAACTGCAGCTGAATTGTCACAATATATTCTTAATGGCCTAGAAATAGAATCAACAATTCTAAGCCCATCAATGAAACTCTTCAACCATACACCATGCGAGGTAGCCTCAAAACAAGAAACGAACTCAGCCTCCATAGTGGAAGTAGTAGTCAAAGTCTGCTTGGCACTTCTCCATGACACGGCTTCGCCAGCTAACATGAAAATGTATCCAGATGTTGATTTTCGTGAATCAATGCAACCCGCGAAGTCCGCATCCGAATAACCGATCACTTCCAGGTTGTCAGTCCGTTTATACATAAGCATATAGTCTTTGGTACCTTGAAGGTATCTCAACACTTTCTTTGCAGCTCTCAAAGTGGTCTAAACCTGGATTACTCTGATATCTTCCCAACATTCCAACAGCAAAAGCAATGTCAGGTCGAGTGCAAACTTGAGCATACATCAAGCTTCCAACAGCAGAAGCATATGGAATGTTGCACATTTGTTCCCTTTCTAGATCGTTCTTCGGGCATTGATTCAAATTGAACTGTCACCCTTCACAATGGGTGCTATACTTGGTGAACAATCTTTCATCCGAAATCTCTCTAGGACCTTATTGATATAGGTTTCTTGAGACAGTCCTAAAATTCCTCGAGATCTATCTCTATGGATCTTAATGCCAATGACATAAGATGCCTCACCCATATCCTTCATGTCAAAACTCCTAGAGAGGAATTGTTTCACCTCATGTAGCAACCCCTTATCATTGGTTGCAAGTAGTATATTATCCACATATAGCACAAGGAAACAAATTTTGCTCCCACTGACCTTCTGGTATATACATTGATCCATGACATTCTCTATAAAACCAAATGAAGAGATAACATCATGAAACCTTAAGTACCATTGGCGGGATGCTTGTTTCAAGCCATATATAGATTTCTTAAGCTTGCACACCAAATGCTCACCTTTACTAGAGGAGAATCCTTCGGGTTGTTTCATGTAAACTTCCTCCTCTAGTTCTCCATTGAGGAACGCTGTTTTCACATCCATCGATGTAATTCCATATCAAAATGGGCAACCAATGCCAAAACAATACGAAGAGAATCTTTCTTAGATACGGAGAAAAAGTCTCGGTATAATCGATTCCTTCCTTTTGAGTGAATCCTTTGGCAACAAGTCTAGCTTTATATCTTTCAATGTTACCCAATGAATCTTTCTTAGTTTTGAAGACCCATTTACAACCAATAGCCTTCGCACTATCAGGTAACTCAACCAAATCCCAGACTTTGTTAGATGCCATAGAACTCATCTCTTCTTTCATGGCATTGTACCACAAATTGGATTTATCACTATCCATGGCTTGTGAAAACGTTTCAGGATCATTCTCAGCTCCAATATTGTACTCAGACTCTTGTAAATACACAATATAATAACTAGGAATAGCCGATTTCCTTGTTCTAGTAGATCTTCTCAATGTTGGATCAACATTCTCTTGAGGAGCATGTTGCTCAAGGCGATTGTTCAACGGTTTTCGGTAATTCTTGAACAACTGGATCTACTGGATCAATATCAGCAGGTTGTGGAACTTCAGCAATTGGTTGTTCAATAGCCGGCTGAATTGAAGGGGCATTATGAGCAACAACCAATCTTAAACTTGAGGTGGAAAGTTGAGTGTCTGAATGATCTTCCTTAGGAACATGATCCCTTGGTCGATCGCTCCCATCGATCAAGTCATTTTCAAGAAATTTAGCATTTCTTGATTCCACAATCCTAGTGGTATGAGATGGACAATAAAACCTGTATCCCTTGGACCTTTCGGCATATCCAATGAAATACCCACTTATGGTCCTTGAGTCCAACTTCCTTTCTTGTGGATTATAAATTCTTACTTCAGACGGGCATCCCCAAACGCGCACATGATGTAAACTCGGTTTCCAACCCTTAAATAACTCAAAAGGTGTCTTTGGGACAGCCTTGGTCGGAACTCGGTTTAATATGTACACTGCCGTCTTAAGTGCTTCAGTCCATACGAATTTAGGAAGTTTGGAGCTACTAAGCATACTACGCACCATGTCTAATAAGGTCCAATTTCTTCTTTCCGCTACGCCATTTTGATCCGGAGAACCAGGCATAGTATATTGGGCTACTATCCCATGCTCTTGAAGAAATCTTGCAAATGGACCAGGTGCTTGTCCATCTTCAGTGTATCTACCATAGAATTCTCCACCTCTATCGATCTTACGATCTTAATTTGCTTATTGCATTGTTTCTCTACTTCCGCCTTAAATACCTTAAAGGCATCTAATGCTTCATATTTATTATGAATCAAGTAGAGATACATATAACGTGAATAATCATCTATAAAGGAGATGAAGTATTTCGACCACATGAGTCCATATCCGGACTACAAATATCGTATGTATGATTTCTAATATTTCTGTACTCCTCTTGGCACCTTTCTTTGACTTGTTAGTCCGCTTTCCCTTTATGCAGTCCACACAAGTATCACAATCGATAAAATCTAAAGTATCGAGTACTCCATCATTTACTAATCGCTTAATTCTTTCTATGGAGATATGTCCCAATCTCCGGTGCCACAACATAGAGGAATGTTCTTTCACAACACATCGTTTCATACCAGCTTTATTTTGAACATGCATCGCATCATAATAGGCATTGTCTTGTAAATTAATTCGAAAAAGACCATCAGACAAAATACCACTCCCAACAATTTCAGATTTAAATGATAAACAGAAGTTTGAATCTGAAAAGTTAAAAGAGTATCCCAAAGGTACAAGTCTTGAAACTGAAATTAAGTTTCTAGAAAAACTAGGAACATAAAAGGTCTTTTCCAAATCTAAAACAAAACCACTATTGAGAACTAGTCTATATGTCCCAATAGCTTCCACATGCGAACGCATCTTGTTTCGAGAATAGATGCTTTGTTCACTTCCCACGGCTTCCGGTGGTTTTGAAAACCCCGCAAGGAATTTGAAATATGGATTGTAGATCCGTAATCAATCCACCAAGTGTTGTGACTTACATCAGTCATATTAGATTCATAACAAACACAAGAGATTGGATTACCTTTCTTCTCGAGCCAGGCCTTAAATTTGACACAATCCTTCCTCATATGCCCCTTCTGTCTACAGAAGAAACACTTGGATTCTTTCTTAATGTCGGCTAGGGGAGGTATTTTACCTTTTCCCTTATTCTTGCCATAGCCCTTATTCTTTCCTTGTGTTGCCAAATGAGCACTTTCTCCCAATTCCATAACCAGTCTTTCTTGCTCTTGAACACACATGGTCATGAGTTCATTAATAGACCATTTATTCTTATGTGTGTTATAAGAGATCTTGAAAGGTGCATACTGATGTGGGAGAGTGTTCAGAATATAATACACAAGGAATGATTCAGATATCTCAACCTCAAGGTTCTTAAGCTGAGCTGCAATGTTCCTCATTTGCATGATGTGCTCACGCACACCTCTAACACTAGTGATCTTCAATGATGAAAACTTCATAATCAGGGTCATGGCATGCGCCTTCTCAGAACTTTCAAACTGCGCATCTATAGCCTCCAATAAAGCCTTAGCATTGTTATGCTGAGCAACTGAACCACGAATACTTGGAGATATCTTAGCTCTTATAAACATGGCACAAACGCGGTTGGACCGCTCCCATTGGTTATAAAGAGCTATCTCAGCTGGAGTGCTCGAATCAGTAGGAGCAGGTGGTTCATCTTTTCTTATAGCATAGTCAATGTCCATCCACCCCAATTGAAGAAGAACTGACTCCTTCCAAATTTTATAGTTCTCACCATTCAGTACGGAAACATCAAACTTAAATTCAGAGAAATTCACAGTTGCGAAACCGCATATCAAATAATCATGCTTATGTCACAAAATTTGAGGCAAATATAAATAAATCATGTTTTACCAATGTAAACATGTCACAATATGAATCACATAACATAAAAACTACCTGTGGGCTAAGTTTTTAATTTAAATAGATTCATAATTACTTCATGAAGAAACTACCATATTATATGCATTTTCTTAATCCCCTGTGGGTAAATTAAGAAAAATAATATGATATTTCATCCTAATTAATCATATTAATTTAATGAAAATTCCTGTGGGATAAAATTCATCATATTAATATAATTAATTACAATCAATGTCCATTTCTAAATATGATCCGGAGGCTTTTAATATATAATTTAATTAATTAAAGATGCTGTGGCCACTCCTAATTAATTAAATATATGGACCATTGGACATTTAATTTCATGCATAAAATATTCATAACAATGCATGAAATGATATAATAAATAAATACATCAAGGGCAGAACAGTAAATAAATAAATTGGCCAAGGGTATGATTGCAAAAACTTTAAAAATTGGGGCAAAAGTGAAAAAAGAATCCGCGGAAGAGGGGACGTCAGGCGCGTGCCGAGCACGTGCGTGTCCAGCGCACGGGCGCGTGCTCGGCATGCTCCAGAACCCCGCGCGGGGCGCGTGCCCCGCACGCGCGTCGTTCAGCGCGTGGGCGCGTGCGTTGCACGCGCCCGGCAACTGCCGCGCGCGTGTATCCCACGCGCGCAGCGGTTGCGCGCGCGTATGGGCGCGTGGCGCGTGGGTCCACGCCTGCAACTGCAGCGCGCGCGTGGAGCCCACGCGCCTTCTCCTCGCGCGAACGAGGCTTCTCCGCCGGTTTTTGCCATTTTCAGCCGCCATTTCTTCTCCGTTTCTTCTCCGGCAGCCCATCTAAGACCGAAATAATTCATGGGTTTTGAAGAGAACGTCGGCACGACCACATGGGTCCAAGATTCGGTGAAAATGAGCAAAAATTGGCCCAAAAAACAAACGAAAAACTCCACAAACGCAAATCCTCAACCACCACGACTTTCGCCGCCCGATTAGCCTCCGGCAAACTCCGATATACCGGAAAAACTCATGGCTAACGTTCCTTATGGCGGTGCGACCGAATGGGTCCGAAATCAAGGGGTGGGTAGTGCGGATTTTGCCCGGAATCGTTGAGTTTCTCTCTCGGCCTCAAAATCCGAGTTCTTGTTCATGTACATAAAATGGCCGAAAATTCATCGAAAACACACCGAAAATACACCAAAATTTAACAAAACAAGGCAGAGGCTATAAACCATGCTCTGATACCAAATGTTAGACATAAAAATTCATATGCGGAAACCAGGATTAATTGAAGACAAACCTCCAGCCATTATTCTTGTTCGCGTTCGTCAGAAAAGCCTGAAATCAAGAAGGTAATAGGCGCACTCTACTAACCAAATTTCCTCACATACTGATGGTGTATTCTAAAATGTGAGGATTTTGTGTTAGACCTTGATCACCCGTCAGAAATGAACGTACGTCTCTATTTATACATCGTCTCCCATCAAGACGAACGGTTGTCAACGAAAAGGCACGAAGCGTGGAAAACTTCATGTCGAATAGTCGTAACTTTTAGGAGAAAATTTGGGTATAAATATGGGATCACTAAAAAATAAATAACAGCGAATTGTATGGCCTTAATAAAAGGAAAACGACACAATCAAATATTTTAGAAAACTTGTAATCTTGTTGTCGATGGAAAATGGTTTGAAAATGTGAGATACTATTTAAGAGTAGTGTGGGCAACCCATTAATAAGGTAAATTGTGGTTTCAAAAGTATAAAGCCAATACTTAAGTAGAAAAGATGCATGGGCCAATAACATAAGCTAGTATTTACAATATGACGAATTTTTTGCTTAGTTGCTATGTTTTCCTTGTGAGTGTGTGGGCATGCTACTCAATGGAGAATTCCATCTTCTAAAAAAAAAAAAAAATTATTCAATATTCTATTGGTACTCGATTTTTAGTCAACATGTCAGCAAAATGTAAAATATTGAGATTGGGGTTTCTGATTGCAACAAAACCATTTTCTCGATCAAAAAGTGTCATGTTTCATTTCTTTTTCATTGGCCCATCATTTGTGGGTAATTTCTTTATAATTTCCATCAAAAACTCAAAAAAAAATCAAAACTTGGCTTTTTGGTCAACTTTTTAATAAAAAGTCAACCCATAGTCAAAATTTGATTTTTTGCACAAAAAGTTCCTAAATAGTCTCAACTTCATTTTGACCAAGAAAAATTTCACAGAAAAAGAAAACGAAGTTTTGACCATAAATCAACCTCTTTAATTATTAATCACTAACCAATTTTTTTTTTAAAAAACTTGAAAATCCACACATCACTTTATTTTAGTATCAATTTGACATTGGCCATAAAAATCTCTCAAAACTCAATTAAGAGTCTATTTTTCTGAATTTTTCGAATTTAGGTTCGGAGTTGGCCAAAAATGACATTACTTCCTTTGTAGTCGCATTTTGACTAAGCTTTTATAAAATTTGATCAAGAGGTCACTTCAAGATCACTCATGTGACCATTTTAATGATTTGGCCTATTGAGACAAAAATTTACATTTTTAGCCCTATTTAGGAGTTTCAATCAATTCTTCATGATTGATGAGATAGTACCTCTAATCAACTTGTTTTTTTAATGTCAATCCAAATCCGGGGTTAATTTTGGCAAATTCACATGGGAGTTTCTCAATTTTGCAAATTTGGCACATCCACAGGTTGTGAAGTAGGGTTAATGTGTTTCGATTGATCTAATTTAACTTGACTTAGTCTAGACTAGGATTTAATTTGATGAATTGAAATTTAATTTGAACATTGAACTTCAATTCCATTTTGATGTCTAGTTTGTGTCTTCATATCAATGTCAGATTAAGAGTGTTAGGCCACATTGAGTGTAATTAATTGAATCTATTAACGTTATATGATATTAACATCATTCAATTTCAATCAATTTGGCAATTTGGCATGAGAATTCCAGAAATTGCATTAATTGTTTGGAAAGTCCGAATCTAAGCATAATTTGTGATATTTTTGAGATAATTAGTTCAATTTAACCCATCGAGATGTTGTTAAAACGGTTTAATTGGTTTAATTTGGTTGATTATCCCATTTCCCTTTAATTGGACAAAAATCCTTTACAATTAGGACGTGATTGCATAAAATTTTGGTCAAAACCAACCAAAATCGGCCTAGGCTAGTAGAACTAGTGAGAACCAGTTCAGACTAGTATGACTAGCCTCTGGCAGGAAAATGGCTAGTTCAGCCATTTTTCAACGACTTTCCAACAACTAATAGCCACCCTCAACTGGCCCAGTCTATGGTTGGCCCTCCCATGTCTTCGATTCGTTGGAATTACAAAATTGCTCTTTCGGGGGCTAAAATGACCAAGATGCCCTTGATCTTTTTGTTCTTTTATTTAAAAGAGAACTCGATCTCAACCATTCATTTAAGGATTCATCTAGGTTGTTAGATATACCATCTTACTAATCTAAGTGATTAAAAATTTCAGCCGATCATAAACTTACTTAAGCTCCAAGTATATTTGATTTGATCTTATCCTCCCTCTATTTTTTAAAAGGGGGCTATCATTTTTTCAAATCATCTCATTCTCTCCCTCCCTCCCTCCCTCCCTCCCTCCTCTTCGGCTAACTCACTTCACCACCTCACACGGCCGCACGCTAGCCATGACTTGGGCGCCACTAGCTACTTTGACAATCTTCAATTCCTCCCCATGCTGGTCATAGGTGTCGCCATCAGCAATCCTCGTTGAAGCCACTTTTCTAGATACTTCTTTCCTTCGAGTGCAAAGACGAGTCACTCACTGTCATTCAGCCTAATCATTTTAGCAGCTCCAATCGGCAATTCAACAACCTTGTTCTAGCAATCCACCATTATGCCAACCTCCTCTAGTACTCCCTCAGTCTAGTCGCAAGGTTTATTGACAGTTATCCTTGTCAGAGCTCATTGATTAGAGCTCATCTTTGCCTTGGCCAACTAGCTAATCTCTACATTGGTAAGGTGATCAGGCAATTCTTGAGCCTCGCTCGGTGGTCCAACGATGTCCCAAGGTGGTCCGATCACCTTGACTACATTCGTGGACAAGTTGCTGAACTCATGGTAGCGAATGATCGTCAAAAACTTTGATGATCAATTTCGATTTCCCTAAACTCTACTTGATCATTGTCTCACCCGATTAAGCTTGGTTGATCATATACTTTCTTTGTATCTCTTGTAATTCTTGTTTAGATTTTGTGATGAGCTATAATCGGTCATTCCATGAAGTTTAGAAGTGGCCGGCTAGCTTGATTGAGCTCAAGCTTGAAGATAAATAAGGTAAATGCTCTTAAATGTGAATTTGAAGAGGCGAGATTGCCATAGGCGATTGGGGTTAGGATTCAAACTTTAGGTTAATATCTCATGTTTAGATGGATGATATGGATGATCCAAGATGGGTTTTGATGGTTTGTGATGATCAATAATAGATCAATTGCTGGTTGATTCCTTGTTGAATGCATAGATGCATATTCTAGAAATTCATATGGATGTTTCGACTGATTTGCTTTGCATCTTCAAATGAGCTTATAGACGAATTTAATTTCTTCGATGCCTTCTAATGATTTGTAAAGGACTCCATGAGGTTTCCATAGACACCTTGTTTGCTCAATTTGGCCTTCATTTGCCATGTCTAATGATTTTTGCAAAATCAAATCCCCTATTAGGAAACGGTGTGTGCTCTGCTTCAATACTCTATTCTGACTAATGATTGTTGTTTGTCAATTTTTTAGAATTTATTGTGTAATACCCTTGATCCCAAGCCCATGAGGATTAGCCATAAGATCCAAAAAGGATTAATCATGGGCCCTTGGCCATGGATCGATTAGTTCGATCGGTAAGTGTAACATCCTCGATTTCGACCCCTATTTTGGCCTCGACTAGTAGGCCAAAGCCCGGTACGTCAATGGCAAGATTAGGCCATGAGTCAATCCTAGGGTCGATCATGAGCCAATCCGAGGGTCGGTAATGAACCGATTAGCCCGTTCGGGAATTGGCAACCTAGGGATTGGTCATTAAAATGGCTAAATGGGTCTCTTTGGCTTGAGACCCATTGAACCATAATTCCATGATCACCACGTAGGATAGATGTTTATGTGATATCTATTTATTTATTGTGTTTATGTTATCGTGCATGTTAAACCAGTTAATGTGCAAAGTGAGACCATAAATAACGACCTAAATCTCCTTATTAATAATATTTTAGTCGAAACGGGTTTCGAACTCGTGGCCTTCCATCGTTGTGGTTTGATCCAATATTATAGTGGTTAACTGACTGGCTATAGATACATAGGGTTAATTACCATTCATAATATTGGACCACTCCATTATGCATGTGATATTGTGGGGTTGGAGCCAAATGATTTCTAATAACTGTCAGGTGAGGGAATCATTTATGCTTTCAATACTTACATGAGACGATGGGCTAGACTTAACTATGATCATGATGCCAATAACTGTTAGGCGAGACTTTCATAGTCTAGAGGCCGAAGTTATGATTGGGACTTGCATATGATGCGTTGAACAAGTTGGTTCACTCACTAAGTTCATAGAACACCAATAACTGCTAGGTGAGGTGGGCTTTGGGCTAGTGGGACTCCAATCCCCACTAGTAATCTTTACCCAACAAAGATTACCGCTTCACATCTTAAGGAGTATTGGATTCGAATATAAATTTAGTGGGAGGATCTATTTCATTTAAAGGCCAAAATGAAATAGTTATTTTGAAAGATACAACGGTTAACAATTTATTTTTTACAACAGATATATTATTACTCTAAAAATGGTGACCACAAACCCACTTGCTTCTATACTTGACAAGAATTATTTGACTGAACCCAATTTCACTGACTGGGTGAGGAATTTGAAAATTGTTCTCAATTTAGAAAAAAATGGGTATATGCTTGATGAAAAGATGCCAACCTCCTTTCTTGAGGGTGGGACCCAAGAGGAGCGTGTCACTTATGATAAGTGGCGTGACGATAACTTAAAAGTTAGGTCATATGTACTTGCTCCGATGAATAATGAATTATAGAAGAAGTATGAATCTATGGAAGATGCTAGGTCGATCATTTTGCACTTAAAGGAATGCTTTGATGAGAATGATCGAACCTCTAGATATGAGATATCTAAGGCATTGTACCGTATGAGGATAGCTGAAGGATTATCAGTTAATGATCATGCTTTGAAAATGATTTGGCACATTGAAAAATTGGCTAGGCTAAATTTCGTTATGGATAACGAGTTAGCTATGATTTGATCCTCCAATCTTTACTCGATTCCTTCTCTAGTTTTATTCAAAACTTCCACATGCATAAGATGGAGAAAACTCTTGCTGAGTTACATAGCATGTTGGTAGTTTATGAGAAGGAAATGCACAACATGAGACCAAATATAGTGGCTATGGCTAAGACTTCTTCTTCAAGGGGTAAGACTGTTTTAAAGAAAAAGAAATGGAAGAGGCCTGTCAAACTTGTTGTGCAACCAAAACCCAAGATTGATAAAGGGAAATGTCATTACTGTGGTGTCAAGGGGCACTGGAGGAGGAATTGTAGGAAGTACCTCGCGAGCTTGAAGGTCAAGCCCAAGGACCAACCTTATGAAGTTATGGTGTCTATACTTATTGAAACTAATCTTATGGTTAATGTTGAATCCAGCTCTTGAGTTCTAGATTCTGCTGCACCTTCACATATTTGTATGTCTTTGTAGAATCTGGAAACAAGCAGGATGCTAAGGTGAAATGAGATTGTCCTGACATTTGCCAATGGAGCAAGAGTCGCTGCGTTAACTATAGGAACTTTTCATTTATATTTGCCTTCTGGACATGTATTGGTTTTAAAGAACTGTTTGCATTATAAGAATGCTATTAGGAACATAATCTCTATACCTCGTTTGGGTAAAGAGAATTATGAATTTTCTTTTACTGATGATGTATGTTCTATTTATTATAATAGAAGATGTGTTGGTTCTAGCTTATTAACCAATAATATTTATACCATTACAATGTCCAATAATGCGATTACCGATGTCAATAAGCAAAATAAGATTGATATAAATGCCATAACTAACAAACGCCTTAGTGATGGTCCAAATAAAAAGTATATTTGTCATCTCCGATTAGGTCATATTGGAGAAGATAGAATTAACAAGTTAAGTAATGATGGGTATATTGATCCATCAAATTTTGAGTCACACTTGACTTGTGAGGCATGTCTTCTAGGAAAAATGACCAAAGCGCCTTTTGTGGGATATAGTGCGTGAACTACTAACATATTAAGATTAATACATATAGATGTATGTGAACCAATTAATGAAATTGCTAGAGGTGGTTATAATTACTTCATTACCTTCACCGATGATCAGTCACGGTATGGTTATTTATACCTCATGAAGTATAAATCTGAATCCTTTGAAAAGTTCAAGGAATTCAAGGCCAAAGTTGAGAAATAAATAGGAAAATGTATTAAGGCTCTTCGATCGGATCGATGAGGTGAATACCTTAGCATTGAATTCCTGGATTATCTTAAAGAGAATGACATTTTATCACAATGAACACCTTCTGAAACTCCAGAACACAATGATGTATCTAAACGAAGAAATTATACTTTATTAGATGTGGTGCGATCTATGATGAGTTATACCAATTTGCTAATATCCTTTTAGGGATATGCCCTTTAGACAGCTATATATATACTAAACAGAGTGCCGTCCAAATCTATTCCAACTACGCCCTATGAGATATGACATAGTAGGAAACCTAGTCTTAATCATATTAAGATTTGGGGTTGTCTAGTTTTCGTGAAAGAGATGAAAATGGAAAAATTGAAGGCAATATCTAAACAAGATCACTTCATTGGATATCCAAAGGAAACTCTTGGATATTATTTCTATTTTCATTCAAACCAAAGAATTTTGATGAGCAAGCACGCTTCTTTTCTAGAGAATCAATTCGTCCAAGAATGTGGTATTGGGTGGAAAATAGTCTTACAAGAAGAAAATAATGAAGTACCAAACAACCGAGTTTAGATACCAATCTCCGATTCGGTAGGAGCTTATGATACACAATCTCTTAGGAGAAGTGCGAGAACATCTCGCTCACCTACTCGTTATAAACACTCGGTTGATCATATTGAACCATTATTCATTGTGAATGATAGCGATCAACTTGGTGATCCTAAAACCTATGAGAAGGCGATATCGGACATCGATTTTGGTAAATGGCTAGAAGCCATGAAATTTGAAATTGATTCAATGTATTCCAATGAAGTTTGGATCTTAATTGACCTACCTTATGGTATTATACTAATTGGCTGTAAATGGATCTTCAAGAGGAAGACGAATGCTAAAGATCAAATTGGAACTTACAAAACACGATTGGTGGCGAAAAGATATCGTCAGAAAGAAGGAATTGATTATGACGAAATTTTCTCACATGTGGCCATGCTAAAATCCATTCGGATTAAGTTGGCTATAGCTACACACCTAGATTATAAGATATTCCAGATGGATGTCAAAACGGCTTTTCTGAATGGTTTTCTCGAGGAGGACATCTATATGGAATAGCCACGAGGTTTTGAATCCAATAGTGAAAAACGGAAGGTGTGTAAGCTTAAGAGATCCATTTATGGACTTAAATAAGCCTCCAGAAGTTGGAATATCCATTTTGATGAGGTAGTCAAATCATTTGGCTTCATCAAAAATCCGGATGAACCTTGTGTATACAAGAAGATCAGTGGGAGTGCAATTGCATTTCTAGTTTTGTATGTCGATGATATACTTTTGATTGGAAATGATGTATCGATGATATCATCAATAAAACTATTCTTGTCATAGAAATTCTCCATGAAAGATTTAGGAGAGGCAACCTACATTTTAGGTATCAAGATCTATAGAGATAGATCAAGACGATTGATTGGCCTCTTACAGTCTATATACATAGATAAAGTGTTAACACGTTTTGACATGCAATGTTCCAAGAGAGGATTATTGCCTTTTAGGCAAGGAATTCGTCTTTCTAAGGAGATGTATCCCAATACTCCTGAAGAAAGAGAACGGATGGCGAAGATACCATATGCATCCGCTATTGGAAGCATAATGTATGATATGCTATGTACTAGACCTGATATTGCGCGTGCTGTAAGTATTACTAGTAGATATCAGTCTGATCCAAGAAAAAAGCACTAGATAGCAATCAAGAATATTCTTAAGTACTTGCAAAGGACTAAAGATTTATTCTTGATATATAGAGAAGGAGAATTTAAAGTTATAGCTTATATAGATTTCGATTTTCAATCGGATCCTAATGATTATAAGTCTACATCTAGGTTTGTCTTTACATTCAATTGTGGTGCAATTAGTTGGAAAAGTTCAAAACAAAGCATAACTACCGATTCCACCACTGAGACAGAATATGTAGCCGCTTCTAAAGCAGCAAAGAAAGCCGCTTGAATGAAGAAGTTCATTTATGAACTTGGAGTCGTTCCCTCAATTGAGCAATTAATTACATTGTTTTGTGATAATAATGAGGTGATAGCTCAAGGCAAGTAACCAAGGTCTTACCAAAAGTCCAAGCACATTGAGAGATGCTTCCATCTCATCAGAGAAATTGTTGGGAGAGGTGATATCACCTTGCAGAAAATTGCCTAAGCAGAAAACGTGGCAGATCCCTTCACTAAGGCCTTACCTTAGTTTTCTTTTGAAAGGCATATTGACAAAATGGGTTTGAGGTACTAGACAAGTTGACTTTAGTGCAAGTGGGAGATTGTTGGATCTATGCCCTAAAGCTAATATGTAATAGCTACATGTTAGGGATTTCAGTTGTACTATCATTATTATTATTTAATTAATGGCAATGGCGTATTCAATCATTTGTCCAATTATTTTATATTTATGAATGATTCCATAAGATTAGTTGCAACTAGACCTATTCTTGAGATGTTAAAAATATATGTGATAGGCTCATAATTAGAAAAAATCTTTAAATCGTTCCCAATCAATGGGTTATTAAGTGGATATTAATAGTCCTGTTGAGACCAGTGTGTTCATAACTTCACAATTAAGTATTGGATACTTAAGGGAATGATGAGTCACAAGTCATTAGGTATTGTGATACCTGAGTTAAAAACACAAGTGTTTGTATTAGACAAGTTCACTAAACGTGATGCATATGGAATGATTAGCAACATGGAAGCTTTTAGCATGGGCAATGTCTAATTGTTCATGCTATAATCCTTAGATTTGAGACACAATATTAACTTGTGTGTTGAACAACTATGGTTCACGAGTGCACGAAATACTGGGTCGTTGATCCGTCTTTGTAATTGATGGTCATATTTTGTTCATATACGAAGTTGCACATGTTCGCGATATGGAATCTGTTTCCTTATTACATACAATGTATAATAATGATATCCTATGTGATCTAATTATGATAATGCATTGAAATCCTCCGTCAAGGTTGTAACCGAGAATAAATTGTTCATGTCTCGAATAAAATACATGTAAATTAGATTTGTACATATGATCAAATTGGTGACTTGACAAATATTCCATGGTCTTTATTTGATTGTGACATAGTAAGATAGAGGGATTGAATTACACTGTAGCCAAAACTAATAGATTCATTATGTTCTTAAAACATTAACACTATATAGGTAGTCATGACATATTGCTAGATGGCAATCATGGCTTGTAGGACCCAAAGATTAATTGGGACAATTAATTCTTTTGGAAGTACTAATGTGTTAGTACAAGTCTTACTACCAACTTAGTGATGAACTTAAGGATGTCATACACCATAAACAATTAGGATAACGTGGAATAAGAGATAAATATTGTTGCAAATGTGTTTGCAATTGCTGCAATTGAATTGAGTCGATTTTGATTTGTATTATAGTCATGAGCTTACTTGCATATGATGCATACGCATACCCAAAGTTGATACATGTTAATGTACCCTAATTGCACACACAAAGATTATGTTCCTTATATTTTTGTTTTAAAAATTGATTAATTAATTATTTAATTAAATAAATTATGCACATGGTCAGCAATTGTTGCTGATTGTGTGCAATGCACACCATGTATGTTCCTTTTAATAAATAAATAAATAAATAATGATGAAGCTTCGTGCACATGCACGAAGCATGGATGATTAGCAACTGCTGACCATCATGCACAAGATCGTGCATGAGCAACCGTTTGCGTGCATGCGGACGATCAACAATGGTTGCAAATTGTCCATCGATTAGCAACCGTTGCTGATTTAAATAAATATATTTATTTATTTATTTAAAATGCAGTTTAGGGATATAACAAACGGTTGCTGAAAATAGAGAAAGAGGTGTGTGTGTGTTCTTGTGTTTTTGAGATGCGAGAAAAAGAGGGATTCTCTCTTGTTCGGGCCATGACTAAAAACATCGAGATTACTAGCACGATCATAGTGGTGATTATCCTAAAGTTATTTCTTCCATTCGATGTCCATTGTTGGTGTGTCTGAACTAGAGGTCCGATGTTTGTGGGGGTCGAACTATAGAACATCCAAACCAATTCGTATAAAGTGCACTTCGAGAAGTAATTCGTTTAACTCCCTTTTTATATTCAAATTTTTTATTAAAACGCATGAACAATGCTTTCGGAGAATCATGTATAAATATATCATATTTGTTTTCCGTTGCGTTCTTTTGTTAATTTTACCTATACATGATTCATGAAACCCCAACATAAATAACCCACTGTGGTTCGGTTTCTTTGGATGGTTGATTGAAAACTAAGATCTTATGGTTTAAGTGCATGAACTTTATGTGCTCTTCACATGTGATTTCTAGATGAATGGTTTAAGACTGATGCATGTACGCGCGGTGTATCAAAGGGACACTTAGACCCAAATTTTAAAAGTTGTTAGATCTTGTCCACCTCTTATGAACATAAGGGCTGGTTAAGTATCGACAGCTAAAATTAACCAATTAGTGAACATAAGATGGCTCAAAATGCATGAATATCAAAGGCCGATCCAAGACCATGTCTTGTGTCACGAATTGCTTTGAAATGTTTGAACTTGTTTGATTGTTTATGATTGCATTTTTTGATTGCTAGTTTAGCATTAATTACAATTAGAATAATTCCAAGTCAACCCTTGAAGGAGGTAGCTACAAGGATTTGAAGATGGCTGAATAGCTAATGTCCAATCCAGCTTTGATATTTGTTTATATTCATTTCCTTGAATATGTCTCAGGTTTTCACTACAGTTATATAAATACCCAACTAGTTGCTGGTCTATTTTCCTTTGTACTTTGAATTGTTCATCCTTACTTCTTTATATCTTGTTTTTAATTGTCTTAGGCGTTTAATTTCCCACATTGAAATTTCAATGTGATCATCCATATGTGATCATTTAGCATTAACACTTAAACTTGCACACAAATATAAAAAGACTACAAGACCATCTTAGGTAACAATCCAAATCATAAGTACTAAAATGGTGATAATAGACAGCCATTAGCATAACCCAAGTCCCTAAACCCATGGAATCTTTAGCTCCATAGAAATCGAGGGAGGTAGGGTGCTATTAGACATCCATTAGCATAACCCACATCCCTGAACCCACCGAATCTTTAGCTCTATACAAATCAAGGGAGGTTTCCCGACCCTTGATTGGGTTTCTAGCCGATCCCCAACAAAGAGGCTAGTGGCAACTCCCAGATAATGTTTTTAGGTTGCCTAAAATCTTAAAATGAATTGCTATCATGCTAGACATGGGTTTGGGGGAACTTGTGCTCTCGATTGATGGACCTCCTAGACGAACATTAAAAATGATGCTTTCAAGCCTTCTTTATGTGATGCACCTTGAGAGCTATCTCTTGACCAAGTATCTCTAAATCTATTCCTTGGGATTAAAAGCTCGAAGGGGTAGGTTGTGATAGGTTATGTATTCCCCACCCTAATCAGACTATATGGCTTTGATTCATTTTTCAAATTGTTCCTCAACTATGGTCCTGAATTTTTTGAAATTGTAAGGAACCATAGACCAATTTTGATTAGGAAAGTACCGAGTATATTTGGAAAAATCATCAATAAATAGAACAAAGTACTTATCACCAAAAACAAAATCAACTAGAGTATGTCCCAATACAACAGTAAAAATTAAATTGAGAGGTGCTTTACTAATGCTATAAGTTGGGGGGATAGGGGTGTTTTATGAGATTTTCCTAACAAACAGGAAGCATATTAATTGAAATCAAATGTAGAACATGGCAAATTGTTTGAATGAATTAAAGAGCGGACTTTGCTTTGTTGGGTATGACCCATTTGGGCATGCCAAGTGGTGATAATGGCAAAAGTATCAAGTAAAATGGTATTGGAGGATGGAGACGTGGTATAAAGACTCGGAGCCATTATAGTCCATCCTTAAGCGAACCTTGGGATAATGGTGTTTTGGTTTGCAAATCCTTCACAACAAAATGAAATGAATCAAACTCAAAGAAGCAATTGCTATCACGAGTAAATTATGTACAAAAAGCAAATTTTGTGTAATGGTAAGGACATGAAAGATATTCGAGAAAGTAAGAGATTTGTTCATGGGGGTTTCAGAGTGGAAAAACTGACATTAATAAAGTCTAAAACCAACTCTATTACCTACATGAAGAGATTTATTACTGTTATGTGATGCAAAGATCTACAGAATGTCAGGCATCACATGGTGAGTCACTACAGTATTCGGAAACTAGTCTTGCTGTGACGGGGTAGGAAGAATCCAAACCATATTAGCAGTAGGTGGAGGTGTATTGTTGTTAGACTGCGAATACCTAAAATAACATTTTGCAGCTGTATGAGGCATCAATCTTTCTTGTTTTTGGATCGATTGCTTAGGTTTCCATGATTTCGTTAGTTGACTAGCCAATAGTATTGAGGGTTCTGGGTGGTAAATAGTTGGAAATTAGAAATCAGTTGTGATTGAGTGGTAGTGGTGGATGATTAAGAGGTGTAAATGGTAACATTTGCCTCTATAGGCATCGTGGCAAACTTCATTCGAAGCTCATGGTTGAGGAGCAATCAATGGAGTCCGGGAAAAGTTATCAGATCAAGTTTTGTAGCAAGGCAGCAATAATGTTAGAAAAATCATAACCAATATTACAGAAGACAATGGCATTTAATTCTTCATTCCTTAGAGGACAATAGGCAGGAGCTAATTGATCTGAAATGTACTTTACCTTGTGGAGATTAGTTGAGACAGATTTGTCACATTTGGATGTATTCTGAGTTGTATATGAAGCTAAAGAATGCTTGTATGCAATAGAGATCCAAAGGCAATTTGTAGAGCCTTCTAAGCTTTGGCAACAGCAATTAATCCAACCATATAAGGTAGGGCATCAGGTGAAAGAGAAAATATCATCCATCTAAGAACAAGTTGGTCTTTCCGAATCCATTCATCATATGCAAGGTTCAGGGCAATAGTAGTGGAGCCCATAGGGGTGATGGTTAGAGTAGGACAGATAATGGTGTTGTTATGGTATCCAATTAAAGACTGAAGCAACGGAAACAATTGGGTTTTCCACAATAGAAAGTTATCACCGGAAAGTTTGATGCTAAGGTGGTGTTGCAAAACCGAAATGGAGGTGGGAGATGACATCATGAATAGGAGAAGTTAAAAAAACTGAACAGAGAAGAAATAGCGAAAGTGTTTCCAAGGATCCTATTATTGTGTAAAAATAGATTCTAAGTTTAAGTGTGAGTTTTGCTTATCCTTTAACTCTAGGATACCGTTTGTATTTAAGGTTAATATCACGAAAAATTCCAAACTAGTACACCTGTGATAAATCTACCCCAAATTAGTATACTTGTAACAAATTTATCAACTATTAGTTTCCACTAAATATTATAGTTAAATTGCTAAGTTGGATAACAAGTGACAGTTAACTGATGTACCCATTTAAGATTTTACTCTTTGTTTGTCACAGTTGTACCAGTTTCGTGATTTTTTGTTATATTAAGCCATTTAACGGATAATATATTTGTCATAAATGTATTAGTTTAGGGTTTTGGTGATAAAAAAATTAGTTTGGAATAAATTTATCACGAGCATACCACTTTAAGTATTTTTATGGTCTTTTGGGGTAATTTGTTATAAGTACACCAATTTATGATTTTTTATGGTCAAAAAATTAGTTTTTGATAAATTTATTATAAGTGTACCAATTTGGGATTTTTCATGATATTAACATTTGCATTATATATTAGCTATTGCAGTAATTACATGAGATATAAATAAACTAATTCAAAATATTTTGAATTTTGAATTAGTCCGTTATGGTAATAACTACAGTAATAATTACATGAAATAGGAATGGACTAATTCAAATATTTTAAATTAGTCTGTTATAGCAATAATTACATTAATAACTAAATGAGATAAGAATTGACTAAATTTGAACAAGTCATGCATTATTATTCTTAACACAGATTAACTTACTCGTAAAAATACTATGGTGTAGTTTAGAGATTGCCAATAGATCGAAAAGGAAATTTGCATCTCTAGTTCTTGTCGTTTCATATAGGCCTTTGACCGGCAAAGTTCGGAAAATACAACAAGACCGAAGATTCCTCTAGATTCCTCTGTTCCTTGAATTCTCAATAAACCCTTCGATTTATTTAATTGTTGTCCAAGGAAGTTAGTGGTTCTATTGGCCTCTCATTCTTGGTGCCGAGTAAAAACATAGAATATAGTCACTAATGCCAAGAAAACCAGTGAAAATAACTACCACGCAAATTATAATAATCCATTATTGCATAAGATAGAAAGCGTGTGCCAGAACAACCTTGTCGTAAGCAGAAGGTTAGGTGAGATATTTTTTATCCATTTTTTTATTTGATAGATTGACATGAGATGGAGCGTCTTTTTATGTAGTGGTGACAAGGCTCCATCGAGTCTCCATCTTTCCATATAGTATACATAAATTTTCAAATAAAAAAATATTTCACTCTTTTTTTTATTCAAGAGTTTAACTCAGACATAAACATAATTAGTTACATCACTGACTATTACAATTCGTATTTATTACAAATTTATCACATAATTATCGTAATTTCACTTGGTGAATCTGGTTCTAACATTTTGTAATATAGTAATTTAGCATATTTATCAAGACTCAATTGCAGGATTAGATGTGATACTATACATAACACGTTGTTTAAAATAATTAAATAAATGACATAAATTTTAGTTAGTTAATTCTGTAATACATGTACTCGTATATACGCCATATATATATGTACTTTAGTAATTTCACGTATAATAAGGAAACAATATTATAATATAGCAGAATTATTGTATTATCATAATAAGCATAATACATATGAACTCGATTACACAATGATCAATTACATATTGTATAACAATATTTATTCATTACACATTAAGTAAAATAATTATTAACAAGTTAATCTAGTAGAGAGTAAAGTATTTTTTTTACATTTTCTATCACTTTCTCATGCATGCAACGCGGGTACATTTTGCTTGTACCAAATGATAATGTCAGTGTCTAGAAAGGACTAGAGGTGTTAGATAGACAAGGTTGTGGTTATTTTGTAGCTCAAAGTCGAGAGTGGATTTACTAACATTCAGGCTTACTATTACCCATATACTTATTAGGGATAATGACAGGAATGATCCCTGAACTTTGGCTTAATATGTAATGTGATCCTTAAACTTTAATTTGTTCAATGTGATCCTTGAACTTTACCTCAATATATATAATATGATTTATAGACTTTTAATTTGTTCAATATGGTTTATAAACTTTCTGCACTTGTTCAATTTAGTCTTTGAATTATTGTCATTCCATTAATTTAAGTCCAAGAACAATATTGAACATTTTCCATATAGTCTAGAAACTAAATTGAACATGAAACAAAAGTCTGAGAATCACATTAAACAATTTAAAAATTCAAATACCACATTATACATTGAGCTAAATTTCAAAGACTACATTGAACAAATAAATACTTCAATGAATACATTGCACATTAGGCCAAAGTTTAGGAATTATTTGTGTCATTTTCCCAACTCATTGATCAAATTAATTGCAAGCTAACACTAAAATAGCGATGGTTGTGTACCTCGCACATGGTATATAGTCATTACTTTTAATTTGACTCGATTTATCACATCATGATGAATTTGATGATTAATGTAATTGATGTCCTTTGCCAACTACATGATATGCTCAGGCCATGAGCGGTAAATTTGTTGTAAAAATTGTAATGATTTCTCCTATTGTCTTACTCTTGGTCAATATTAGGTCCAAGAAATTCATGATTGCCAGCAACTGCTCTATCTGGTGGAGGAACTCAATGTTGTTGAATTGAGGATCTAACCTTCTCGAATTTAGGCCACAAACTCATCACAAACTCATCAAAAACTCATAGGGCCCCTTTCTACTCTATAAGACTATTCTATTTTATATGAAATTCTTCCCAACAAGAGCCTTTAGAATGGGTGCCCCCATCTTTGAAAGGGGTCCCTCATGTTCAACCGGTCCCATAAAAGCCTAAGCCTTCGGTAATAAATAGTATAGCACACTTCTTTATTTTACCCATAAGCTAAGACATATTCTTCATGTTGCAACTGATAAATTGGTGGAGAATCATCGTGAGAATCAAGATGACTTTTGTAATCCCAAAATCTTTCTGGATACTATGTCTATATTTGTCCATTAAGTAGATTCCACTTAAGTGTACCACTTTGCAATGATATGCCAGACTTGTTCGATCAGTGAACTTGAGAATATGTATATGAGAGAGAAGCATTATGTTTAATTACTTTTGAAGATGCAATCAATTACGCATCATATGGTGGAATGGGTCCCCACACTATTAGGTAGTCCACGGGGCAACTAGAAATTAAAATTTAGTGTTTTTTACATTTACAGCCAAGTTCATGGTATCACTGTTAAAATGGTATATTTTTCTAAAATTTACCCAATCAATCCTAAATCTATTCTACAAATGGCAATTAAATCATAAACTTTTCAATTTTGTCAATTTAATTCTAAATTTTTGTGCAAAATTCCAATCTAATCTTTCTAGTTAGTTTTTTTCAAGAAATCATTGATGTGATGGTGTGCCAAGTATGACGACTGGCAATGCCTGCACAACCATGTCATTAATTTATGGTAAAAATTGTTTGAAAGAACTTATTGGAATTTCACATAAAATTTTAGGATTGAATTGACAAAATTAAAAAATTTAGGATTAAATTGATATCTATACAACTTCCTTTTGATTGGACAACTTCCCCTATAATTTTCAAGTTGCTTTTCTTGGAGAATTAGTTTACGGATTGCACTAGATCATCTTGATTGTTTTTGAAACGTCAAAGGAGGTTGGAATAGACAAACAACGTAAACCCTGAGTCTTACTATAGGAGTTTTATCGATTTGAATCATAACAACTGCTTATATTGAACAAACCGGTCACCTCCACCACACCATTGTTGTAGTGGGAGTAAAGTAAGGGTTCTCTTACGCCATGTCACAATCAAAGCTACACTGCTGATGAACCAAGGTTTCTTAATGCCGAGGAGTGACCACGGAATTCGAACATGTGATCAAAGGGCCCCAAACTAATTGGGAGTATGCCTTACGCTATTTGTCAACTACCACGGCGGTCCGGATTCCTTTAATTTGGACAGAAAACAAAGAAGACAATCTATCAATCTTTAATAGATTGATGGCTTCACGCCTCCGGCACCGTGCAATTTTTTAAATTATTTCGCTTTCAACTCCTTTTTTTTTTTTCTTTTAACGTAAGGAAAAAAGACCTTTAACATAGCTTGACATGGTGAAAACGATATACCCGAATATCACAGTTCCAAAAACACACAAGTAATGCACGAGCAATTCACGAGGGCTATAATCAAGATAAGCTCTCAATTTTCTTTCTCAGATCTAAAAAGATATATTTTCTTATCAGGAAATGATTAACAAGAATACAGAAGGAAATTGTTATATCCATATCTTAATCTAATCAGACGATAGAATATAAAATTACTTACAAAACTATACATAAACGACAAGTCGTAAATTTCGACATATTTGGCCCCCATTAATGACTCCTATATGTAGCGATAGATTGCATGATCTTGATGGCTATGGACGGAGCGAAGAGAGAGGAAGAGGTCAGAGAGCAATCAAGAGAGATGAAGGTCATAGGAAGGATTGAGCAATCCGAGCCGTCTAAGCTAATTTTGGTAAATCTGAACTATGAATTTAGTGGGTGATGATGGGTCATCTATTGATGAATTAAATTGAACAATTCAGTTCGTAAATAGAAAATATTTCTGATAAAATATGCTTTTAAGGCCCATGTCTGTTAAGCACAATGATTGTTCTTTTATTTTCGTACGTTGCATCGAATTAGGGTTTTCCCAAATGGATTGGTGGGTGACAATTGACACAGCGAACGGCGAGAAAAGATTAAGTGCACAGCTTGGATCCAAAACCTTGCGAAGTCAAGGCAAAAAATAAAAAATAAAGAATAAATTAAGAGAGACTTTTTATGAAAATTGTACTGAAATACAAAATGGACTGACCATTAGCCTTCACCATCCCAAGAAAGAGAGAAGATTCCTTACGGAAACTTCCTAAGTGGTCTCATGAGATGGCATCTCCACCCAGCACAGACTTTCTCAAACCCTACCAATTACAACTTTATTTTCTCAATCAATTATTTATCAAGAATTAGACTAAAGAATGGCCATTAACTTATTTTGGGCCAGTTAGAAACCTGAATACTATGCAGGAATGCATCTTACTCCTACACACTAGAAATTCATGAGTCAAGAGACTTGATTACTCTGGTTAATCTAATACATTTTCGGTACCTTTTCTCTTTTATATAAAAACTTTTGTCTGCAATCTTCGACGATTTTACTGTCCTAAATCCTCTAACATGTAAAAGAGTAATCATGCATGGTGCGCAAACAATTAAGGTAAATGACCAAGAAATAATAACGATGAAGAAATTATCATAGCCAAAGATATAAAAATACAATGAGATTTAAAGATTCTAAGCCGCATCAGGCAACATTAAACTTGGCTTTGTTGTGAAGCTTACATAAACCACATGAGCTGAAAGTCAAAATGGTAAAGATGCGATATTATAAGGCTAAAGCATACTATAAGTGTCAAAACTTGGCATAACCTATGAAGCACCGACACTTTCCAAGAGTATTCGTGTCATGTCGGACACTTCGACACGTCTCCGACACTCGGTCAACACGTGTTGGAAATTCCGACACCTGGTCAACTTTCTCGACACTCAAGTCGGAATTCTGACATACGAGTTTCCGACACATGATTTCGATATCAACGTCAATTTTAAAAATTCAATAAATGAGAGGTCAAAATATATATGTGAAAAAATAAAACACAATAATAAACATAATAAATGGAGAAAGAAGAAAAACATAGTCTTATATTTTCTTCTGACTCCCACTTCCGTGATATACAATTCACCCATTAAACTTTTTTTTTTCATTTTTCAACATATCTAACATGCGAGTCCAGAATATGGATCATTTGTTTTTCTCTAAATTTTATGAATTATTGAAATAGAGTTGAATTTGTCAAATTAAAACAATGAATGATATTAATAAATGGCGGATTAATGTTTTTAGTGTATATTCATTCTAGGCTTTTTTAATTACTTTATTTATGAATTTGATTCAAATTAATTTGATTGAAATAATCATAAAAAAAGATAATTTATTATGCATATGTAAAAATATATTTTAATATACAACGTGTCCCAACGTATCGAAATTCTCTGTTTTTTGAGAAATGACGTGTCAGCGTGTCGTATCGTGTCGCGTGTCGTGCGTTAGTGTCGGTTCTACTTAGGGCATATGTAGATACTTAAGTGCCAAAAGTTTCAAAAGATACACTTAAGTATTACTTTTTTCCGAAAATTGTGACACTCGAGTGTCAATTCCAGCAAGGGTAATGGGAAATATGATGTGGTATTATTTTAAAATAAATTGTTCGTGGCTGGCTGAAATTTCTTAATGCTCATCTAAATAGTGAAAAAATTTTGGATGTCTACAAATTCTCAAAACTGCCCTTCGAACCGTAGTTTATTAGGCACGGTTCTACATTTAGGAATTTGTGTAAGGATATCCCAATCAATAATAATATATTTATCTGGTGAGCTAAAGCTATTTTTATTTCAGGTGGGTCGGCCATAAAGATAGAAGGCACATATGATATTGGTATCTATAGCTTGGAGGTTGAATTATTTTATGAGGAAAGGAAGTACAATTCGGAGGCAAATTATCAGGCTAATTAGAGATATTTTACTTGGCGGAGTCAAATGACATTGTTTTGCCCCTTTTAATATAAATATTAATTAAATTAAATTAAAAAACTAATAAAAAAAAAGGAGAAGTCTTAGCAAACCAGCAAGGGCCTTCACAGCCTTCACCACTACCACCACCCCACCATTGCTAGAAAGGGCTGGCGATGGTGGGGCGGCGGCAATGAGGGCTATGGAGGCCCTCACTAAAGCCACGTATGCCTCTCTTTTTTTTTCAATTAATTTAGTTTTAATTTATTTTAATTAATATTTATATTAAAAATTAATTTGGGAGCTTATAGCACCACGTGGACATTTTTTTTTCAAAAAAGAAATTGCCACGATAGTTAAAAAAAGTCGCCGGAAAATGCCACATCAATAGTTTGATCAGAATTTTTTGCCATTGTCACACAAGTGTACCTTTTGGAACTTTTGGTATTTAAGTGTCCACCCATGTCAAGTTTTGGCACTTGCAATGTCCGACACTTGATATAATCATCTATACATGCATTAGCGCCTACCCCTAGTATGATGATGCGTGGACTATATCTAATTATGATTCGTTTATCGCTATGATGCGAAACTAACGTAGATGCAACTTAGTCTAAACTTTTTGAATTTTTTTATTCAATCAACATAATAAATATAAAGTAAACCCTAGAACACTACATAGGCAATGACTATGCATGGGGATGTAACATATATGAAGAGCACATTATAAGACCATGATATGCATGAGACTAAGCTAAGGTAAATAATTCAATTGAAACATTCATAAATGCCCTATTATAAACTCCTAAATGGTGACATGTTGACACCCATAATTGATCTAGTTGGCACGTGCTTGCCACAAGGGTGAGAAATATATAATACTTGGGCAAAAATAAGCTTTTATCACGTGCGGAGCACATGGGTGCTATCTGAAGTATGTTGGACCATTGATGGACATAGGAATAGACATCCAATGAAATGAAGAAATGCCACATGTCCAGTTGTTGAAACACAACAATGGACAGTTGGTAGCCGCTTGTATGAACACTAGCGACGGATTTTTCAATAGAGACGATTTGAATATTACTCAAAGCGCCAATATAGTTAGCATCGAAGACACACATTGCAGAAATAACAATTACTATTTGGAGACCCAATCATAGAATGGCCATCGATAATTGCACAATCTCAAAATACGACTCAGACGGTTGTATGAAGCATAGGCGAAATGGATCGAATATGAACAAAGCCAGTGGTAGTTACTAAAGAAGATGTAACTGCTGAGCAATTATCATACCTTCACTATAAATGCCACCAGTCATCTAATGAGAAACCCCCCTCAACAAATCAATCAAAATGTAATCTTTTTATTTTTATTTTCCTGTACTCCACTTTAATTTCCTGAGCTATAACTTTTAGATTCTTGTCGTCAATTAGATTTTGGCATGTTCTCTATTCCAATACACTGCCATTGATTAAATTCCAATGCCGTATCTTAGTATTCTCAACTTGTGTCATTGATTAAATTTCGACATAGTTCAAAACTAGTCTTGTAACTTTTGAGCCTTGTCATCAATTAAATTTCAACTCAACCTAAGATTGTATGGAGTTGTTTTGATCAAAGAAGTTCAATTCCTTATTGCATGAGATCTCATTCGTCTAGAGTTGGCACATAACTCGTCCCCTTTAATAAAACCAAAGAATGACTATTAATGAAAGATATATATTGTTGCCGGGGCAATTCCAGCAAAACAGCATAGTAGATGACAGGAATTAGAAGAGCATGAGTTAACCCTAAAACGCTACCTAAATGCCATTTTTCAAAACGGTCAATTAGGAAAAAAAAAACGGCTATTTTACCACATCTGCATCATCTTTCAACCTACATATATTTAGAGACGTTGGGACAAGCACAATATAGACTACTTTGGTCGCGGCTCATTCTTACATGGACGATTATAAAAGGGAGTATGCTAGTTCAAGGCTGTGTGCGATTTATTTATCAGCATAACTTGGGAAACGCGAGTAATATGGAGTCAAAGACAAACCTAATGTTGGAGAGTGCTGCGAGGGGCCAAGTTTTCTTTCTTTGATCGTAGGGAGGGGACATTTGACATGCCGAAAGTACAATACGGTCATATGGGTCAGTAATAAATGTATTATGCATATTAATTTCTTAATAGCTCACAACTCCTGACATTGTCTATTAGGAAGTACCACCACTTTCCGAAGTTTTCATGTCCCATTGGATATTCCGACATGTGTTTAATACTATTCAACACTCTCCGACACTCTATCAACGCATGTCAGAAAATCCGATACCATGTCAACTCCCTCAATACTCTTCACATGTGAGTCAAGAATTTAGATATGCGAGTTTAGAATTCCGACATGTGATTCGGATACACACGAAGTTAATTTTAAAAATTTTCAATAAATAAATAGTTAAAATATAAATATGTCAAAAAATAAAAAATAATAAAAATAATAAATGGGGAAATAACAAAAATATAACATTTTTTTCTCTTCCAACTCTCACTTTCGATAACATATAATTTACTTCCCAAATTTATTTATTTTTCTCTTCTCTTTCAATACACTCTGACATGCGAGTCCAAAATGTGAATTGTTTTTTTTCCTCCAAGTTTTATAGATTATTGGAGTGGAATTGAATTTTTCAAATTAAAATAATAAATGGTATTAACAAATTGTGGATTAATTTTTTTAATGTAAATTTATTCTAGGTTATTTTTTATTATTTATTTATCTATGAATCTAAATCAAATTAATTTGATTAGAATAATTATAAAAATGATAATTTATCATACATATACAAAAATATACATTTAATATACAACGTGTTCCAACATATTGGAACTCTATCTTTTTAGAAATGACATGTCGAAGTATCATGTCACATGTTGTGTGTTAGTATGGATTCTACTTAAATTGTCTAGCCATGACCAACTTAATGAGAAAAATGAATTGTCTTTAACTAAAAATTTATTATCCAATACACCATAATCATGACGTAAGCAATAGTAATGCACGCCTTACCTTGTTTTTTCATAACACAAGGTGTCTAAGCTTCTCGACTTGATTTATCATATATCACAAATACATATAAATCACTCCATCAACATGCGTCGCTCTGCCCATTCCATTTCTAATTTTTTGTCCTAAATTAAACATGTCTAATCTCTGTGTAGGCCTCAAAACATTAGGCAAACTTTTTTTTTTCCACATTGATAAATCACTCATGCATGCAGTGCTCAGATAGTGGCAAGCTAGGTTGGCATATAACTTGAGAAATGTTCCATGGTTTTGGCATCCTAGCTAAGTGGTTAGGTTGGCATGTCCCATGGATAACTGGGAAGAGAGCTAGCTAGCGCTTGTATTGGTTCAACATATACCTTTATATGCTTGATGAGGACTATAGTTTCTGTCAACTAATAGAAAGAGTTTCACAGTACTCAAGTGGCTTATTGTTTATGACCAAAAAAATAAGCGGTTTGTGGTTGGTCAATGCTTTTCTAGGATTCCACCTTTTGTCCCCTAATTGGGACTCGAACCCAATTCAATTCGGGCTTTTTAACCGGGCTTCTGGTTTTTTGCCAGCTTCTACGACTCAAATTCAGTTAATATGCTCAAGACTTGAACCCAATTCTTGCCAGGAATTCTAGGACTCAAACCCAAGTCTTATGCCAACCTCTAGGATTAGTAATGCATCGATCATGAACCCTACCATTGGATCGAGTGCCGATCGGAATGAGCCCAGGGATAGACCTGGCTATTCTGTCACTAAATCTAAGGTCCATGAGTATCTTAGCTTTGTGTTAGACTATGGGTAGCCTTAGGATTGGTCTCGAATAGATCAAAGGAGAATCGACCATATTGGCCAACCGATCGTCCAAATGAACGATTTGGGTAAATATGGGGCATGATGGTTGAACGTCAAGTGTAAGTGATTCGATTTTTCAAGATGTACCTAATGATCCATTCTCCAACCTCGGAACCAACTTGGATGATAGAATTCTTTAGACCGCCTTATTAAAGAAGAAAAAGACAAAAATATGGAAAATTCTAGAAACCCCCATTAAATGAAGGGGTGAATTGTTCTTTGAATAGTCAAAAGTCATGATAGCGGCCTAAATATCTTTGAAGATTCTAGAGAAAGGCAGCACACAAGTGGACCAATTAGAGAGCGATACACGAGCCCTCATTAATGACTAAAGTTTCTAGAATTGCCAAATTGGCAACTATGGTACAATTATTTTCAAACTTCCTTAAATGTCCATTAAATGCAGCATATAGGTGGACCAATGGAAGAGTGAAAAGCGGGCTATCATCGATTATGCCTAGGAGCTTAGTTTGCCAAGTAAGGCCTTTACTCATGCCAACTCACTTTCTAGGTATAATCATGAGGCAAAATAGACTTGCCACCTAAGGAAATTAGGCGGGACACTTGGGATCACCAAAATGGACCGCTTGGCTTAGTAATGATAACACCAAGGGTTATAAATAGGAGGAGCCCCTTTTCATTTCTACCACCTTGCTCCCATTTCTTCCTCTTCCTTCCTCCTCCTTAGTCGCCTCCTCTCTCACGCCCACTTTCTCTCTTTTGGCCTCCAAGGAAAGTCGCCCATCTTGTGTAGTTCAAGCTTCAGTTCAAGGTTCATCCAAGTAAGTTAGTTTCTCCCTTCTTTTAGTAACATTCGAGATGTCTTTGACTCTAGAAAATCCTCTTGCAAACAAGTCAAGGGTAGGTTGATTGATTCTTGGATGTTTGATGTATTCTATGACTTGTTCATGTTCCTGAATTTCTTGTATGACTAGAACGAAGTCATGGTTTATAGCTTTCGAGGGGTATAAGTCGAGGTTTGCCCATAGCCATAAGATGTGATTCGATATTGAGGCGTACCGAGCTCATGTCTTGGATTGGTGTAGGGTTCCTTTATGCTTGTTACTCGAGCAGAGCTTTGGGCTTAGGCTCATTCGTGATGTTATTGATGAGGACAATTCATGATTTCATGGCACATGCATCATGCTTGAGCATAAAGTGCATAGTTCATGGCACGTGCATAAGACTTAAGTACACCCTCAAGAAGGGATTAGTGCTCGAGCAAAGATAAGAAAATATAAGAATGGGGGTTGAGTCCCCAAATTCTTGGCAAGAACTAGGTTCAAGTCTCAAAGGCTGGCATAAGACTTGAGTTCGAGTCCCGAGCATATTAACTGGGTTTGAGTCCCAGAAGCTGACAAAAAGCCAGAAGCCCGATTAAAAAGCTCGAATTGAATTGGGTTCGAGTCCCAAGACGGCTCTGGGAAGACTTGGGTTCGAGTCCCAAGCACAAGAGAAAAGCTAAATAAGCATGACATGCATAAGCAAGAAAGAAATGCTAGAGTGCATAAGCTCAAGGCATGCATCATGTGCACGAATGATTGCGAGAATTATCATTCATTTGTGCTTGAAGCTTGGTTACATCTTGCAATTAAATTGCCTTCGATACGATTTGCACGAAATGATTGACTAGTGTTGATGATGAATCGATGTTCTACTCGAAGGCTAGAGGCTATACTTACTGAGTATTCTAAGTACTCACCCCTATTTCTTTTATAGGTACTTAGAATCATGGCTATTGTGCATTTTGGTTGCCTTGTAAAGATAGATGCTACTACGATGAACGTGATAGATGTAGAAACTGATATTACTTATTATAAAGTGACATCCGTTGTATGGATAGAAAAGGGCCTAGGTGAGATTGTCCCGATGCACTTCAAAGCTTGGAACCAGAGGTACGAGGACATATGGATAGGACCTCTATGCAGGTTTGACAATCTAAACTCGAACCTTAGCGATATGGATGAACCATCTGAGGATTCGAACTAAGATAAGCGTACTAACCCTATGTAAAAGAAGAAGAGTTCCCAATTTTGGTTAGTATCCACCGTAGCTGAGACAGGGATACCCCAAGCCACTTTTGTATGTAAGATAGGCTTGTAACAATCACTACTTATGCAATATATGAAGTACATTAGTGGTGTTTATATCTCACGTTCCCATGATATTTTGTGTCGAGGATTGTATGTTTACGCTTTCCGCATGTGCATAAGTAAGAAGCAAATGAACTCAGGACGGTGACAAAGCCTGGGATATCGCAAAGTAACCCATAGCTCAACCTATGAGTAAAGGGGGTTGTGACAGATTGTGGTATTAGAGCAAGGGTTATTACCGGGAGTCATAAAGTGCGCAGGGAATCGTGGGATAGAAAATTAGGAAGATCACATGCATGATATGTGATTGTTTGCTCGATTGTTCTTTCTTCATGAAAGTGATGATTACTGATCTTGATTGTATTATAGATAATTCCTTTAGAACTCTATAGCTGTTTTCCTTAGCAGTCAGTATGAGTTCCCAAGATCCAATGATTACCCAATGGAAAATCAGCTTAGGACCCGAATGCTTCGAAAGGAAAATCAAGGCAAAACCCTTGATTTGATGGAATTCCGCAAGTTCTTACCAATGTTGGGAGCTTGATGGAACATCGGGTTCAACAGCAGCAAGCCTTTGTTTCCACTAACACCTCAAATGGAGATGGAAATGGAGACCATCCAAAAGGTGGATTGGTCGAACAATTCCTGAAATTAAAGCCTCCAAAGTTTGTTGGAACTGGAAATATTAATAAGGCTGAGTCTTGGATTGAAGAGCTCGAGAAGATCTTTGATCTGTTAAGGTGTTCTGACAAAGATCTTTTTCTAAAAGTGCTTGAGATAGAAAGATGGCCAAATTTCTGCACTTGCAGCAACGAAACATGATAGTGGATTGGTATGAGGCCAAATTTATTGAATTATCGAAGTATGCTCCTTGATTGATTGAGAACCCAATTGATCAAGCTAAAAGATTCAGGGATGGCCTCAAACCTGATATTTGAAGTCAGCTGGTGCCCTTAAATCTTATAGATTATAATGAGTTGTATGAGCGGGCTCAGTTGGTTGAGAAGGATTGGCAAGAACGCGTTGCAGCATCGAATTTCCAAGGGAGGTCTTCTTATTCGGCTTTCTATTCTAATCAACGACAAGGTAAAAGATTCGCGCCAGGAGGAAAGCGCGTATAAAAAAAGAATAAGAAGTAGAAAGCGAATGTGGTGTTATCTAAAGTATGCCATAACTGTGGAAGACGGCATGGTAATGCCCCTTGTTTAGCTGGAAAACAAGTATGTTATGGCTATGGCCAACCCGACCATATGTTGAGGGATTGCCCTTAAAGGCGACAAATTGTAGTGCCATCGCAACAAGAACCGATGACATCCAGTGGAGTTTCTATGCAAGATAATCGTCCCTCAGCTCAAAGATGAGTGTACGTGGTGACGCGGGAAGAAGCAGAGAAGTCCAAGACCGTTATCACAAGTATAGTCTCTTTACATGATCATCCAGCTTTTGTCTTGTTTGATACGAGTGTAAAGCATTCTTTCGTATCAGAGAGGTTCATGCGTACGGTGGGATTGAAGCCCAAACCTCTTACGATGATCCTTAGTATTTCCACCCCGATGAAGCATGAAATGCTGTCCAATATGGGATGCAAAGAGTGTAGGATTGTCATAAGTGGACAAGAGGGAAGAATAGATTTAGCCGTATTGGATATGTGTGATTTCAATGCTATCATCGGAATGGATTGGCTTCGTAAACAACGAGCCAAAATGGATTGCTATAGCAAGATAATCCAATTTAGTCCACCTAATAAAACCAACCATCAATTTATCGGAAACGGAGGAGGACCCTCAACGCCTTTGATTTCCATAATGAAAGCAATACGACTTCTCAAAAAATAGGTTGTTAAGGTTACTTAGCAACCATAGAAAATAAGTTAGTTGAAGAACCAAAGTTGAATGATATCTCGGTGGTACAGGAGTTTCCTGATGTATTCCCTAAGGAGCTACCAAGATTACCACCTGAAAGAGAGATAGAGTTCACTATTGAGCTAATTCTGGGAACGGAACCTATTTCTAAAGCGTCGTACCGAATGTCTTTGGTGAAGCTTAAGGAGTTAAAGGTGCAATTACAAGAATTACTTGATAAGGGTTTTATACGCCTTAGTGCCTCATCTTAGGGTGCACCAGTCCTGTTCGTAAAGAAGAAAGACGAGTCGTTATGTCTCTGTATCGACTATCGATAGTTGAATCGAGTTACCATCAAGAACAAGTATCCACTACCACGGATCGATGACATATTCGATCAACTTCAAGGAGCGGCAGTATCTTCCAAAATTGATTTACGCTCAGGATATCATCAACTGAGAATCAAGAAAGAAGATATTTCGAGACGGCCTTCAGAACTTGGTATGGGCATTATGAATTCACCGTTATGCAATTTGGTTTGACGAATGCCCCAGCAACTTTCATAGATCTCATGAATTGAGTATTCAAACCGTATTTGGATCACTTTGTCATGGTATTTATTGACGACATTCTAGTCTATTTAAAGAATATGGCAGAACATGAGCAACACTTGAGAATGGCATTGCAGACACTTCGAGAACATGCATTATATGTGAAATTCAGTAAATGCGAGTTCTAGTTAAACCGCATGGTATTTCTGGGCCATGTGGTGACTAGTGAAGGGATATCAGTAGACCCTGCTAAGGTGGAAGCAGTAATAAATTGGCCAAGACCAACTACAGTTGCTGAAGTTCGAAGTTTCCTTGGTTTGGCTGGATACTACAAGAGATTCCTAGAACGATTGTCACAACCCTAACTCCATCTCTAGGGTCTTGAGTGGTAGGGGTTATTTTTGTGACATCCCAGGCTTGTCGCCGTGCCAATTCTTTTTATCTTGTATCATGCACATGCGAAAATATGAATAAACAACTCCCTGAACAAACAACAACTGGAATACTAGGACATACATCACACAGAACACATTGATTTATAATATAACAGTATTTTTACAAGCCATTTCTCTACTGCCCTCTTTTCTTTTTACATCACAATACAAGTTTTTCGTATAGGCCAAGGGAAATCATATCGCTTCTAACGTGACTGCAATTTCCAAAACTGATGTAAGACTTCCATGCCTACAAGACTGAAAGGTAAATGAGTAAGTTTTGGGGAAACTCAGTAAGTAAAATTCCTAGTTCTCCACCAGGAAAGCATCTCATCATCAAAGCCTAGCAAGTACAACACTCTTGTACAATGTCGATGGCAAATCAATTGCAAATCATATGTCATGCTTTATCTAAACATATGCGATCCATGCCAAAACTACCATTGGCTTATCAATTAACATATCAACATATCATATCCATGCATAACCGACATTCATGCAAATTCATTTATCATCGTCCTGGCTTGACCAGGCCCTCCTAGCTCGACTGGGGCTTCTAGCTTTTTGTTGGGCTTCCTGACTCAACTAGAGCATCTTAGCTCGACCGAGACTTCTCGGGGCTCACTTTCTGAGACTTTTAAGTTCAAGACCTAGGTATCCTAGCTCAACTAGGGCATCTCGGATCAACTAAGGCTTCCCATTCAATGAACGAGGCATCACCACCAACACTGTGTGGCAACAGGCGCTTTTTCCTCTTTATATGCATGCATAAATGCATCATACAAGTCAATTCTTATCTCTTCTCTTAGTCAATGCATGCATGACCCGAAGGCGTGCTCATTCATTCATGTGTGTCATGAATTTCTTATACTTGACTAGCAAATATGTAGGGAATGACCTTTGATATGTAACTTGAATCAATCACTTAGCATCGATCCCCACACCGAACAAGGCTCAGAAACGGTATGCCTCAATACCGATCCAAGACCTCGAGGCTTGGGTACACCTCGCTTAGGTGATGATCCCAAGCTTGACGAACCTCGGCTCCGACTGAGAATGACCATCAACTCACGATTTCATTCAACGCCAAGCACAAAGTCCTTGCGTCCATATGAACTATGGAAATCAGCATGCCTTGATAACTTACCAAGACCTCATGGATTTGGGCGATCCCCATACCGAACAAGGCATAGAATCAACACGCCTCAATGTCGATTTAAGACCTTGTGGCCTTGAGCGATCCCCACACCAAGCGAGACTTGGACCCGACATCCTGTTTATGCCGAAACCAAGGCCTTATGGTTTGGGGTGACTTGTCTTGCAATGAACTCAATCCGAATGAACCTTGGCTCCATTCCGAACGAGAACAAGTCAAGCACATGTTCAAGCACAAACATGAGTAAAACTATACAAAAGATCCAACATCATACCCACGGCTTGACAGGTAGCACCTAACTAGACTCGACAATGGAGACTATCATCCTAGAGGAGACTTAGGGATCTTACTTACCTGAATGAACCTCGAACTAGGACGTGAGCTATAAAGATTGGGCAGCTTGGCTTGGAGGCCAAAAGAGAGAGAGAGGGCATGAGGAGGGGGCATTCAAGGAGATGGGGGGAAGAGAAAATGGGAGCAAAGTGAGGAAAATGGGAAGTGCTCCTCCTATTTATAGCCTTTGGAGCTATCATTATCAAGCCAAGCGGTCCTCTCCAATGTTTTCAAGTGTCCCGCCAAAATTCCTTGGGTGGCAAGGCTATGGGTCCAATAATTGTGGCCTAAGTCATGAGTTGGAAAGCTAAAAGGCCATACTTGGCAAATCTAGTTCCTAGGCCTCATCAACGATGGCCCGCTTTTCACTCTCTCATTGGTCCACCAACACCCTGCATTCAATGGGCATTTAATGAAGCCTAATGGTGATAATGCCAACTCGGAGCTTCTAGAATATTCAACCATAATAAGGGCTCATGTAGCGCGTTCCAATTGGTCCACATATACAACACATTTTTCTAGAATATCCAAAGATATCTTGCCGCCATAATGACTTTTGACTTTTTCAAGTAACAATTCACCCTTCATTTAATGACGGAATTCTAGAATTTTCCCTATTTTGTCCTTTTCTCCATTAGGAAGGCTATCTAGAAAATTCTATCATTCTAGTTCATTCCAGGGCCAAAGAATGGATCATTAGGTACACTTCAAAAAACCAAATCATGTAAACCCAAGGTTCGACCGCCACAACCCCATACTTGCCCAATCGTCCCTTGGAGGGTCAGTCGGCCCAAGAGGGTCGGCATTGGTTGGCACCTTAGCCGACCCTTTAGCGACATCGCTACGTCCATCTAGGTCCAAAACTGGCCCTCGAGTTGGTCCCTAGCCTAACGTCAAGCCTACCGCGACCGATTTCTTTATATTTGGTCCTTGGTCCTTTGGTTAGTTCAAGGTCTATTCTAAGGCTATCCATGACCTAGCACAAAGCCGAGGAATCCATGGACCATAGCATTAATGACAAAATAACCGATTCTATTACGAAGCTCATTCTGATTGATATCTGATCCATTTGTGTGGTTCATGGCCGGTGCATAACCAATCAACGATCGGACATCACCAATTCAAGTATCCTTTCCTATCACTAAGAATTAAATAGGGAATAATGCATTTTTTTATCAGAAGACAATTGCATTTGATCGTGTTGGATTGGTCGCAAATCGGTGCATAACAGGGCGGAATCACCCGTGGCCTGGTGTTATGACCGGCCATGACCATCTGCCGATCCAAAATCATCATGTGACCAATTCTTGTGATCCAAAAGTCATCTTATGGATTAGTGATCCGATCCCATCAGTATGGTCGATAGGTCATTCATAGCCGACACTTAGGCTAGTTCATGGCTGGTCGATTGGTCGATCGGACCATGACCAATCCTTGATTCCTTACCGATCGAACTGATCGATCCCATGGCCAGTGGCCCATGGTTGATCCATATAGGACCTTATGGCTAATCCTATGGGGTTGGAATCGAGGATGTTACAACGATTCTCTAGTAATGCTGCTCCCCTCACTCAAGTGGATGGATAAATGTGAATGGAGTTTTCAAGAATTAAAACGGAGACTTACAACGGCTCTATGCTCACAATTCCGTCGAGATTAGGAGGTTTTGAATTATACAGTGATGCCTCGTATAAAGAACTTGGTTGCATATTAATGCAGCATGGTAAAGTTGTGGCTTATGCGTCCAGGCAATTAAAGCCCTACAAGTTAAATTACCCAACTCATGACCTAGAGCTAGCTACAATTACTTTCACTTTGAAGATTTGGCGACACTATTTTTATGAAGAAAAGTTCATGATATACACCGATCATCAAAGCTTGAAGTATTTATTCTCCCAGAATGAGTTGAATATGCGACAAAGACGATGGATGGAACTTTTGAAGGATTATGATTGTGAAATATCATACAATCCTGGTAAAGCAAATCGAGTTGTTGATGCCCTTAGCCATAAGTCTTCTCTTGCACAAATAATGGCTCAAGAATGGAATCTCCTAGAAGAAGTCCAAGATTCTGATTTCAAGCTCGAGATAGGACAACTTGCGTGTTTACTGGCTACAATTAGAATTGAGCCAAAAATAATATAGAAGATAAAAACATTATAGTAGGTCCACCCGGAGATTCAAAAGCTTCGAAAACAAGCCATGGACAAGAAAGGAAATGATTTCCACATTGAGGAAGATAGAACCTTGAAATTCCATGAATGTTGGTGTGTGCCCAATGATGATAAACTCAAGGAGGAAATTCTGGTGAAAGCGCACCGAAGCAATTATAGTATCCACCCCAATAATACGAAGATGTACCAGAACCTTCAACAAACTACTGGTGGAATAGCATGAAGGCGGATGTTGCCAAGCATGTTGCCAAGTGCTTATCATGTCAACAAATGAAAGCTCAATGTTGCAAGCTTGGTGGATTATTGCAACCACTTGAAATTCCCAAAAGAAAATGGGAACATATTACTATGGATTTTGTTCAGGGATTACCAAGGAGTCAAAGAGGAAATTACTCGATTTAGGTAATAATTGACCAATTGACAAAGTCGGCTCATTTTCTAGCGATGAAGAAGATTTATCATCGGAAGATTATGCACATTTGTATGTACGTCAAGCAATACGTCTACATGGAGTACTAGTGACAGTCACTTTTGATCGAGATCCTAAATTCATGGCAATGTTCTGGCAAAGTCTTCAAGCTGTATTAGGAACGAAACTATAGTACAATACGGCCTTCCATCCCCAAACTGATGGCCAGACAGAAAGAATCATCCAGACATTGGAGGATATGCTGAGAGCTTGTACAATTGATTTTAAAGGAAGCTGGGACGAGCATTTGCATCTTTTCGAATTTGCTTATAATAATAGTTATCAGCAAAGCATTGGTATGGCTCCATTTGAAGCATTATACGGTCAGATTTGCAAAACTCCAACATGTTGGAATGAGGTCGGGAAAAAGAAGCTTATTGATCCTGAGTTGGTGCAGCTTACTACTGAGGCAATGCAAGTAATTAGAACGAGACTGAGAGCCACCCAAAGTAAGCAAAAGAGTTATGCAAACAAGAGACGAAAGCCTCTAAAACTCCAAGTAGGAGATCACGTATTTCTCAAAGTGTCTCCATTAAAAGGTATGTCTCGTTTTGGTGAGAAAGGTGAGTTGAGTCATCGGTACACATGACTCTTTGAAATCCTAGAAATGATAGGGAATATGGCCTATCGGTTGGCCTTGCCACCGAAACTTGCTCAGGTACATGATATATTCCATGTGTCCATGTTAAGAATGTATGAGCCAGACCTAGCACATGTGCTCAACTTCGAAGAGATAGAGGTAGACGACCAAGGGTTGTATATTGAGAAGCTAGTGCGGATCGTGGATAGACGTGAGCAAGTAATCAGAAACAAAGCCATTCCCTTAGTAAAGGTCCTATGGAAATACCATATAGAAGAGGCTACTTGGGAAAGTGAAGAAATTATGAGGTGCAAGTACCTTTACTTCTTCTGAATGTCCAGGTATATTATGAAATTTCGAGGATGAAATTTTTAAAGAGGGGGAGAATTGTGACATCCTCAAATTTGATCCCATAAGGATCGGCCATAAGGTCCTAAAAAGATCGACCATGGGCCATTGGCCATGGATCGATCATTTCGATTGGCAAGAAATCACGAATTGGTCATGGACCAACCAACTGATCATCTTCCAACCAAAAAATGTGATCGTCTTCTAACCAAAATTGCATCATTCCCTATTTAAATTAGTGATCAGAACGGAATCTCGAATTGGTGATGTCTGATCATGGATTAGTAACGCGCCGACCATGAACCCTACTGATGGATTGAGTGCTGACCGAAATGAGCCTACGAATAGACCCAGCTATTCTGTCACTAATTCTAAGATCCATGAGTATCTTGGCTTAGTGCTAGGCCATGGGTAACCTTAGGATTGGTCTCAAACCAATCAAAGGACAACTGACCCTATTGGCCGACCGACTGTCCAAATGAACGGTTTGGGCAAATATGGGATGCAATAGCCGAACCTCGGGTGAACGTGATTCGATTTTTTGAGGTGTACTTAATGATCCCTTCTCCGGCCCCGAAACCAACTTGGATGCTAGAATTCTCTAAACTACCTTATTAATGAAGAAAAAGACAAAAGTATGGAAAATTCTCAAAACCCCTCATTAAATGAAGGGGTGAGTTGCTCTTGGAATAGTCAAAAATCATAACGGTGGCCAAAATGTCTTTGAAGATTCTAGAGAAAGGCGGCACACAAGTGGACCGATTAGAGAGCGATACATGAGCCCTCATTAATGACTAAAGTTTCTAAAATTGCCGAGTCAATAACTATGGTATAATTATTATCGAACTTCCTTAAATGTCCATTAAATGCAACATATAGGTGGATCAATGGAAGAGCAAAAAGCCGGCTACCGTCGATGATGCCTAGAAGCTTAGATTGCCAAGTAAGGCCTTTAGCCATGCCAACTCACTTTCTAGGTCTAATTATGAGGCAAAGTAGACTTGCCATCCAAGGAATTTAGGCGGGATACTTGGAAACATTAGAATGGACCGCTTAGCTTAGTAATGATGACGTCAAGGGCTATAAATAGGAGGAGCCATTCTCATTTCCTCACCTTGCTCCAATTTCCTCCTCCTTCCTCCTCCTTAGTCGCCCTCCTCCTCACGCTCTCTTTCTCTTTCGATCTCCAAGGAAAGTCGCCTATCTTGTGTAGTTCAAGCTTTAGTTTGAGGTTCATCCAGGTAAGTGGAGTTTCTCCCTTCTTTTAGTAACATTCGAGACGTCTTCGACCCTAGGAAATCCACTTGCAAACATGCTGAGGGCAAGTCGATTGATTCTTGGATGTTTGACATATTCCATGACTTATTCATGTACTTGAATTTCTTGTATGACTAGAACGTAGTTGCGGTTCATAGCTTTCGAGCAGTACAAGTTGAGGTTTACCCATAGCCATAAGATGTGATTCAGTATTGAGGTGTACCGAGTTCATGTCTTGGATTGGTGCAGAGTTCCTCTATGCTTGCTACTCGGGTGGAGCTTTGGGCTTAGGCTTGTTTGTGATGTTGTTGATGAAAAAATTCATGATTTCATGGCACGTGCATCATGTTTGAGCATGAAGTGCATAGTTCATGGCAAGTGCATAAGACTTGAGTACACCCTCAAGAAGGGATTAGTACTCGAGCAAAGACAAGAAAAGATAAGAATGGGGTTTAAGTCCCCAAATTCTGGGCAAGAACTGGGTTCGAGTCCCAGAGGCTAGCATATAAGACTTGGATTTGAGTGCCAAGCAAATTAATTGGGTTTGAGTCCCAAAAGTTGGCAAAAAGCCTGAAGCCCGATTAAAAAGCCCAAATTAAATTGGGTTCGAGTCCCAAGACGGCTCTAGGAGGCCAGGTTTAAAAGCCCGAATTGAATTGGTTTCGAGTCCCAAGATGGCTCCGGGAAGACTTGGGTTCGAGTCCTGAGCATAAGAGAAAAGCTAAATAAGCATGGCATACCTGAGCAAGAAAGAAAGGCTAGAGTGCATAAGCTCAAGGCATGCATCATGTGCATGAATGATTGCAAGAATTATCATTTATCTATGCTTGAAGCTTGGTTGCATCTTGTAATTGAATTGCCTTCGATACGGTTTGCATGAAATGATGGACTAGTGTTGATGATGAATTGATGTTCTATTTGAAGGCCAAAGGCTGTACTTACTGAGTATTTCAAATACTCACCCCTGTTTCTTTTACAGGTACTTAGAATCACGACTACTTTGCATTTTGGTTGCCCTATAAAGATATATACCACTACGATGGACGTGATAGATGTAGAAACCGATATTAGTTACTGTAAAATGTCATCCGTTGTATGGATAGAAAAGGGCCTAGGTGAGTTTGTCCCGATGCACTTCAAAGCTTGGTACCGAAGGTACAAGGACATATGGATAGGACCTCTCCGCAGGTTTGACAATCCGAACCTGAATCTCAACGATATGGATGAACCATCCGAGGCTTCGGACTAAGATAGGCGTATCAGCCATATGTGATAGAAAAGGGTTCCTAATTTTGGTTAGTACTCGCTGTAGCGGAGATAGGGATACCCCAAGCCGCTTTTGTATGTAAGATAGGCTTGTAATTATTACTACTTATGTAATATATGAAGTATGTTAGTGGTGTTCATATTTCACGTTCCCATGTTATTTTGTGTCAAGGATTGTATGATTGCGTTTTCCACATTTGCATAAGTAAGAAGTAAATGAATTTAGGACGGCGACAAAGCCTGGGATGTCGCAAAATAACCCGCGGAGAGGTCCTATCCATATGTCCTCGTACCTCCGGTACCAAGCTTCAAAGTGCATTGGGACAAGTTTACCTAGGCCATTTTCTATCCATACAACCGATGACACTTTACAATAAGTAATATTAGTTTCTACATCTATCATGTCTGTTGTAGTAGTATCTATCTTTACAGGGCAACCAAAATGCACAGTAGCCATGATTTTAAGTACTTGTAAAAAAACAAGGGTGAGTGCTTAGAATACTCAGTAAGTAGAGCCTCTAGCCATTGAATAGAACATCGATTCATCATCAACACTAATTAATCATTTCGTGCAAACCGTATCAAGGCAATTCAATTGCAAGACACAACCAAGCTTCAAGCACAGATTAATGATAATTCTTGCAATCATTCGTGCACATGATGCATGCCCTAAGCTTATGCACTCTAGCCTTTATTTCTTGCTCGTGCATGCCATGCTTATTAAGCTTTTCACTCGAACCCAAGTCTTCCCAAAGCCGTCTTGAGACTCGAACCCAATTCAATTTGGGCTTTTAAACCGGGCTTCTCGGAGTAGTCTTAGGACTCGAACCCAATTCAATTTGGGCTTTTTAACCAGGCCTCTAGCTTTTTGCTAGCTTTTGGGACTCTAACCCAAGTCTTATGCCAGCCTCTGGAACTCGAACCCAGTTCTTTTTAGGAATTCGGGGACTCAAACCCCATTCTTATCTTTTCTTGTCTTTGCTCAAGTACTAATCCCTTCTTGAGGGTGTACTCAAGTCTTAAGCACGTGCCATGAACTATGCACTTCATGCTCAAACATGATGCATATGCCATGAAATCATGAATTTCTTCATCAACATCACAAACGAGCCTAAGCCCAAAGCCCCACCCGAGTAGCAAGCATGGAGGAACCCCGCACCAATCCAAGACATGAACTCAGTACATCTCAATACCGAATCAATCTTATGGCTATGGGCAAACCTCGACTTGTACTGCTCGAAAGCTATGAACCGCAACTTCATTCTAGTCATACAAGAAATTCAAGAACATGAACAAGTCATAAAATACATCAAACATCCAAGAATCAATCGACCTACCCTCGACTTATTCGCAAGAGGATTTTCTAGAGTCGAAGACATCCCAAATGTTACTAAAAGAATGGAGAAACTACACTTACTTGGATGAACCTCGAACTAAAGCTTGAACTACACAAGATGGGCGGCTTTCCTTAGAGGCCGAAAGAGAGAAAGTGGGTGTGAGAGAGGGCAAATAAGGAGGAGGAAAGAGGAGGAAGAAATGGGAGCAAGGTGGTAGAAATTGTTAGGAAAATCCCTTATGATGTTTTGAAGATGACAAAATAAATCAAAGGCTACTAACATGTTTAATGGTTAAGTAATAGACCATGCAGATAATAGAACATGTAAAGGAAATTGTCAAAGTTTGAAGACGGCGGAAGATCGAACGTAACACATGTCCGAAGTATATTCGAAGATTTCCGGACTTCGTGTCAAAGTCTCAAGACGCGGACTCAAGACTCAAAGTCCGAAGACCGTCGACTCGAGATTATAAAGTCTACAGACTCAGATTGTAAAGTCTAAAGACTCGAGACTTTACATCCAGTTACGATGAATCGTAACTCAAGCCCAATCATACAACGGCTAGTGATCCGGTTTGGATTCCACATCAAGATTGATTTGATTGAAGACAAGAACTTTCTATACGAAGAAGCTTTACTTATGGAAACCAAGATTTCGTTTGTATGGGCGATCGGAATCAATTTGGGATTTTACCTTTGTCACTCAACGACTACCAAATCTTCTAGATACGTAGCTGTCCAATGGGTATATTGGAAGACGATTCTCCGGGATGCTGTCCAACGGCTAGTTTGGAAGTGGAGGAGTATTTAAGGAGATCATGGACCGATGAGCAAGCAAGAGACGGAGCGTAGAATTTATAATTCCAAAGTCTGAGCAACCTTCGATCATCAACTTGTCTTTGGAGAGCTTAAACGTTTGTGATCGTGAGAGAAATACCAAAAGAGTGACTTAGTGAGATAGTGTGATCTACTAAGTGTTTTGCACTTAAAGTTGTAATCTCTTATTGATTGCATAGTGGAATCCAGCCAAGAAGGTGTTAGCGTGGGAGAGTGGACGTAGGCTTGGATTAAGCCGAACCACTATAAATCTCGTGTTCTTATTCTCTTCCCTAACTCCTTTATTTTACTCGAAGTTTATTATTCCGCATATATTTGCCAAGGTTTATTTTGTTCATACTAGCACTCACAATTGGTATCAGAGCCAAGTGCTCGGTTTATAAAAGTGTGTTTACTTTTGAGTTAAAGATTCTTTATAGCTAGTATGTTGGCACCAGGACTTATGGAAGGGCAAAGCAACACAAGGCCACCATATTTTGATGGAAAGGAATACGACGTATGGAAGAACAAAATGAAAGCATTCCTAAGATCTAGAGATCTCTTACAATGGGATGTTGTGGAAAGAGGAATCAACCCCATTGCTGCGTCTACATCAAATAAGAATGGCAAAGACAAAGAAAGCAAACCCCCCGCTCTTATGTCTCGGATGGAGATGTCCAAAAGAGAAGCGCTTGATGCGAAAGCAATTTATTCTTTATATTGCGCTTTATCTCCTGCTGAATATAACAGAATCTCTTCATGTGAAACAGCAAAAGAAGTTTGGGATAAACTTCATGTTACATATGAAGGGACCGATCGTGTAAAAGAGACAAAAGTAAACTTCCTACTCGGCAATTATGAATCCTTCAAGATGAAGCAAGGAGAGTCGATTGGAGATATGTTCGATCGTTTTACTGAAATTGTAAACGGTTTGGCATATCAAGGTCATCCAATTTCTTCCCAAATGAAGGTCAACAAACTCTTGCGAGGTCTCTCAAATCATGTCAAGACCTCAATCCGAGAGACTCAAAGGATTATGCCACTTTCTGTTGATGAATTGATTGGCACTCTTCAATCCTATGAAGTGGAACAACTCAACGATGAAGATCCCGAAGGTAAAAAGTCCATTGCTTTAATATCTAATGCTGTTTTTGATGAAACAGACTCAGAAAATGACATGGACAACGAAGAACTTGCTTTTATGATTGAGAAAATCAAAAAGTTGAGTAGAAAAGGAAGGATATTCGATGGAAGAAATCAATACAAGCAGAATGGCCATAAAAGAATCATGAAAGAAGATGACGAGCAAGGAAATCTATGCTTGATGGCACATTCAAAATCTGAGTCTGACTGAGACATAGACTCAAAATCAAAGACTGATTCAGATACAGACTCAGAATCCGATGAGGAAATCAAGGTAAGCAATTCAAAAATTCCTCTCAAAGTTTCAAGATATATAAATGAGCTTTATTCAAATCTCAAATCTTCTCTTAAAAGGATTTTCGAACTTAAAAAGGAGAATTATCGACTTAGGCAACGAGATCTTTCTCAAGTCTGGAGACCTATTAAGAAAAATTGGATAAAAGCAACATATTCTGCTAACTCTCATGGACCCAAGAAAAAATGGGTACCAAAGAAAATATAAGTTATTTTTGCAGGATATAAAGAAGAAAGAAGAAAGATGATTTGGTAAGGAATTTTTTTATTCTCAATTTGATTTGGGCAATAATTCTCATTATGCTTGATATTCGATATATCCTTGGTTGATTGAGATTTTATAATGATCATATTTTGCTTTATGGAAGAAAGAATCGTATGATTTGTTTTTGTGATTTGTGAGTTAAGATTTGATTTAGTACATGTGATTATTTGAGATAATTCAGATTATTTTGTCTAATTTTATACTCTCAGATATAATCATATTTTGCAAAGTAAAAATATGTTTTACGTGATGATGCAAGATATTCTTAGATATTCAAAAAAAATTATTCTCCCTGATTTTATTGTGCTTTGACTAAGTGAGAATTTATTTTTCAAAATATCATTGTGCATAATATTCTTTCTTTGAATACTCTGTTATAATGAATTAAGAAAGAATATTTGATTATGGAGATTTTCTATTTTACTCTAACGTCAAGTCAAGGAAGGATCCAAATTGATGGATACCAAAAAGGGAAATGAGTTGATTGTAGGAAATTCAATAAGGCAAGAATGATTACAAATCTACGCAGATTTTAGTGCAATCAGAAAATATCTCCTATGAAGATTGGGGGAGAAATCAAATCCAAAAGAAAAGGAAAAGAATCGTGATCATCTCAAAAAGGCAACAAATTGAGGGGGAGCTTTGATCAATTTTGGAAATTTTTTTTTGATTGATCGTGATCTTGTTATGAAAAGAAGGAAGGTAAATGTGTCAGAATTGTTAAGATCTACAAAATCCGGTTAGTGCATCTTTCATTACATTTTGTCATTAACAAATCTTTTATTGATATTATCATTTTATTATGACAAAAATGGTACGTAAATTTTATGATGCATCCGTGATTTTTATTGGATATTTGCTGATATATATATGATCGAAGTGAGCTATATTGCATATCTTTAATATTCGATAAAAAAGCTGATTTTTGGAAATTGTGATTCATGCAAGATATTGATTATCATTCTCTACGTGAATCTAGTGTTATCGCTTTTTGATTATGACAAAAAGGGGGAGAAGATATGAATATGCATATGTGCTGATTGATTGATATGATATTATCTATGGCATAATATTGAGCTGCGATTATTTTTCTATATATTCTTATGCTCAATCTATTTGTTATCTTCTGATATCCTTTGATTTAAAAGTATGTTTACAAATCTGCATATTCAGAGATTGTTTTGTCATCATCAAAAATGGGGAGATTGTTAGGGAAATCCCTTATGATGTTTTGAAGATGACAAAATAAATCAAAGGCTACTAACATGTTTAATGGTTAAGTAATAGACCATGCAGATAATAGAACATGTAAAGGAAATTGTCAAAGTTTGAAGACGGCCAGAAGACTGAACGTAACACATGTCCGAAGTATATTCGAAGATTTCCAGACTTCGTGTCAAAGTCTCAAGACGCGGACTCAAGACTCAAAGTCCGAAGACCGTCGGACTCAGATTATAAAGTCTCTGAGACTCGGATTGTAAAGTCTAAAGACTCGAGACTTTACATCCAGATTACGATGAATCGTAACTCAAGCCCAATCATACAACGGCTAGTGATCTGGTTTGGATTCCACATCAAGATTGATTTGATTGAAGACAAGAACTTTCTATACGAAGAAGCTTTACTTATGGAAACCAAGATTTCGTTTGTATGGGCGATCGGAATCAATTTGGGATTTTACCTTTGTCACTCAACGACTACCAAATCTTCTAGATACAGAGCTGTCCAATGGGTATATTGGAAGACGATTCTTCGGGATGCTGTCCAACGGCTAGTTTGGAAGTGGAGGAGTATTTAAGGAGATCATGGACCGATAAGCAAGCAAGAGACGGAGCGTAGAATTTATAATTCCAAAGTCTGAGCAACCTTCGATCATCAACTTGTCTTTGGAGAGCTTAAACGTTTGTGATCGTGAGAGAAATACCAAAAGAGTGACTTAGTGAGATAGTGTGATCTACTAAGTGTTTTGCACTCAAAGTTGTAATCTCTTATTGATTGCATAGTGGAATCCAGCCAAGAAGGCTGTTAGCGTGGGAGAGTGGACGTAGGCTTGGATTAAGCCGAACCACTATGAATCTCGTGTTCTTATTCTCTTCCCTAACTCCTTTATTTTACTCGAAGTTTATTATTCCGCATATATTTGCCAAGGTTTATTTTGTTCATACTAGCACTCACAGAAATGAAGAGGGGCTCCTCCTATTTATAGCCCTTAGTGTCATCATTACTAAGCCAAGCAGTCCATTCTTGTGATCCCAAGTGTCCCGCCTAAATTCCTTGGGTGGCAAGTCTACTTTGCCTCGTGATTACACCTAGGAAGTGAGTTGACATGGCTAAAAGCCTTACTTGGCAATCTAAGCTCCTAGGCATTATTGATGATAGTTCGCTTTTCGCTCTTCCATTGGTCCACCTATATGTCACATTTAATGGACATTTCAGGAAATATGATAACAATTGTACCATAGTTGCCAACTCGGCAATTCTAGAATTAATGAGGGCTCGTGTATCATTCTCCAATTGGTCCACTTGTGTGCCGCCTTTCTCTAGAATCTTCAAAGATATTTTGGCCGCCATCATGACTTTTGATTATTCCAAAAACAACTCATCCCTTTATTTAATGAGGGGTTTCTAGAATTTACCATACTTTTGTCTTTTTCTTCATTAATAAGACAATCTAGAGAATTCTATCATCTAAGTCGATTTTGGGGCCAAAGAATGGATTATTAGGTACACCTCAAAAAATCGAATCATGTACACCCGAGGTTCGGTCATCGCGCCCATATTCGTCCAAACCATTCCTTTGGACGGTCGGTCAACCAATAGGGTCGATTGTCCTTTGATCGGTTCGAGACCCATCCTAAAACTACCCATGGCCTAGCACAAAGCCAAGGTATTCATGGACCTTAGAATTATGTCAAAATAACTGGGTCTATCCCTGAGCTCATTCTGGTTGGCACCTGATCCACTGGTAGGGTTCATGGTCGGTGTATTATCAATCCATAATTGAACATTACCAATTCGAGATTCCATTCCAATCACTAAGAATTAAATAGATAATGCTGCATTTTTGGTCAAAAGATGACTGCATTTGATCAATTCGGATCATCCGTGTATCGGTGCATAACCGGGAGGAATCGCCCGCGACTAAAAATTGCGACCGGTCGGATCGACCCATGACCATACGCCGATCCAAAATCATTCCGTGACCAATTCTCATGATCAAGAGAATTCATCTTATGAGCCGGTGTTCCTATCCCATTGGTATGATTGGTAGAAAATTCGCAGCCAACACCTCGACCAATTTGTGACCAATCGGTCGGTCGGTTGGTTGGTCCATGACTGATCCACAATTTCTTGTCAATTAAACCGATCAATCCATGGCCAATGGCCCATGATCAATCCTTTTAGGACCATATGGCCGATCCTTACGGGGTCGGAATTGAGAATGTTACAGATTGTACATTCACGCTTTCCACATGTGCATAAATAAGAAGCAAATGAATTCGGGACAATGACAAAGCCTGGGATGTCGCAAAATTACCCGCAGCTCGACCTCCGAGTGGAGGGGGTTGTGAAAATCTTGCTCTTGCTGGACCTAACTATTATACCCTCTAGGCAAAGAATGTGGCATTACTATACCATCCATCTGTAGTTATGGCATATATAGCATGTATCCCACATTTGTTTAGGGTATGCAACTGGACTGGTTCTACTCGAGAATCAGACCGCCCAAAAAACAGATCCATGAATCAATTCTGAATGAATTCCCATCCATAAACCAAACCAAACTGCCATGTTTGGGAACTAGTTTTATAAGTTAAAAAGCAAAAATCCTAAATTCTTTTTCTGTGAAATTCTAACTTCAGCACTCCTTCGTTCTTTGTTCTTCCTCAGACCTCCTCATCAGTCTTTCCTCTTCCCTAATTTTTTTATGGGTGAATAGGGAATGGAGTTTTATAATTTATATCTTATATTACGTGTTTGAACTTTTTATTGTTTATAATTGCATGTGATTGCTTGTTCATCTTATGGATCATCATTTTTGGCGGATGGGGATTTCTATTGTTCATCTTTTACTTTGAACCAAGCAACATGATTTTGCTGTAACAAATGAACAAAAAAAAGAGGAACAAAAAAAAGGGTAGACCCTATAACCGAACTAAAAAAAAGGATAGGTTCTAGGGTCCAAAAATTGAGAATCGATTATAACAAGATAGGTTCTACATTCCAACTTTGTACCCACCATAAAACTGATCACCCATAATATTTGGTGGAATTGCAACAACACTATTTGGTTGACTATTCTGCCGAATGGTAAGATGGCATTACCGAATGGTCTCACATTACTACCATTAAGTACTGGTCCTATTGGCCTTTGATTTTCAACATTAGGGTGTACTCTGTTATATATTTTGATTTGTGTATCATTGTTATTCCCAACTACCTTATCCTAAACTATATTATTTTGGTTACTTGTATTACCAAGGCCAACTTAATTAGGGTACTTTGATTTTGACCATCGGCAACCTCAGTCCTTCGTAATGTTCATGCCACCGGTGGCGGAATTTTTTGGTCTAAATTACCAACATTATTCAATAGAGCAAAGGAAACTGAAGGAACATACCCATCACTACCTAACTTTTTGCATCGGAAACAACTAACTTGGTGGCCCTGACCTCGAAGTAAGTTCTTTCATCATATTGTCGATCATGGACCTAATCACTCTCGGAAGATGATTCACCACATGATTGGTCATGTCATTCTATTGCTCTTCGAACAACCTCCTCATGAGAGCCACCAATACTAGGTTTGACTCCAATTCTCTCCTCTGTTCATTGGTGAGATCCCGTGGAACGTCAATCAAATTCCCACCTTTAATGGCTAATGATTCTAATCGAACAAGCCTTTCATTGCCGCGCTGCAAAGACTAATTCTCATCACTAGCGGTATTTTGAGGCTCTTAATTCCTAGTCTTTGTCATTGCACTTTTCTCAAATCGAACTTGATTTCATATCCTTTATCACAAACTTAACAAAGTCTTATCAGGTTGTGCCTTACTCCTTTGACTAGTGCTACATTTTCAAAGATTAGTTGTCTAGCTCGATGTTGCTTTTGCCAACTATTCTTCCCTTGTCTATTCCTTCAAAGGTGACAATTCCACCAGCAATTTGAGTTATTGTCACAAATTTGCTGGCCACCTATCATATGTCGTCAGCATCCGCTGTCCAGATACTATTTGTTGTTGGAGCGTTTTTCCTACAACAAAGATAGAATTTATTTCTTCTTTGGTACCCAGAAAAATTTGGGTCTTTCGTTGTTAGTTTATTTGATTTTACAATTCTCCCCTTTGGACTTAGCTTGCTTGTTTGGACCGTTATATTTGGAATGACTATTTTCATTTCCGCTAGAACAATCAAAGAACTTTCTGCTGTTGATTTAAACTTGGACAAGAATACAAGGTTTCTTTGAAATTCTACCTTTTGCTTTTGGAGAATGATCACTTTCTTCTTCATTTTCCTCACATCCTAAACCGGGCTTGTTTTAGTAAGGAAATGATATGCTCAGATGCTTTAGAACCAAGAGAGAATTTTGAGCAAACATGTGAAATCTCTCTTTAAAAAGCGCTTTCACTTTGAGAGAGTTTATGTTCACTATGAAGAGTGAGCATTTCCTTTTTCAAACTTTCAAGCTCTTCCCGTAGAGAAAGGTTTTGAAATATGAGTTTTGAAATTTCCTTATTCAAATTGGGAATTTCCTTTAAGCCTTTCTATGCTCTTCTTGCAACTCTTGATAAGTAAGTTCAGGTGTTTCTACCTCAATTTCCTCATCGACTTCGGAACTAGCCATGAGACATAGATTTGCATGGTCAGCATCTTCATCACTGCTTTTGGATTCCATATCACTCGTTTTTACTTTGAGTGCTCACTTCTTTTTTGTCCTTCCTTTCTTTTTCTTTTGGAGAGACAATCGGGTTTGATGTGTCCGGACTTACAACGTTCATAGTGGACTACTTCCTTCCCTTGTAATCATCTTTAGATTTGGAGGGCATTTTCTCATCGAAGTATTTCATTTGTCTTTTTCCTTTGTAGCTACTTCCTTTCCTCGTGATATTTTTCAGTATTATTGTGAATAATGCCATGTCTTCATCGTCACACCGGTGCTGAAGGATCATATGCATCATCATCATCATCATCATCATGGTTAGCTTTGAAAGTAATGACTTTCTTACCTTTGGTGTTGGAATCCTCTTTAGATACTCTACTCCATAGGACATTAGAGTTCCTTTTAGTTTATCCATGGATATAGCTTGAATCCTTATTGTTTCTCTAAGTAAGGTTTTCAGTGGACTCCATTTCTATGGTAGTGACCTTAGGAGCTTGTTCACCTTCTCATCATCGGTGAAGATCTTCCCTTGATTGGCAAGACCATTCGTGATTATTGTGAAGATTGTGAAAATTTTCGTGACCATCTCATCTGGCTTCATTTTGAACCATTCATAGTTTCCTAAGAGAATGTTCAACTTTATTTCTCATACACAATCAGTTCCTTTAAATGTCACTTGGAGTTGATACCATATTTCTTTCATTGTGACACATGAAGAAATTTTGTTAATCTAGAAGGAGAAAGAGAGCAATAAAGCAAATGTTTAGCTTTAGCATGACAAGGTTGTTTTCTTTGAGTTTCCTCAAATTTAGTTGCAACAGCAACTGCAACAACTGTTGCTAACAAGGATGAGTAGTTCCAGGTTCTATACAGGTTCCACTTGGAACCTAAAACCTACCATATATACCTACAAACTTGGAACCTATCTTATCACAGGTTCTAAAGTCGGTTACAAGATCTACCCAAGTTCCTCCTATATAATTAATTAGATGATTATAGTAAATTATCACATTTAATAACCATCATTTGTTATTATAATTCACTAACCATAATTTATATTTAGACACATGAAAAATATAAATATTACCAAAGTAAAAGTCTCAATCATATAATGGAAGCTCAGATTAAAGCTTTTAGGGGGTAAGTACACTATCGGTGTCAAAACTTGTGTACGGCGCTCACTTTGATGCCAAAAATTTCTGTCAAATCACTTAAGTACCAAAAAAATTGGAAAAATGATCATTTTAGTGCTAACTCCAATCAGATGGACCGGAAATTCAACGTTGCACTTTTTTATTAATTTTTAAAACTGATGTGACTCGCCCAAGAGTACAGTCAGCATCTAAACCACAAAATGACATTGTTTGGCGTCTTTCCCCCAAATCAAAACCCTAAATTCCCAAATTGAGAGAGAGAAGGCATGTCGTCTTCTTCTTCCTCGAAGACCAACACCAACAGCACACCACCAGCAACAGTAGTAGCAGCGCATCGACAGCACCTTCAACTCCTCTTCTTCCTCCTCCTCCTCCACCCTCGCAACGCACCACTGGCACTTTCGACCCCTCTTCTTCCTCCTCCTCCTCCTTCACCCTCATCTTCCTCCTCCTCCTTCACCCTCATCTTCCTCCTCCTCCTTTGCCCTCGCCTCCTATTCTTCCTGCCACTTCTTGCTTGAGCAACAATCTCAGTCTCTCCTCGCTCACCTAGTCGAGCAACTACAATGGAGGCCGAGTGACGGTGGCTGACCGATAGCGAGCGAACGACGATGGCCAAGCGGCGGAAACCCTAATTTCAATTTCCATATGAGCTATACAGCGTCGTTTCTGTGAGGATGTCCACCTATAACGGCAAAACGACGTCGTTTCTTGAGGAGAATAGAAACAACGTCGTTTAAAGCCACCACAACTTTTTTTTTTAAAATATAAAAGCCATGTAATTAATATGACCGAAATCTCTCGTCGGTGGCACCAAAGTAATTGGTTTTTCTCTGATTTAGCACTTAAGTGATCCGATGGAAACTTTTGGCATCAAAGTGAGCGTCATACACAAGTTTTGGCGCTAATGGTGTACTTACCCAGGTTATAGGTTTCAAATTAAAATCAAGAGCCTACTTTTTGAAATAAATTCCACAATTTTTAAAACTTGAAGCCTACCTTGCATAACTTAAAACTTGGAGTTAGATAGGTTCCTATTGATCTAATTCTCAAGTTCCGGATTCTATCTTGAAACGATGCTCACCCCTACCTATTGGTTCTTGGCCTTCTTGTTGGATAGGTTTAGTAGGTGATCTTACTGGTAATCAATTTAAGTAATCATTTTTTATGAAAATGTTTTGAAAATAATTCATTTTCATGGAACAAACAGAACTTATCTAAATTTTAGTTCTTTTAATAATTCAAATTTGACAAAACCCCATAATGGGAAAATAACTAAATTGAAGGAAACTATGTAAATAAGAAAATATTTTCCTTTTCAGAAATAATATATTTTCTCTTTTGGTCTAACAAAGAAAATACCGTTTATCTAGTGAGGGAAAAAAAAAGTAGATTTAGTTTGGGAAATAATAGTCCATCCAATCCAATGAGGAGAACCCCCATAAAACCCTAGCAAAGAACGGGCAACATGCGTAGCAACGACACCCTCCCGACCAGCCTCCGCAGAGAAGCTCAAGAATTCCAATAACGCGACGCGCGATGAGGACGCTGGACGAGAAGGAGACGACCCAGGTGTTCGAGAAGCTCTTCAAGTTCGCCGGCAACAACCTCAAGAACATCGTCGACGGCGCCTCCCACGAGGGCCCCGACCCGGCACCGGGCCGCTACTGCTTCCGCCTCTGCAAGAACCGGGTCTTCTACGTCAGCGAGTCCCTCGTCCGGCGCGCCACCAACGTCGGCCGCCACAACCTGGCCTCCCTCGGCACCTGCGTCGGCAAGTTCACCAAGGGCGGCAGCTTCCACCTGACGATCCAGGCGCTGGGCATCCTGGCCGCCAACGCCAGGCACAAGGTCTGGCTCAAGCCCACCTCGGAGATGTCGTTCCTCTACGGGAACCACGTGTTGAAGGGCGGGTTGGGGAGGATCACCGAGAACATCAACCCAGGTGAGATGTCTACGATTTCTGGCTGAAAGATTCTGCTGCTTTAGGTGTTGTTCGGTGAATGTAATGTTTCCGCTTGAGGTGTTGTGGGATGTTTCTGGGTTCTGGAATGAGAGAGCGATGCGAAGCGGCGGGCGTAGAAACGTGGAAAGGAATGTTATCGGGGTGGCGAAATGAAGGAACAAGTTTCATATGCTATCGTACATATTGAACTTAGGATTTTCACTTTGTGCTGATAGGGTATGTAGTCAATGTTTAAGCTGGTGATGTACCTTGTCTTCCTGGTCTTTTTTGGGGGGGTGCAGAAGTATCTAGATAGATTGCAAATTCAGCTTGAGTGCCCTGTTTTTTCTGGTTGAAGAGCCCGGTCGAGGCAACCGTATTGAAGAGAACATTTGCAACATAGAACCCTGGGGAAATCTCATCCTTCGTTGAGGTTTCAATATGATGGATCCACTGTAATTTGCTGGTAAAATGTGGCCTTGACAGAGAAGATGGAGGGAACTCGTACTCTGACTAAAGTTGCAATCTGTAATCGGGATTTTCAGTCATCAATCTCTTTTCTTTCCATGGCTCTCTTTCCTCTTGGCTTTGTCTGATTGTCCATCTTGGTCATTTGATTCCATCCAGATTAGCTCCTACTCCTACTCCTCTTTTTCCTTTACTGTTGGCCCTTCTTCATATTGCTCTGTTATTTATCATTTATCTTGTGAATGGTTGTATACTCTATGTTGTTTTTTTCTTTTACTGTAAGCACTACCAACTAAATGAGAGGTGAAGATTGAGATTTTCTTTTTGTAGAAATTAATGTTGTAGTCTGTTTAATTTGATTTAACTGTCCTTCTGCTTTTGGGTGTGGTTAGTCAAATATCTTAATTCTTAGACAAAAGGAGAAAGATTTTTTTTATGTTGATCAATGAAAACACAGGAGTATAATCATATCACGTGTTATTTTTGTTAAGGAACGACTAGATTTAGCTTTGAGGATGCTTGTTTTCCGCTTGTGAGTTAGATTTGTCAAAATTCCATTACTTAGGGAAAAGAAATTAGCCCACCTAGACCAATACTCAAGAAGTCCCCAGTTCAATTTGTCTTCCTTGTTTTCATACTTGTGTGGGGGAAAATGGTTCATTAATCGATTGAAAGAGATCTGATAATTGAAAACAAATGTTGTGACAGGTGATGGAGTGGTGGTTTTTTCAATGTCTGACGTGCCTTTGGGATTTGGAATTTCGCAAAGGTCGACACAGGATTGTAGGAAGTTGGATCCAAATGGGCTTGTCGTGCTTCATCAGGCAGATATTGGGGAATACTTGAGGATGGAGGATGAACTTTGAATGTGGGTTTGCTTATACATTGGGCAGTTTTGCTACTGTTTTTCAGATTTATGTAAGAGTTTTGCAACGGCATTGAATGACAATGATATTGAGATATAGAAGAGATGAATTATCCAATAATTCATTTTTTTTCCCTTTCCAACCTCATGGAGTGGCTATTTCGTTGGTTGTGCACCATGTCGATTTCTGTGATGTGCTTCAAAGAAACATATTGTTCCGATCCTGTGGAGTGACTGTAAGGTTTCAGAGATATTATTGTGATATGGTGAGATGTGCAAGTCTGGTAGATCTTTTTTATCATGTCGCTATGCCATGGAGTTAGCCAACTCCTTTTTTCAGCTTTTTAAGTTGAATATCACACTTTTAGGCTGTTCAAACTTTTCAGCTATTGATGGAGCTCTTGCTTGTGCATGTTCAACATGATACTGTTAAGGTTTGTACTTTCAAATATATTACTCTACAGTTCTTTAAAAGGAAAGTTTAGCAGTTTTAAGGTTGCACTGCAGTGCAGTTCATGGTTGTTCTAAAAGTGGACATATGGAAACTTGACTCAGTGGGATTCATTGAGTATGTTGTGGTTTACAAGCCTAGTCATCTGCTTCTTTTATTGATATGTCTAAGAAAAGGGTGATGTAGTCTGGTCGGACCAAGTGGTGCAGGAAAAATTACAATCATACAGCTACTGGCTTGCTTTTACGAGGTATACTAATAAATATTTAGCATTCCCATCTCCTTTTTTAACGCTGAATCATTACATCATCCTTGAAAAATTATTTACTTGTTTTAATTTATGCAGCGGACTGAAGGTCACATAACTGTCGCCGGAGACGATGTATGAACTTTCAATAAAAGTGAATGGCCCGGGCTGTTTCCATTGTAAATCAAGTATTTTCTTCAATTTATCATCTCAAATTTAGGATTTAAGCACCATATGAATCAATTGGGGGAATTACTTAGCTACCATCTTCAATCCATAGTCTCCATTGTAATTTCATTATCATCTGCAGTGACTGTCATCTGACATTTAGAATCAGCAGTAAGAAATTAAGCTGGTAACAATTGACATTTAGAGCAGCATTTCTTCATCAGGTGCCCCCTGGTGTTGTCATACTTAAGTGATACTGAATTATTTTGACTGGATCTTCTCAGCGTTCTGTAAATGTCAGTTTTGTCTTGGCATGATTAGAAGGGACAACTGAGAGACATTTCTGGGTATATGTTCATTGTCAGGTTGGACTCCTGTCTTTGCATATTATTGCTACATCTGAGTGGACTGAGAGTGTGTGTGTGTGTAAAACAGCTTAACTTAGTAGGTTTTTGTAATCTTGAAGTTCTTGTTGGAAAGAGATCTGTCCCTTCTGGGGATTGGTGCTGTATTTTATGTAGGTAAATTTGTTTTTTGCTTGTATTATGTGCTGTTCCATTGATTTTTATGATATATAGCCATATATGCTATACTTCTTCACACACTTTGCAGTACTTCTTGCACTTGATTTAGAATTAGCTCCTGATTTTATATGGTTCGGTAACCTGTTCTTTTTCCTGTTGTCCATTGGCAAAAGTATTGCTTATGTCCTTCTTGATGATAATGTTTCCAAGGACAATGTGATAAAGGCAGCCAAAGTGGCTAATGCTCACGGGTTTGTAATTTCTCTTCCACGGGTCTGTCTTAGTTGTCTAAATGCATCCTCCTGTTTTGCTTTCCTGGTCTACCATTCCTATATTGTCTGCTAAATGCTTTTTTCATTGAAAAGGTTATGACACATCAGCTGTGAGCAAGGAGGCCTTCTAAGTGGAGGCGAGAAGCTGGTGAAATAGAAAATTTGGTTGTGGATTTGTGTATCTGAATACTCATGTTGATTGATTAATCGATGCATCAAATATTCACTGAGAGAGAGAGAGAGAGACTTTTTTTTTACCTGCAGAGAATTGCCATCACCAGAGCCCTACTAAAGAATGCTCTAATACTAATATTGACGAGATAATCTCTTTTTGCTTCTCTTTGGCTCATTGATTGGTGCAGGCAACAAGTGCCTTAAATGCAGTTAGTGAGCGTCTTGTCCAGGATGCTCTAGACCATCTGATAGGGGGTGGACAATATTGGTGATTGCTCATATATTCGGTACAGTTCAGAATGCCCGCCAAATTGCACTTTGTTCATAGGGGAGGATTGCAGAACTAGGGACTCACTTTGAGTCATTGGCTAGGAAGGGTCAATATACTGGCCTTAGTTGGCACTCAGAGGTTGAATGACCCTGTAGTGGCTTATAATGATGGATGTCTTATACTCATCCTTTGAAAGGTGCGCCAGTAGCAAGATGATACCTTTTCTAGGCCATTTGGCAACTATCAAGTGTAAGCTTTGCATGCAGCTCCATTGAATCCCTTTCTCCCCTCCTCCTGCAGACGAGAAAAAAAACAGTGATGACAGTTCTCGTTTGAAGGAGATACCGCGTGAGAGGATCAGCCTTCCTAGTCTGTTTCATAGCATGCTGCAATAGGTGATCATGGATAGCTTTTGGTGTCAACACATTGCATGTACCTCTCTCTAAGACTGTCAGATTTAGCCTTACCACGGTATCTGACTCAATTTTGCACTCTTAGACCCTCTTCTCTTTACTTGATCACTATGAAAGATTGAAGGATGTTTTAAAAGTCTTTAGCCATACAAGACGTGGTTGATAAATGGTTAATAAATTAAAGGAACGAGCGGTTCATGGCATGTTCATGTCCACGAATCTCGATCTGGGCCCAAATGTTCAAGTGATTGCCGAAAAGGCCCAAGCAAATCTTTGTCGATTGTCGAATTACAAATGACAGCATGGAAATAAGATAACAAATATTAAGGATAATATCTCCGCCATTGCATGACAGTCTTTAATGAGTAATTATAAATTTTTAATTATCAAAGAGACTAATTTATATCTTCTATAAATTATCTTCTGTTTCTATGCTGTCATTTACATATTGGAAGATTTCATGTGACTTCAACTTTGTTGTGCTTTCAGTCTTCTTGTTTCACCTACAACTATATTCATAGTTTCCTACATAGGTCTACTATATTGTGGTTGTATTTAATTTTAGCTAATATATACTCGGTTAATCCTTACTGAAGCAATAGATCCACGTAACTTGTGGGCAGTGGGCTAGTTTATAACAAGAGAAAGTTAAGAATTATTTTAACGCGAGTGCATGTAAAATAGAACTTGGGATCCCTTAAGCTTCATTTTCTTAACCAAAAGACAATACATATTTCAAAGAAGGCAAAAATTAAAGCAATAATAAAACTTTATTATTCTAAATATATTGAATTGAGTGGGTAAAAAATAGTGAAGTGGTGACGTGGCATGCTTGGGAATTAAACTTGAATTTTCTTATTCTTGCGGAGTAGTCAAGATTAAAAACTACATATTCACTCTTTCTGTGTTTTTTATTACAAGGTTACATTTACATATTTAAACTTGAAGTTTATTGTTAATAAATCAATCGTACATCAATAATTCATTTTAAAGATTATAATTTACAATATTCATAAACTTGTCGTCATTAATATTAGTGACAACTAATGAATCATTCATTTATTTTGCTGATATGACCATACTAGGTTCTCGATTCAATTGCTATACTTGTTGTAATATTCAAAATTTGTGGATTTACATAAGATAAAATTCATTGCCAGATTATTTCATGAATATTGTTAGTACACCCATGGGTATATGCAACACCAATTGTTCACTAAGTGTTTTTTTTCTCCTCATTTCTTTGACAAATCAATTTGTCTGAATGTGTAATTGTGGATTCATGACATGATCTGTACTATCGATCATTAGACTTCCGGTCTTAAATATCTACTAGGTATTTAAATGGTGATACTAATATGATATATTATAGGTATTTAAACAATCTTTTTTTTTTTTAATGCGGACTCCTTGAAATTAGTACATCAAAGAAATTAAAAAAATTTCATTCACTTAGTATATTTCGTGCATGGGGTGGATCTCATTCTAGTATTAAATAAAATTTGTAAAAAAAAGAAAAAAAGAGAGAGAAGGAAAAGGGATGTATTGGTGGCTAGATAAGTGACATGTGTCGACTACTTAGAACTCTGCTTTACACAGTATAGTGAAGATGAAGCCTTTGAGGATGAAGCCTTTTGGGCTAGAGCCCAGAATAACTAGCATTTTCAGATATTCCATGCTCCATTACCAAAGTAGGTGAGACCTCTTCTCTAGGGAAAAGTAACAATAATATTATGAAAAAAAAAAGAAGACAAAGCTTAATGCCATATACGCCCAAAAGTATTCCATGATGTCTTGTCGTAAATTCTTTGGATTCTAGATCCTCCATCTATGAGATTTTTTCTTATTAAATTGAAATATGAAGTTCTTCATTCCAATTCAAACATAAAAAACAATGATTGCTCGACGTGAGTTTTACGTATTCTATCCTTTTCGTCCTTTAATCTAGTTAATTGCATATATAAAGATCTTGTCATTCTCATTCAAGCACAGAATGTTATCACCAAGTTATACTAATATTCATTAGGGAATAGATACTACATTCCCAATGTCTAGTACTTTATTCCTATATCAACGTGAATTCCCCTCGTTTTTATAATGAAAGTTGAGCATAAACCCTACGCTAGAGAAGCAAAGTGTTCTATATTAGCTTTAAACCATATTCCCTCCGCAACCAATTCTCTCTCTTTCAGTGCCTCTCCACAATCCAAGAATACTCTATCTTTGCCCAATAAGGCTTAGCTACAACTAATAATGTGTAATATGGGGAACAAATTCATATCCTTCGATAGAGGGCCCTAAATAAATCAATTAAAATTAGGGTTTGTGATATATTAAGGTGGAAAATTATTATGTGGAAGCTCACTTTAAAGGAAAAATTATCTTTATGTTTAATTGAATTTTGGTTGTATGGTAGTGGTGTGCAAGTGCTTAAGTCCCACATATATCAGCTTTGAGTGGGGAAAATTACACAATCAATCCTAAACCTATCATACAAATGTCTGTTCAATTCACAACTTTTTCAATTCTACCAATTTAGTTTTAAATATCTGCATAAAATTTCAATAGAATACTTTCAATTGATTTTAGCTAGAAATCGTCAATAAGATGGTTTGGTCATTGTTGACCATTCTATGTGACATATTGCCATGTCAATAATTTCCAGCAAAAATTAACAAAAATATATATATTGAATTTCACACAAAGATTTAAGACTAAAATTTAAAAAAATTATGACTGAATTAACATCCATACAATATATTATGACTGACTAGACAATTCCTCCATTTTGAGTGCTTGGGAATCTAGAAAGGAAGCAGAAAAATGCATAAGGGAAACTCCATTCATATAACTTACATGAATTGAATACCTCATGTAGAATATCACTTGATGTTGAAGTTTAAATCTCACCAGAATATCACAATTTGCAACCTAAATGTTTCGTGAATCAACAGCATATTAAGGCGGTGCTCATGTAGTAGTGTTCGTCGTTGCTTATACTTTTCTTATGGGTAAGTACGTTGCAAGTATCTAAATTTTCACTTGAGACCTAAATTACTATTGAATTGAAATGTCTGAATCCTAATATATGTTTTTCCCCCTGTTCTTCACCTAGCCGCTGCTTGACTCCACAACTACTGCCGATTGCGCCTAGCGTCGGAGTTGTCGCCGCAATCCACAGTATTTGCTTTCACTATTGGGGTATCATATGTTTAAAATGAAAACTTTGTAGTAAAAGTTTGACTTTTGTCTCCAAACTTGTGCACTTTTTACCGAACAACGCCTTAAACTTTCATTTTGTCTGCTACTTTTCTAATCAAGTCTCTCTTGATCGTCTAATTTTGAGGTGACCCGTCTTTTGGAGCCATAAAAAAATCTTACATGGCCTCTAGTGCAGCATAAGGACCAAGAAATCTCATCACTCAATATTCCATTATATAGACTTAATTTTTGGGTTTTTAAGTCCAACATATTAGCCAGTCAACGTTGGCAAAAAAAATTTCGACGTCTAACCCTCTTATCGGGTGTCGGGTCTGAGGGACATGTTAACTAAAATAAATTGGATTAGAAGTCGGAGATATGCGATTAGAAAAGTTATGCATGTTCAATTAGAACACGATTAGATAAATTAAATACATTCGAGAACTTGATTAGAAAATAAATGCGCGAGTTCAGGGACCAAAAATTGACTTTAATCTAAATTTACATCTTCAAATTATTCCTTAAAAGATGGACACGTTAGCTCATACAATTGTAATTTTTCAGATACATTCTTCTTCTTTTTTTTTTAAATTTTCTTTTCCGTTCTTCCTTCTTATTCCTCCTCTAGCTCATTTACAATGCTGCCACCTACGATGGTTGTCATCTGTCGCTCATCAACAAGCCTCCGGTTGTCGTCGCCATGACTGTGGGCCTCCCTCCTTTGATTTGACTCGCTCTCTCTCTCTCTCTCTCTCTCTCTCTCTCTCTCTCTCTCTCTCGCATGCACGCATGCGTGTGCATGCATGCATAGAAACACAGATAGAGTTGTAATATAAGGTCACCACCTTCGGAGATCCTCGACAGGAAACCCCTCTTCTTCTTCTTTTCAGAGAGAGAGAGAGAGAGAGAGAGAGAGGGGGATATTTCTTGGACTCGTGCTTGTAAGTGTGTGTTAGTTCTTTTGAAAGTGGGACTATATTTTGGTGAAGTTGTGTAACTAGATGATGCCTTTGAATATCGATCACAGTCACTTGGTTTTGTTGATGTATCAGCCATAAATGGTCAAATTAACATGTAAACATTCCTTCCAACTTCAAACAATACTAATCCCGTCTTTTCACATCAATATTCCATACACAGACACTGTAAAAAGTCATAGTAACTAGAAGAGGTATCCTTAGCACACTAGTACATAAAGCCCCCCTAAACATGTTCGAAAGTTGAAATCAGCATTAAGCACGAACCCAACAGGAATTCTTTCGTGACTACGATGGATCATTGCTTTTTTCCCTATATGAGAAAAGAAGAGGCCAGTATGGAAAGGCATATGCTCTAAAAGGATGATTCTGAGTATCTTGCTTAGTTAATTATCAGACTTCAAGTTTGGCTTTTCTAAGGGACAATCACATGGGCTTGTACTCGCCCTCCTTTTTTCTTTTAGGTGTAGATAGGGTTTGTACTCGCTCGTGGGTGAGAGAGAGAATTCCAGTCCATGTGGATCCCATGCTTTCAGTGATGTGAAACAGTGAGGAAATTGAAAGAGAAAAAGGGACAATTCTTCGAAAAGGTCGTGGCGCGAGATTGTGGCTAAGGCCCAAAAAAAAAAAAAAAAAGAAATTGTTCCCTTGGACATTTTGTGACTTCGTTCCAATAGAGAGAATGACTACAACAACTCGTTTTTATTCCCAAAAACGAAAGGAAAAAGAAGGAAGAAGGATGATGTGGCATGTCTTGGAACCTCGTAGTAGAATCCTTCCATCCATCTGAGGTGGGAAATGATTTGATTGTGCCCCCTCATCCTGGTAAGTTTTCTAGATTATTTATTCGTTCCGTAAGGGTCAGTACATAAGATGCCAGACGGTGTTCCTACAAAAAGGAATGGCTTGATGGAGATAAATCAATGGAGTTCATGTTACACGACATCATCATTATGCTTTCTCTGGTGTTTGCGGAGGTTAGCGTTCCGGGAACGACAACAAAATCAAGATTATGATTCCTTGGTTTGGGAACGTTTTGAAAAAGGGACACTTTATTTTCGGAATACAGGTTTCCATTTATTAATACCCTTTGTGATCACTTTTACAGCCAAACAACTTTTTTGAGTTAGTGTATTCTAGTCTTGATAGGTACAGCTACGTATATCGTCAATGATCTCCTCCTATACATATATAATATCTGAAATGATGAGCTATTGCACGACAAATTAGACCGCATCAAATAATATTTACAAACTAAAATGTCGAGTCAATAAGAATGGCATTCATGTGAAGTTACATGTTTTGTAAAATAAGAATGCAATCATCTAATCGTGCAAGTTCAACAAATTATCTGTCAATGAATAAGTGAAGTGGCAAAGTGGTTAATAGTCTACCCAAGACTCAATTTATGATTATATTGTAGAAAATTATTCACATAAACAACTAATCAATCAAGAAGAATCGGATCCATATATGACTATAAAACACTAAGATCAATAAACACAGGAGAATAAAGCGTACCCATTTAAGCCATCGCTTCACTTGAAGAAAAATAGATCACTCTAATAATCAGAGATTTATTGGAATGCCAAATCTTCCTTTCTATGACATATTTCAGTATGGCAACTCTCAATGGAATTCAAGCAATTGATAAGTATAACCTACTCTTTTATAGGCTAGAAAGGGGACCTAAAAAACCCTAGTCAATAGGTGTCAACTAGGCTCTTCCCATTACAAGCTTTAGTTAAACACAATTGCTTACACTTTGCTACTCAATTAGGCCCGTTATTAATAGATGACAATACCAAATTCAATAAGATCATTTTTGGGTTTAACAAATATTGAAATATTTATTAATCCGATTATTTAAAATAGAAAATTAATTAATTAATGTAAGCCCATATTATAAAAAATTTCCAGTATATATATGATTAGATGGAATTTGTGTTTAACATTTGAACTCACTTAGACCTCTAGAGCTAGCACATGCCATTACAGTAAAAAATGCATTAGACTCCTTTAAGCATTGGTGTCTTGATGATCAAGATTTGTCTCCTAGTTTAGTCATTAATCATCATCTATGAATTTATGCACCCTCTCATTCTTCACGCCATATAAGTACTAATCAATGCTACATTTCTTATAAAACCAGCTAAAAAGAAACTTCATTGACTTTCCTATGGGATATTTTCGGACCAACCAACATAAAAGAGAACATTAGATAGAAATTCCGAGGTGGTCCAACATATAAAAGGATCAAGAAGAATCTGGAAGAAGGTAACAAATAAGAATGGTCGTCTTTATAAAGCACACAGCACAAAAAAACCAAGCACTGAGATCCTTGTCAAGGCAAGAGGCAATGCTGGCTTTAAGAGGGTCAGTGAGAGCATGAGGAGGACCATGTGTCACGAGGATGATGAAGCAAAGTTGTAGCAAGTAGGCGACCATCTTGCTGGATAAAGAGAGAGTGCATTCAGTAAAGCCATACACTCGCATACATCACTTTTTGCCCTTGTTTTTATTTTCCTTCTACTGATTGGATATGATAGATTCCAACCAAAATAAAGATGACAAGGCGACAATTGATGACAAGGCGTCAATTGATAAAATATACTCCTCACAACATACTCTGATAGCTTAAGTTTTTTGAATTGTAAATGGTATTTCACTCAAAACTTCGCAATGATATCGGAGTCAGAGGACTCGAGTTCAATTCCTCCCACCTATCTTTCTTCCATTTATGAGTTGTTGTTTTATTGTGCACCAGTGAACTTCAATTTTAATTTCAGCCACCCATATCATATTCACACTGTTAGGATCTTCATCAGCTAATTGCCCTTCACTTAAGGTGGAGCCTTGAGCTGTATAATAGATCTTGACTGTACTTTAATGGGTTAAGTGTTTTCAGAGTAAGCAATTGTACATTCAAATTCAGTGCTAATAGTACAAAAATAAGGTCAAAAAACCCCCTAAATTTTCGGTGTAGTGCACATCTGTCCCTCAACTTTCGGAGAGGTTTATTTTTCCATTTGCGCATGTGCTCTAACATGTGACTTTTCAAGGATAAAACTGTAACTCTTCTTATATTTTAGTTGAGAACTGGTAAAAGCACATTTTGTGCCCACCTTTTTTAAAATGTGTAGGATGATTAATATGGTCAATGGTTTGGCAGGATATATAGTTTGTAATTCTCTTCACTTTCGTTTTTTTCTCTTGTTTAGGTAAATGGCATCTTCAACATGTCGGCAATCAATTTCAATTGGCATCTTTCTTTTTAACACGCGTGCAAAGGTCCTAACAGTCGACCGGGAACAAAGTAAACTAATTAGGGTTCTTCTAGGGTATTGTTACTAGGCAGCCATAAAATATAAATAAAGAAAAACCAAGGGTTGTTCTCCAGTTTCCATTGGAATAAGATATATATTAGAGAACATCATGCACCCTTAACCCTTAAAGATTCTACTTTCTTTTTCTTATTATATAACAAAAGGTGGCATTCAGACAGCGGCTTCGTAGACAAAAGACTAACATTCGCAGTTACTAGAAACGTGTCTCTCTTCTTCGCTTACCCGATCAATGTGAAAGGAAAGTGCTGGATAGAAGAAACTTTTCAGTTGAAGATTGCTACAAAAACCAATGAAAAGGAACATTATTATATTATATATAGAGTGTAAAGTAGTCAACAGTTAGGCAAACACATGCATTTGGGGCGGCCAGACATTGGTGCATAAATAACTAATATTCTGTAATGCAAACGAAGCTTCGCATTAACCAAGATTTGAGAATCTCTTTCAACTCGGTCCACCCCCACATGCCAAACTATGTTACATGATCTTTCCGGGCAACCATTCACAGTCTTGTGGAAAAGGAGACACTGCCTTTCCTACTCCTAACCCTCTTCATGCAATGAGAATCCCCACTTTCCAGTTAGGGCATAAAATTCCAGCGTTATATTCAATACTTCGCCTTTATTATATAGTCATATAAATTGAAAAGTAACTATAGTGTGTTATTCCTTTTTTAATAACGCTAGCTAGCTAGCTGGCCAGTTCCTTGCCAGGGCATAAAGATTTGTGTTTGCAAAACGATGTGCTAAATTCTTATGGAGTGTTTGAAGGTGTCTCACTTGTTCAAATACTCATTTTAAAGTAATCACTTCCTAAAGAAATTAAATCATGTGAGTTAACATTTGTACTTATGTCATCTGTAACCAATTTTTTTAAGATAAAAAATCGCATTAACATTTGTGCTTCGAGTATTATCTACCTTTTCTTTATCATAAGTTTCTAGGTGGCTTTGAATCAAACTCGGTATCTCTTACTCTATAATATCATCTTAAAGTTCATTGGAAAGTTTGAATTTAAATTGTTAGAGGATGACGCAAAACATATTGTAGAGGTTAGCAAACAGGATGAATTTGATGTTGGCACTGATTTTTTTGTATAGAGAAATTTCCAAATCTTGAAGATATCGAGCTTCAGTTGAAGGCTTCGATCTAAGGTCCCAATCAAGCTTCAGTTGAAATTTTTAAATCTTAAGATACCTCAAATCTTGAAGGTATTGAGCTTCAGTTGAAGGTCCCGATCTAAGGCCGTGACCTCATATACTTGCAAAAGTGTATTTGCAATTGCTAGTGGAAAAAATAAGAGGAAGGAAAAAAAAAAAGGACCAAACAACTTTATCGAGGTTGATGTGCCAATGGTGTAGATAATGCAAATTTATACTCATAATTTGGGAATCCATGTCTTAAAATATATTACTTGGTATAATCAAATCTCTTCACATATTATCACATGATGGTGCTTGTGTAAATAAATAGTCAGTATATCTATCAAGTACCTTGATACAATTAAATTAGGAAAATGACATTAATGCCATAACTTTAAGTTATATAAACGATTTTTCTTATCTAAAAGTTTTACATGTGATTACATTAACATTAAATCATCCCACGTGACTCATCAGAGAAATGATGACATTGAAAATGTTTTAAACAATCGTCATTTAAGCCCTTTCTTGCCCTAATTCGAGGATTTGAGACGAAATTAAGTTACAATCCAAATCCAAACCCGAGCCCTCTTTTCAATTGCAAACCAAAATCAGTGCTTCACGTCAGATGGCATGTTGGCTGCACTCCTACTTCAGTCGGCACCACCATCATCATTCGATCTCTCTCTCTCTCTCTCTCTGAGTCCTCGGCACACTTGGCTTCACCAATGCCTTGCCAGCAGCAGGACAAGACGGCCGCGTCGCCACTGAGCAATCCGTTCGGATAGAAACTAGAATTTGGGGCTAGGGTTTTTGGAAATAAAATCATAAATAATTTCTAATTTTAGGAAAATATTTTGGGTTTAGGGTTTCGTGTATTTAGCAAATTGAACCTAATTTTTGAATTCCGGGCAAATTTATGTTGGCAAATGGCTTCGTTTGATTTATATCTTGAATATTGACATATCCAGTGAGACCCATCAACTATTTCTTCTACAATAATGCCACATGTGATTTGCAACAGTATAAGGATGATCGATTTTGGAAGTCACAGTGCTTAAATAAGAGAGTCGTATGAAAAATGTAGAACGGTTAGTGTCTTTTTTCCTTAGATAAACCCGATACACAAACAAACAAAGTCACATTCTTTTGCTATCCTCTTCTAGAATACGTCTCAATCTATTTTTTTTTTTCCCCTCCAAACAAAGATTCTCATGGTGGGTTCAATGTCTTAGGAAAAAGAAAGATCGGATTCTTCTCAATCTGATCATGCCCACACAAGATGGCAAAGTGTGTCCCCAAACACCCTGACCCTGGATGTATCCTTACACTATAAGTCCCCCGGTGTGTGGGCCCCGCCTTGGGCCGTGAACCGACACCCGTGAGGCCCTTAACATTCACTTACCAACTGACCAATCATTATTATGAGGTGATGATACATACTTCCTCCGCATCACGTCCCTTGCCTATATATATGCATCACAGAAGCCACAATCACTTGCCATCTCCACAAGAGCCAGCTCATCAACCAATCTCACACAGCACACTCTACTTCCTCCCAGTCTCACATTTATAAGATGTCTGGGGTTTGGGTGTTCAAGAACGGCGTCGTCCGGCTGGTGGAGAACCCAGGGGGCGAGGTGTCCGGCGGCATCGGGCGGCGGAAGGTGCTGATCCACATCCCAACGAACGAGGTGATCACGTCGTATTCTGTCCTCGAGAGGAAGCTATCCTCACTCGGGTGGGAGAGGTACTACGACGACCCGGACCTCCTCCAATTCCACAAGAGATCCACCGTCCATCTCATCTCGCTCCCCAAGGACTTCAACAAGTTCAAGTCCATGCACATGTATGACATCGTTGTCAAGAACCGCAACATTTTCGAAGTCCGGGACATGTGACTTAAATCGATCCTGACCGCGGCCAGGGCCAGAGCAGCGTTGCATGATTCCTTGGGTCTTTAGAAGTTACTCTTGCTTGGGGTCTATTGTCGTCTTGGTTTACTTTATAAAGATCACTCTCTGAGTGATTCTTGGTGGGGATTTTGCAAAGGTAAGTGTGATGGTTGCTTAGGATAGAGAAGCAAAAACTGTAGTGGTGAGAGAGTTCTCACACAAAGAAAATGGACTGAGAAGAAGTTGGTTGAGTTAGTGGGTGTGTCATGGTTCTATGTAAATTGTGTTTTGTGATTATCTGGCAATGAATATTGGGTCTACTTGTGTGTGATAAAGTTTCTTCTTCTTCTTTCTATCTTTTGGTTCTCTCTAACATAAGGAAGCTACTAGAAAAACAATGATATAGATTCGGTCTGGGTGGCAATACCAAAGAATCCCATTCGTCGTGATGGGGAGCAATCGTTTGAAAAGGGGCGAGACGAGAAATAAAGATAGAATCTTCTTGGAGTTATACATTTGTGCATGTATAGGCCATATAGTAATTTAAGAGGGGCATAAACATTTCTGGACGCGCATGAAGTGACATGATTTGATGGTCAGCATGCAAAATGCAAATCCTTGAGGTTATGTTTTGCCGCCCAACCGTTCACATCATTTTATCCGAGTTGTGTGGAGAGGGTTCTCTCTAACAAAGCCCCCACAACCCCACAAGCCTTCCCCCCAAACAACCCCCCCGCGGAGGGATAGGAGAAAAGAGATTTATGTTTTGCCTCCTAGAGAAATAATTCTTCTAATGTGTCTGATTTGATGCACCGTCCTAGGAGGAAAGAAGTCAATACTTCATGAGCATATATCTCTATGGAATAATTTCTAGAAAAACCAAGCCAATGACCGTATGAAAGAGCCATCATATGCCCAGAAGAGGCAGGAGCATTTTGCCACCACCGGTACTGCAGACACACCGTGCATAGATTCATCTGATGAGGAAAGACAGATGCATTGATTTCCTCTTCATGTGTGTGGTTCAATCTTATCTGTCAAGAACTTCAATCTGTCATTAGTTTAGTCTGGTTGACCGTTGAGGCTTTGTGTACTTATCTGTCTAGAAAATCAGCTGTCAGTAGGTGAAATCTTGAAAAGTCAAAATCTGCATTGGTTAGCATAATGACGAAATTTTGACAGTCTCAGCAAGGACTAAGTAATCATAAGGAAGACAACCCATAAAATCAACTTAAAAGACACTGTCGTCAAGGGTTTCTGGGGAGGTTAAGGATGCTACATTCTACAGCAAAAGAGCAGATAAGGACTGAATAGTTCGAGCACAACTACTTAAGATTTAGAAAATGCTAACAGCGCAACCCTTGGAGCATATTACAGCTCGGGGTGGTGAAGAGCCCACATCAAGGTGCCAAACCTTCCCATCGATGTAAACTCTCAGATAATATCAGCCTACTGTGTTTTCTATACATACGAAGATGTGTGAATATTTTCATGAAGTTTAGGACAAGTAGGAGCGCATAGATTTGGGAACGTCATAACTCTCTCTCTTTTACTTTGGAGACTTACCATGAGATATTCATTCATGCCATAACAAGAACCAGGATGACCTTGCCTATGTAGCTTCAGTTCAGAGAAGTTCAAAAGCGCTCCCAAAAAGCCATGTCTCTGAGAGAATATCACTTCACAGATCACACCATGTAAATTGTATACCACTATCCATATTAAAAAAAATTATGGGCCAAGAAGAAACGTAATATGAAAAAAGGAAGAACACGTTTAGTCCAGAAATCAGCAAGATTAAACATCTTCGTAACAAACTGTATTTATTACAAAGATAAACTTCACCCAAATTATTATTAACGGTCTGTCATCTTCTCAGCCTACAACAGCACATTATCGTTGACTTCGTCAATGTACATCCCCAATCCAGTCCTCTTTTGAAAATTATTGATCTTTTTTTTAAAAAATAATCCAATTTCCCCGAAATTCCAGGTTGTTTCCAACTTTTGTGGACTAGACATATAAAAATATATCCTCAAAAAATTTCCAGCCCGCTGGCATGCATTTACCTAACCTAGCAACTCTTTTGCTAAGCCATGCATTTAGGGTAATAAATCGAAATTTTGATAAACCCCAAAAAGATAAATTCTTTTAAGATTTGATGGCGCAGAGAGCTTTTACGTAATGACTTAGAGTTCATACTCAATGTATACATAAGACCTATTAAAAACCCTAGATTTCTATCCGCTAGGAATTGAAGAATCCAACCTGCTAATGTACATAACATGGCGTTGTATTAGTGCGGATAAGAGTCTTATCAGACCATGCCAACGAATAAATCAGTCTGTCGAGGGTTTCAATGTGTTTTCTTTTTCCTACACACCAGAGACCCATTCCTAGTTTTAATGGGCATGTGATGGCCAGTGCATTTGCTCTTTTACTTGCTAGTGACTAGACAGTTTCCTCCAAATGGGGTTTCATAAAGGAACACAAAAGAATCTCTGATCTTTTGTTTCTCATTTCTATCCTATCATTAAGAGAGAATGGGGCACGAGAGGGAGAGAGTGATCCCACAATTTTTGTCTCTCTCTCTCTCTCTCTCTCTCTCTCTCTCTCTCCTCGCCCCCCCCACCCCCCAAATATTATATATAGCTTTGACTTTCATCGCCATCAGAGGAAAGCCTTGTCTTGTCATGCTTTCCCCCATGCAGGCATATTGAGGGCTCAGTGTATGTGCATGCCTTTCTTTTTTCATTAATTTATGAGAACTTTTCTTGGCTTTATCCATGGTTGTTTTGTTTTTATACAACAGACACTCGAAACGTACCAATTGTCTATTATCATTAAAATATATGCCAAAAGAGCAAATTGAAAAAAAAAAATACACATCCATTTGGATAAACATAGCCTTTAAAATCCTTTAAAATCCTTCTTTTATGTTGGGTCTCGGCAATTTATCACCGTGTCATCAAAATTCAAGACACTTCATGCTTTGAGGCAGGGGTTCTACAAGGGAAAGAAAATAGTGCAATTGAATCATAACAAGTTCAAATTTTGCATTATCGTGATATGTGTTTGTGTATTCATCTATTGTGCACTTTATATTACCACGAAGGATTTCGTTAGATGAATCCTAGCAATAGTAAATTTGTAAGCGGCTTGATCTATGTTAACTACGAACTATTATGATGGCTCTCACTCATGTTCTTTGCGTCATAGTAGCGGGATTAACATAATCTCTACTTGGAATATAACCGGAGCAGGAGAGGTGAATGCATGGTATTGGGATAAGGTACATATAGAATAGCGTTGGTAGGGTAACATTTAGTAACAATCTTCTCCAGCTGCAGTTCCAACTTCTCTTTCAAGTCCTACCAATTATTTTGTGCACCAGAAGATGACAAGAAGATATTTATATTTTGCGCTAGCTCACACCAAATAAACTCCAAAAGAGCTCATCTCTGGCATAGAGCTCATAGCCTGCGGCATAGCTTGATGCAACGTCAGCTCCTCCTTGACCGAAGGGCTGCTGTCTCTGGAGGAGAGATGCCTTCGTGGAGGTGTTGACCCCGCCAGATTTGGAAGCAGCGGCTCATGTATGGCAATGGGACATAGAGATGACGCCAAGGTCTCGACAGTCAATGGAGGTTGTTATGACTAACGCAGAATCATGAAGAAACGAAAATAAGAAATAAATTGTATAAACTAGACCTGGACACTAGGAATTTACGTAGTTGAGGGGTGTGCCTACTCCACAGAGAGATATCGATAAGATGGTTCCACTATTATATGCAAAAGAATTCTACAATCTCTTGAAACACTCACGCTAATGCGTTTTTCAATCCTAGAGCACTCCACCACAAGAATCATTATATAAAAAGGCGTATTCTTTGACATTCATCTCTTTTAGATTACGACTCTTAAAAGCTCTCTAGAGTTTTCACGAGTTTTTAATACAAAATAAGCTTTGCAAATTGATCAGGTTCGCGTCAGCGGCCAGGCCCCGTTAAAATAGGCCTGAGCATCCAGCTACTGCTCTAAAAAACGCTTAGCTATTGGGCACTGTCTAGCAGCACCGCCACTCCTTGGTTAGTCTAAGTGCTAGGCAGACTGTCATTCCACATAACTCATTGCCTGTCTCCATATGCGTGCCCCCGCAAATGCTCGGATTGTCCAGAAAATCACAAGCTTGTATTGATTACAAGTAAAACGAGCTAATTTTGAGACATAACAAACAAATCTCCACCTCGACGAGAAGTTCAACTCCACCCTTATCAATTATTGGCTCTTCCGAGCCCCACTAGGCTCCCTACTCGCCGCAGGTGCTGACCAAGTCCGAATAATACTAGAACTCGGTCAATGGAACAGGCTTAATTAGCATGTCTGCTGGATTATTTACCATGCGCACTTTCTTAAGATTTCAGCTCCCTGTGACACAATATCTCCAATAAAATGATAATCAACATTGTATTGCTTCGTCTGTTCTTAATACATCTAATTTCTAGTTAAATGTTATTGCATTTTGATTATCTTAACAATCTTCTTCAACTATAGTTTCAAGTAACTAAGCAAACCTCCGAGCCAAATAATAACAAAAAGCAAGTATTGGCTGCCACTAAAGTTTTCCAACTGACGGTACAACCCGCAAGACTGAACACATAACCTATCAAGGACCTCTACCCATTCACGTCTCTAGCAAAATCTGAATTCATATAATTTGTTATACCTCTCGAAGCCCTCTTCCCAAAAGTCAAATCGACTTTTGTGGTCCCCTCTCAGAAACCTTAGAATTTGTTTTTCAGCTTCGTAATGTTTACTTCCGAGGTTACTTATATACTTTCTCACGACACTAACAGCACGCGAAATATCTGATCTAGCACAAATCATAGCCTCCATAATGCTACCTACAACACTAGCATAAGGAACAAGGGACACATATTTCTTATATCCCTCTGACTGTGGTGCAAAATCAGCTTAAAGCTTAACATACTTAACTATTGGGGTACTCACCGATTTGGCATTTTGCATGCTAAACCACCTCGGCACTTTATGAGTAGCACCGCCATGTGATAGTTGAAGCGCCTTGGTACACCTGTCTCTCCAATTCTTCAAATTAAGTTTATTTTACACTGCAATCAAGTCTTTCATCTCAAACTCACTACTCAATTGCCATAGGTCATTAATATCAGGCATGTTAATAGCTCCTATCGACATCAAACAGCATAAGATTTGGATTTTTCACATCCATATGCAAATATATTGTTTTAATAATTTTAAAGGGTTGGCGCAATTAGTTGCAATGTTGGGAGATTTCCATCTCAAAATTGGAGGTCATCTGTTTAAATCTCAATACTCTTTTGAGTCGAGGTTATTTGCATAGGTCAAAGTATTGACTGAACGTCTTCATAGGATTTGCAAAGTATACAATGTGCCTCTAGGCAGCCGGATCTTCACGCCTATGCTCCTGGTTTTCAGGTTGATGCCTTTGAATAATAAAACAAATCAAATTTATCTTTTTTCTAATTTGATGAGACAACAAAAAGTGCTTTTTGGTTTGGTTTTAAACGAACCGACCATGCATTTATTAATTTCCATGACCGGCATGTATAATCCTTTTTCTCCTTTTCCTTTTTTTAACTACAAAGGTGAAAGAAGCTTATATAAATAAGCTTTCTTCTTCCACCTTTATGGGAAATGATCGTTTGTACAGATTATTCAGTTCTCCGAATTTTAAACTATAGACAAGGATATATGTCACACTTTCTAGTGTTTACGCATGCTTCTTTCCGGCGCCTAATGTAACTTCATGGGGCTCGAGGAACAACATCATTTTCACCATATTGGAGCAATCTTCAAGGAAAAGGAAAATTTCTCTTTAACTTCAAGAGAGCCATAACTTGGGTTGAATGGTTCCTAGTCTCAAATCTAAGAAAGAAACTAAAGAACAAACAATAACGTTGCACGTGATTAACTGCATGATAATTTCATTTTAGTATCACCTGTTTTGGGTTTAACTTACGTGTTACTTAAAGGTGATTGAGTATTTTAGTACCGAAAAGGTAATTGAGCATTTTGTGGGCTCGAGAATTTATCTTTTTTAATACGTGTTTGCTTATAATTTTAACTTTTATAGCTCTTTTTATCCAAATAATATATAAAATCTATTGATGTTACATTTGCTTGTGGTTGGATGCTCTCTAGAGCACTTTACTAAGAGCCATGATGGTGGGTGCCTAATGTTGGAAGATGACTTGGAAATGGAAGTATCGGAACTTGAAATGCAAGCATGATTAAGTTTTTTATCTATATTTTGTCAAAGATTGTCCCCCCATCACCAAATCACCTTTTAGCTACCTAACATGAGAATATATGCAAGTGTAAGTAAACGGACCAGCACTTACAACATTCTCTAGCTTTCAGAGGGTCAACTTTAATGGCTGTTTGCCTCTACTTCCATTCAACTTATGACTTTTGTATACTACTTTTTCTCCGAAAGTTGAAGATAGAAAATATTGTTTATACCTAGAAAACTTATCATAAAATATAGCAAAAACCATCAAAAATCCTAAACTAAATTGGCTATGACACATTTTACCTAAACTTGACACCAAAATCCCAAACTTGCACCTGAGTGATATATTTAGGGCACGTTTGGCAACTTGCCAAATGGTGTTTGATTTTGTTCTTTTGTTCCCCGGAATAGATTTAAAACAGAAATATATTTTGTAAATTTTTTGTTCCCAAGAACAGGTATTTCTGGAAATAGATTTGGAGCAGAATTAAAGAGTAAAAAACAGTTGATTCTTTGTTCCCGAAACAATTCCAAAATTAAGCCAACCCAAGACTCTTATTTCCCTTTTCTCATCTTCTTTTCTTCTTGTTCTTCTTCCGCCGCCGCTGCCATCAGCTACCGCCGCTGCCACCATCCACCAACCCTAATCGTCAATGACCAGTTGGGTGAGATCTAGCGAGCTCGCCAGAGGCTCACTAGTGGCTAGGCAAGCCTTGTCTATGCCTTCCCAGTTGTCAGCAGGGCTGGACCTTGCTGGGCCACCACAAGATCAACATCGCCCAGCCAAAACAAGGCCGACGTCACGGTGGCCTGGTGAGGTCAAGCCCTACGCAATTGCTCATCGGCCAACAAGGCGCGGCCTCACCGGGGGCCAGCAACGCTCCAACGAGGTCATCGGCTCTCGTTTGGCTAGTCACCAGTCATCTCGAGGCCGATGATCGGTCAAAGCTTGAAGAAGAAGAGAAAGAAAAGAAATAAAAGGAAAAATGATTTGTATTACAAATTTTGAGAACAATACCAAAAGCAATTCTATTACGGGAATAGAAATTTTGGACGATTTACCAAACGCTTTAAAATACTTAAAAATTATTTTTTAAAAAGAGAATATTTTTATTAGAAATTATTCTCGGGAATAGAATAGTTACTAAGGGCGTGGATGATAAAATTTATACTTCTATATTTTCTCTGTTTCTTTGTTCCGGAACAGGTTTGAAAGTAAATCCGTTTAGTAACGCAATTTGATTTTCTTTTTTTTCGGAAGCATTTCTTTTCGAGAAATAGATTTGAAAAAGAAATCAGAAATTAAAATTTTTAACTTCTCAATTTTTGAAATAGAAATTGAAAAATCAATTTCGGCCGTAAATCAATTTTCGTTCTAGAAATTTTGTCATGTGCACCGAAATTGATTTCTCAATTTCTATTTTAGAAAGTGAGAAGTTAAAAATTTTAGCTTCTAATTTCTTCTTCAAATTTATTTCTGAAATAGAAATGTGTTCCACAAATAAAAAAATCAAATTGTGTTACCAAACGGATTTATGTTTCAAACTAGTTCTAAGGAACAAAGAAACAAAAAAATAGAGAAGTATAAATTTTATCATGCGCATCTTAAACGTGCTCTCATCCTTGTCAAAATTTTGCCAATGAGGACCACTGTTCTTTTTTTGTTTCTTTTAATTTTTTAAATATTTTCTTTTTCTTTTTCTTTCTTTTTTTTTTCTTTTTTTTTTTTTTCTTTTGGCCGGTCGCCGGGCCTCAACCATGGCCGGCGGCCTCGCCTTGGCGGGCAAGCTTGCCCGGCCTTGCCCCGCGCCGACGAGGCTCGGCCTCGCCCAAATTCGGCGAGCTCGAGCTCGCCCGGCCACTAGCGAGGCTCGACCTCGCCGGGCCATCGCCAAGCCGGCAAGCCTCGCCGGTGGTCGGGCGAGCTCGGGCTCGCCGGATCCGGGCAAGCTCGAGCTTGCCTAGCCAAGGCGAGGCCGAGCCTCGCTAGGGGCCGGCGACGCTCTGGCGAGGTCGCCGGCCATGGCCAAGCCTGACGAACGGCCAAAGAAAAAAAAAAAAAAAAAAGAAGAGAAGAAAAAAAGAGGAGAGAGAAAATTTGTTCTTAAAAATTTTCTAAAAACAATAAATACGTTTTTATTGTTTTTTGTTTTCGTTTCAAATGTGTTCCTGAGAACAAAAAAATAAATTTGGAACAAAAACGCAAACAAACGCATTTCTATTCTTTTTTTGTTCCCTAGAACAAAAAAACAGAAATTTTGTTCATAAACAGAAACAAAGAACATTAACAAACAGGCCCTAAAAATCTACTTACATGGACACTAGAAAACCTAACATTGTTGATATGGACAATGTTGTTTTGGCTAAAATGTCATTTAACGGAATTGGATGATAAATATGTCACGTAGGTATAAGTTTGGAGTTGTTAATTTAGGGTAAATGTGTCAAAGTGAGTGTAGTTGGGAGGTTTTGATGTCACAAATTAAAAAATTCAGGGTAAATTTATCGCAGTGAACAGTTTGGAAATTTTTATGGTTTTTTTCCTAAAAATATTGTATAAGAATTTACGTATCAATATTTGAACATTTTGAAAGGTTTCACAAGTTTCACGTAATATAAAAGTCAAAGCGTGAATTTCTCAAAACTTACGAAAAAGTTCAAAAGTGAAATAGAAAAGTCATTCTAGACAACCCTTGCTAAAAGAAAGTTAAAGTCCATTTCTATGAGCAATTCTTTTGCAAGCGATGTTTCTTATTAAGAGAATGTGCATGAGGTTTACGAAGTATCGAGATTGTACACATGTACTGATCAATTGAGTTAGGAAAAATTACCAAATCAATTCCAAACTTATTATATGGATGTTGATTCAATTTTAAAGTTTTCAATTTTGCTAATTCCAATGTAGTCCTAATCAATTTTCGCTGAAAATCGCTGACATGACAATTCAATCATCGTCCTTCCTTCTATGTGGTACACTACCATATTAGCGATTTTTAGTGAAAATTGATCAAAATGATTATATTGGAATTTCACATAAAATTTTAAGACTAAATGACAAAATTAAAAAATTTATAAGTGAATTAACATCTGTATAATATGTTTAGAACTAATTGAACAATTTTTCCGTTGAGTTACTCATGATTTTAACTATGGTCCTTATCACTAAACAACTAAAAATGTAAACTTTAGTTTCAACCAAGGGGTTGCTCAAATGCATTAGAGAACTACTGACCAAAAAAAAAGTGCATTAGAGAACTCATGAAGATGGACGTTTCATTCTTTTAAGTAAAATTTTACTTATGACATTGGATATGTTTTCTAAGATTGATTCTAGTAGTTAGCAGGCAGAACCTCCGCTAAGTTATACTCATGGAGAGCTATATGTTACAGGGCTTGGTTAAAGACTTAGACAACTCGTTACTTTCCTATTGTTCCTATAGACTGTTGGTTTATACTTCTCTTTGCATAGTCATTGAAAAGATCTACAAAAAGCTTAGACTCTCCCAGCGTTCTCATATCAAATGAAAATCACAACTGCTATTATGGATCATGGTCGTGCGGCGAACCGGCCCCTTCAAGTACCCCCGACACCGCAAGGCCCGAAGGACAAATGAGCATGAAAAATTCCTTCTTTTCCCTTTCTTTTTCATTTTGTGAGCAGACTCAAGTGAAGAAAAGCCAGCCTCAGTAAAGGTGATCATGAGTTCAAATCTTTAATTTGTGCACTATATACGTGTAAGTTCTGACTCACTCGAGAGATGGGAGTCAGAGAAATAACACGCTACGGATCCGTTAAGAAACGGTCCAAGTTTTTTGGGTCCAACACTACTGAGATATAGGGTGTTAAAAACTTGCAGGATAGCAAAGCAATGGACCTTAACCTAACGCAAGAATCTTACAATAATAGAAATGACCCGTACAAGTCTCTAGCAAAGGCCATAAGAACATGATGACTTGCACATTACCGCATATGTCAGTCCCAAGTAACAACAAATGATGCATTTCTCCGCCAGTATAGTTACAAGACCTCTCTCTCTCTCTCTCTCTCTCTCTCTCTCTCTCTCTCTCTAATTGAAGCTGAACCTTTATCCATGTGAAGATAATATACTAGTTGGAGCAATCAAATCCATGACAAATTGAAAGCCAAATTACAAGGATCAGAAATAACAAGATACCAAACACGACCAGCTTGATTTTCATGTTCTGGTACCACATCTTTCGCCGGATTTGTGTCCCTTGTTTCTTGTATGCTTGAGCCTAGCATTAGGGATAAAGCTTGTTCAATTTATAAGGGAACAGAGGTTGATAAAAAGCGAATCTGCTGAACTAGGGATATGATATAAACCACTTTACCTGATCACGCAGATTCTCTGTTTTGTCAGCTAGAATTGTCAGGTTCTCCCCTCTATCGATCGCCTGAAAAACACACAGTGAGAATATAAGAAACAAAATGCGGCGGGAATGCTTAACCAGTCGACATAATTTCATCAGATTGCAAATGCATTCAGTTAATTGAGCCATAAATTGAAAAACTGAGACACAACATCATATCAGGAGGAAGGAGGATGCCACGTGAATGATTCAAAAGTATTACCCATACAGATAAATTCCACCCTCTACAATCTCCCAAGTCCGCCACTAGTAACAAACTATCTGAATCGCATATCTAAACAGGCAAGTCATTCACCATGACCTAGCGGATTAGTCACAATCATGAGGGATACGCAAATGGCCAAATGCGAAGGTTTAACTTGTCTCTAGCAACCGTACTTAAAAGGGATACAGACTCCACAGCAGTGGCTTATATTCTACAATATGGCCAATACGTGGACCACTTTATGCACACATGGCAAAGATTAGCAAGTTTGAATCTTCAAATATTCAACTACTTCAGGCTATTCTTTAGCATTTCTTCAATCTCTCAATTGACCTCCAGCATTTGTGCCTCTTGATCAAGGAGATATACTCAGTTGTCTACCCTAAGCTGGGAAGAGCGACTTATTTAATATAGTACATACAAGGCTTAGAGGGTTTGACATTGCTGTGTCAAAAGAGAAAAAAGCAAATACCTCATCCTAGATTGAAAGTCCGAAACGACTGCATATCCCACCATAGATTGTCTGCCACAGTGTCGCTACTCTATTAAAGCCACATCCAACACACATGCCCGCCATTTTTTTATGTTGCCCTGGGGGTACACCTACCTAAAACGTGGGATACGCATGCACAGTGTGGAAATCATTGAAAAATCAAAGGACTTCAATCATTTACCACACTTTACATTAACTTACCAATGATGTGAACATGCTTACCACATTCTAGATGGTCATACCACTTGGGAACTGCACAAATGACCCTTGTATGCCAAAAAAAAAGGCAAAGAAAGGGTTTCATCCCTTCCAAGCCAAATAAACCATGTACATGTAGGCCACTTCACGCTAAGAATCTGCTTGCTCTAGGTATAACAGTGCTTTAATCGTGTCATCTTGTAGCTAAGTGTAATGTGCTGTGGCACTTGTGTTGGCAACACGTGCTTCAAAGCAGGGTAGAGCTTGCCAAATGCCTTACAAAAGCTTCAGTTTCAAAGATGGCTGCCACAGTGGAGCAATATAAAACACTCTCTAAATCTATTAGGTGGCCTTGTGGTTATATAGACATGATATATCTGTGCTTACATATATTGACTTCTCGCCAAAAGAAACCCTCCATCCAAATCCCATCCCTTTTGCATATCAAGGAAGATGATTGCAATCAAAAGCCTAGCCATGCGTAAAAGCAGCAAATGCAGAAATTTTGGAGTGTAAACTAATAGAAAACAAATCTCATAACCAGTCTGAAGCTACATAGACTTATGAACAAAAAGAACCCTTCACATACCTTGTCAATATTCTCCAGCATTATGCTTTTAACTTCTGAAACTTGAGCCTTCACTTTTATTAGCTTATCGATCTCTTCAGCATGTTCAATAATGTACTTCATGTGCTCCTTCATAATTGGCCTGTAAAATCCAACTTAAATCAATTACTTTTCACTGAAACTCTTTGCTAGATAGCGGATTAGAGTATCATTTAGCAGCCATCTCATGGTGACCCATACCCGAACTCCTTATTCAGACTTTTGGCAACAGCTGTATCTGCTTTGCCGCCACCATATCTTTTCTTAAAGTCAACTTTTACGCGCTCCAAAAATGCAATAGAGATTTGCTTGGCCACTGATTCTTTGGCAACAACACAATAAGCTGCAAAGTGCAAAGACAATCATGACAGTCAGCCAGTAAAGAGATCAACAGTTTTCTATGCAAATCACAGGACAATGAAGTAATGTACTCTAAAAACAGAAAGACAAGCTTGCATCAGTCGCTAGTAGATGACATTGCTAAATTCAGCAAGCAAATAGATTAAGAAAAACAACCACTAAATCTCCATTGCCAACAACTTGAGAATGTAATGACTAGGACACCATGCAAAAAGGACAACAACAGCTCGCAGAGCGGAACTACCCAACCTTGAAAAACATGGGTCGGCCCTGAAAGGAACACTCAAATGATGACCTAGGAGGTGGCACGTATGTATCATGTCACCAATTTTTTTAACTGTGGGATTGAGGTGTTACAAACCAATCAATGTTAAGTTATCCTCGGTACTCCTTCTAGTATATAATATATACAACTCCAATGATGTATGAGGCCATCAAGACGCCACCATTCTATCAGATCAGGGCACTAAAGATGCGAACTGGCCTCCCACTATAATTAGCCTGGCTCTGCTAATATTTGGCCCCACTTACTATGAAATAAGTAGACAAAGCTCCAGAAGAGGACTCACAGTGGAAATAAAACTATCTGGTTGTAAAATCACCGCATTAGACCTTCTCTTACACAGTTTACTTAATTAGCTAAAAGCAGGAAATTAATACAGTTGATGGAAACAAGATCACCACAAAACCTTCATTCCCTGACATACCCCAAATATGGACACACAAGCGTGTGAAGAACACATGTTAGTCCAAATCCCAATGCACAAAGCCTATATCTGGTTATCACTAGAACCACTACTAAACAATCTCAGTAACCTGATCAAATAAAGTGCCAACACTCAAGAGTGTAGTACAAACTCCTTAAAAAGTTTGTACGACCAATTTAACAGCGCGCCTATAAATTAGGATCGAGAGATGGAGCAGGCACACTGTATCGTACTGTTAATATTAGTTCAAATCCCATAAATTAAGATCTAGAGATGGATCAGGCACACATGGTTGTCCCCATCCAAATCCACAAAGTGCTAATACTTAGTTCCCTGCTTGCTGATCATCTACCAAGCTGCATGTGCACAGAGATGGAGCAGGTACACTGTATCTTACTGCTGTGGCATATGATCAATATCTTAGCAGATAAAGGTCTTCAAGGAACAAATCAGGAACTAATGTACTGAATGTGAAACACTGAGTCAGGACGTAATGTAGAAAGAGATGAATAAATAGAAACCACTTTCCCAGTTTCCCTATCTTCTGACTCGAGAGACAGAGGAACTAAACATGCAAAATTCTGTGATGATTTCCGGGACTCCAGGTACTACTTGACAATGGTAAACCAAAACTTCAATTGAGAAAAACTCTACATTTTAATTGATATAGATTGTAACCTTTAAATTCACAAGCTCGACCATGTTCACAATTCAGCAAAAGTTTTTGAAGTAGCAACGCGGTGCTTTTATGGTTCAGAAACTACTTAACAGTCCTCTTAGTCAAGGAAACCAATACCTACACTCTTATTCCCGGTAAAACAAAAACCCCAGGTTTGCTCTTGGTAAATTTTCAACTCAGCAAACACCAAACCCTTTTCAGAAAACAACCTACCAGCTCCTGAATCCACATAAAGTAATGATATCCTCCATTTCTCCGCAAATGTCGACCCAAAAGAAACACCAAATCTTCCTTCACTTTGCCCATTTCACCCCCACAAACCCAGAATCCAAAAATAGAATCTAGAAAGAAAACAAAAAAAGAACGACACAACATGCAAATTCACCTAATCGCACCTCCCCACCTCCAGAACGAACCAAAACCCAAGTCAGCAATCACCTCAAAGCTCAAGATCCAGCCACTTTCGCCACTAATTCGACTACCCCCGCAGCGCGAATCAGAGAAACAACGATTCAAACTGGGATGGAAACAGAGAGCTGTCCCCAAAAACAAACAAAAAAAAACAAGAACCGGGTTCATTCGAAATGCGACTGACCGTAGCCATCTTCGAGGATGAAATTGAAGGTATGGTGATCGCAGGAGTAGGTGAACTTGTTGTTGGAGGAAGGGAGCTTCTGGAGGCACTGAGCGGCTATGGCCGGGAAGTTGCCGGTGAACTCCGTGTACTCGGCCAAGATCATCGTCCCTCTCGCCACGAAGCTGTATATGAACGATTCCTCGCCCATCGTCTCCGTTCAGCTCTCAAGAACGAGCTCAAGAACCGAGTGCAAGACGTTCACGGCGGGCAAGAGAGAGAGAGAGAGAGAGAGAGACAATGTATATGTATGTCTGTATCTCTGTGACTTCGTGGTCTTCTGTTACACTGTCAACCTCATTATTATTTCTGTCCTTTGCAAGGAAGGAACAAATCTTCTTTTCTGATTATGGGTTTTGCCTTAAATAAAACTCTTTGGAGTTTTCATTCTTTGCTTTCTCCTTGGCATTTCAACATTAATTTTAAACAAAATTACTTTCAAGCCCCTCGAGTCTTCCAGAAAGTAAATTATTTGACACTAAAAGATCTATTGAAAATAAAATATTTTCTAAGCAGATGTCCTTTTTTTCTTATATTCAGTATACTTTTATTCTATTAAACTTGAATTTAATTATGAATATAATCTTTTATTTTATTAGTAAAAGGAAAGTAGATGTAGTGCAAAGATAGACTAGTTGTGACTTTTTAAGAGTTAGAATAATACGAAATCATATTTTAATTACGAATAATTAGTAAGGAAGAACTTGTAATCGTTCTTTTTTTTCTTATCATGTATTTTCTTTAAATGGATTTGAAAAGGAAAATTATTTCCTTCACCACAACTCAATTAATTCCAATGCATTTAAACCATTATCAAGCAAAACTTCATATGGTGGAGATCTGCAACACTAATTTTAATATGCTAGATGTAGTGATTTTTGGGTATGAATCTAATATAATTTATATCGTTTTTTTTTTTTAATTGTGATAGGAGAAAATGACTTGGTAACGAGCATGACATAATCCAAACATAATTGACAGATTATAATCCAATAAGAAAATGGTCAGTGCTTCTATAATTGATTGAAGGGCAAAAAGAAAAAACAGATAGATTGGCGTGCCAAAGTGGGGACAGAGACTCTTCATGGGATAATATTTTAATTGCATGATTCAATTTTTTAAAAGCAAAGCGGTTTAACAGCTTTCTATTTTTTTTCTCCGTGTTTCTAAAAGCGGTTTTCGGCTGCTTTTGCCCATCGCAACTTGGTCGTGTTTTCCGACTTTGCGGACTCTGGTCTTGTTCCGACCGCGAAAATAATTAGAAAGAAGGAGAATTTTGGTCTTTTCTTGCGGACGAGGATGTTCGAATCTTACTTGCGAGGTTGGCCAGCATCTATTGGAGCAATATATACTAATGTTTCACTATTTCAAAAAGTTGGTGTCGAGAAAACATTATTTTAATATGACACTTAATAAAGATATCCATGTACTTTTAAAAAACAAAATTGAATTCGTGATGTCACCAGGAAAAATGAGGGGAAAAAAAAGAAGAAAAGGGAAAATTAATAATGGGATATGTTAGAGAGAGAAAGTAAACCAAAAAAAAAAAAAAAATCCTCGTCATCATTTTCCATTAGCCAAATCAAACAGATTTAATGATAGAATTCAATTACACAAATTTGTCAAGTTTTAAACCACCGCCCGTGGTGGCCGCGCTAGTTAAGGCTTGGTACCCCATCCACCAGGGGAAGGGTTCGAGACTCGCCGGTTGCGTTGCTTCAATGCAAAACGCGCGATTCACCTGTGCCTGGGTCTGTGGTGATGGCTCGGTCACCCACCCTGGGTTTACTCTTCGCCACGAAGCGGCGCACGAAGGTTCCCTGGGTCACAAAAAAAAAAAATTGTCAAGTTTTAAGATTCGATTACATTTTTTTAAAAATTTTAACGAGCATATTCATTTTTTAAAAAATTACAAAAGGTATCCACGTTAGGACTGGCCACCAATCATGCCATGCATGATAGCTGACACACATGTAAGTAATTTTTTGTCAAAATTAGTTGGAATGATTCAATTGGAAAATTATCAAAAAATTTGGAACTAAATTAACAATATTAAAAAGTAAATATAATAGATTTATAACATTTTCAGTAATTTTTCCAGTTAATTTGTGTAGCGTCATTTTTAGAGTAAAATTGTTATAGAGGCTAAAAGTGATTTCTGCACATTTTTGCTTCTCTCTAGTTATATAGAGTTGGAGGTGGTTTCTTCAACGTGATATTTCAATTTTATATATTCCAATTTTTTTTTTTGGAATTCTCCCTTTCCTTAACTAACTAAAATTGAATTTGTGATGAAGCTAATAGCATTCAAACTGTTCTTTTCTAATTGTTGCATTAAACGAGTACCAAAAACATTTATATTACATGTCTATTTCAGCAAAATTGTAGTTCAAACTTTCAGCCACATCATTGTGTATCCAATCTAATTAATATCCCGAAATAACTAACATAAAATTTATTGATATTATTAGTAAAAAGAATAATAAAGTCTTTCAAAATATGTTTATCAATATATATATCCACGTAATGCATGGACCACGTAATTAGTTCTTTATTATACGTGAAAACTAAAAATAATACATGGAAACTTTTCCTCCTAGGGAAGAAAATGATTAGAGCTAATGTTAATATCACAATACATGCCCATATGTATTTCCCCCATGGAAAAAGAGTACCAGTCGCACTTCAAGTTTAACAAAATAGAATTATACTATCAAAAAATGGAAAACATTTATAGCTTCCAAGCATGTCAACAATTCCTATGCCACAATGTGTACCATCGTCATAAATAGAATTGCTAGCTCTTTGTAATTGACGTGCGTAAGGGGAAAAGGGATCTTTGATGTGGCAAAATCATCACCACTTTTGACGATAACACACAAACAAAGTAGTAGCCACATCATTGAATAGTCAACATAATGTATAGGGAAAGAAAAGAATTGAAAAGTAAAAGTGAGATTTTATAGCTTATCGCCAAATTATTTATTGCAAGACCACTATTGATTTTAAATGATTGTGCATGATAACGAGGAAAACTTTGAAATTATGATAAGATGCATTGACGAATGGCTGGTTAAAGCGAGCGGAGCATCTATATCTATTGATATATCATGAGAAAAATTCCAAAAATCTCCCTAAATCGATGCTAGATGATTTTCAAAACAAACTCGTACTTTACCTTGTTTCAAATAACTCCGTACCGGACAACTTTCTGTTCCAAATGGCCCCCGAGTCATCGACTAGCAAACACACGCAAGTCAAGTTTGCATTTCGCACGCTTTGAAGGACTTTTTTCAATTCAAAAAATATATGAGATTTTACTCAAATGCAAGTGAATCATACAAAAAAGCATCAAATTTCAGTTTATTTGAAAGATGCAAATCAAATGATGGATTCAAATGGTAATCGCCCTGTGTCTTAGACCTTACCTAATATGCATTGACAATTATGTTCAATTATCTCTTTCTTGGTACTTATTTTATCCATAGAAGTCGCATAATAATTCGTTGACAGTATGCGCCTCGTATGGCAATCTATATTTTGACGTAAATATATCCATTCTTAAATAAAATATCACTTGAATAATGATGAAGCCAGCGTCAATCGAATATTTTAGTAGAAAAACTCTTCCCAGAAGATAAATTTAAAACTTTATATTACTATAATTAAGAGTCTCCAATAAAAGTAAAAACCTTGACTCTAGCTTCGTCGCTAAGGTAATCTAATTAGTGTAGAAAGACTTTCCACAAAAGGTGAAGGGACAAATACATAAATGGCTCATCAACTTTAACCCAATATGCAATGTTGTCCATGAACTTTAGTATAATGTGCAATATTATCCCTAAACTTTTAATTTATTCAATATGGTTCTGAACTTTTGGTAAATCTCAAATTTAAATCCTAGATTGTATTTGCTTCTTTTACTAATACACGAATTCTTTCCTAAAATTAGAACATCATATGAACATTTTGCTATTTTTTTAATATTGATTAGTAAACATGTATTTACAATTCGAAGCATAGAAGAAAATGAGAGAAAATTCTAAGTTTCTCACATGGGATGCAAGGACAAAATTGACCACACTACAAGGACACTTATGCATATTTACCAAGTGCACTTTCTTAATGGAAATGTGTAGGGGGTGTGCAATCAGAACTGCCCTAATTGGGAATAGCTCGGACTGGACCAGACTGGTCGGTTCTTGGCGATTCCCAAAGAAGGTGATCCGGTTCCTAGTTCCAATTTTTGGAACCGGTGGCCAGTCAATTCGGTTCCTGATTCCAAGATGGAAATCAGACCAACCAGACTGGACCGATTGATATATGAGAAAAAAAAACTTGCTTTACCCTCGTTCCCTCTTTGCTTTCCCTTCCTTTCTGATGAACAATTTGCTTTACATTGAGAAAAACCCACTGAAAAAACCAAAGCTTGAAGAGGAAGAGCCCAGTTCCGCTTGAACTTGATCAAGAACCAGAGGATGACGACAGAGAAAGAGACCATGAAGCCGTAGACCAAGATCAAGAACCCGAAATGCAGAGCGCAGTTCCGCTTGAACTTGCCTAGGTAGCTCTCGGGCGGCTCCTGGTACTGAATCTCGAAGTCCCCATCGTCGAACACCACCTTGTGGTGGTGGTGGTGGTGGTGGCCATCAGCGCCCCTTCCGTCTGCGCTGCTGGCGCTTGCCATCGCCAGGCTCAACCTCATCTTGAGCTCCCTCAGCCGCTTGGTGGCGAGCTTGTGACGGGTGACGGAGACATAGAAGACGAGGTGGGTGAGGGAGACGAGGGCAATGAGGGCCCAACAATGGCGGCACATTACCAGTTCCACCAAACCAGACTAGACCGCTCAGTCCGATTCCCGGTCCTAGACTGAACTGGGAACCAATTGGTCCTAGAAATTTTTATATTTTATGTCCTATACCTTTAGTCAATTTTACCTTTTTTTGGCAAAATATATGTTTGTAAGGATGTTAATGACAAACACAAAAGTGAGACAGAACCCACTTTTGGCTCAAATGCATAACGCTGATTACGCGTAAAAAGTATTCAGTTATATTCACTACAAGTCTTTGAGCAATTTCAATGTAAATTCAGTTAAAAAATTTCAGGAAACGCCTATGTCGTATCGTAAGATGCATTATGAAAACAAAAACTACAAAATGGATGAAATAGTAATTATATGTCAAAAGCCAAAATAATAATCATTTCACCGATAAATTATAATATTAGACATTAATTATATTTACATTATTCCATGCTTGGCTAAATAATAATTAGTTAATTACTTAAATCACCAATATGGTAAAAACTATAGCCCCAGTCAGGCCGGACTGTGGACCTGCTTAATAAGCAAAGCGTGAGCAGGCTCAAGCCCGAACCTGCATGCACGCCCACCGGGCCATATTATCATTTTTTTTCTTTTAAAAATTTTCGACTAAAAAAATAACAAATAACAAATAAACGAAGAATAACGTTTAGGGCTTTGTATTATTTTATTTTACTACGTTACCTAAGAGCTTTATATAACTTTTCACTCCTATATTAGAAACTTGGGCTTCTTTAGTTTATCGCTATTAATAAATCTCGGGCTTAGAATTTCTTCTTAAGCTTGCTAGGCGGTTCTAAAATTGCTAGCACAAATGGGCCGAGGTCCAGTGGGCAGACCTCCCTTCGGCTAGGTCTAGGCTGCGCATGCAAACGCTTCTTTAGGGAAGAGTTTTTTTTTCGAAATGGTTCTTTTCTATTTCGCTCCAGGGAACAATTTCGAGTAAAAGAACCCGTTTGATAACGACACAAAATTTCTACTCTTGGAATAGAAAAAGAATAGAAATGCGTTTGATAACGCAACAATTTCTTTTTTGTATTTACTCATTTTTTAATCTTGCCGACGGATTGCGCCGCCGCCTCCGCCGCCGTCGCCGCGCCGCCCGCGGCCGCGCCGCCGCGCGCACCACCGCCGGCCGCCGACCGTCACCGCCGGAAGCCCATCGGCCGCCGACGACCGCTGGCTGCCGGCCGCCGGGGGGCGGCGGCCGGCGGAGGGGGCGGCCGATGGGCTTCCGGCGGCGCCGGCGGTGACGGTCGGCGGCCCGGCGGTGGTGCGGCGGCGGCGGGCGCGGGCGGGGGCGGCGGCGGCGATCGGCGGCGGAGGCACCGCGGTGGCGGCGGCGACCGTCCGGCGGCGACGGCGGCGGCGGAGAGGACGGCGGCCGGTGGCGGAGAGGGCGGCGCGCCCGGCGGCGGCGGCGGGGCGGCGGCGGGCGGCGGCGACGGCCGGCGGCGGCGGCGGCGGGGACGATGGCGCGGCAGCGCGGCGGCGGCGGCGGCGGCGGCGGCGGCGGCGGCGCCGCGGCGCGGCGGGCGGGCGGCGGGCGGCGGCGGCGGGGCGGGCGGCGGGCGGGCGGCGGCCGGCGGGGCGGCGGCGGCGCGGCGACGGGCGGCGGCGGCGGCCGGGCGGCGGGCGGGCGGCGGCGGCGGCGGCGGCGGCGGCGGCGGCGGCCGGCGGCGGCGGCGACCGGCGACCGGCGGCGGCGGCGGCGGCGGTGGGCGATGGCTCGGGCGGTTGACGGTGGTCGCGGCAAGAAAAGGAAATAAAAGAAAATTTAAAAAGAAAATCAGTTCATTTCTAGAAATTGTTTAAGGAACAAGAACTTTTTTTTTTGCTTCTTGTTTGCTTCCCAAACCATTCCGGGCTAAGTTTTTATTCAGGAACAAAAAAAAATAAAGTGGCGTTAGCAAACAGGTTTTGTTTCTTTTTTGTTCCGGGGAACAAAAGAATGTAAAACCATGAGAAATGAAGCGTTTGCATGCGGACCCCTAATGACCTTAATAACCACTATATCGATTTCAATTATCATAGAAATCAATGACTTATTTAAATTGTGAAAAATAAATGATTTTGAAAATATTTTTTAAAATTAATCAATTGTATCACTTATAAAAATAAATGAACGAAAAATATTTTTATTGTTCAAGAAAATATTTAGACATAAATTGTTATCGATAATAAAATATTTTTTTATTAATTAATTATTTCAAGAGATACAAGCGACTAATTATGAAAATATTTTTCTAAATTTTTTGCAAAATAAATGTAGCTAAATATGAAGGCTTAAATGACTTAACTCAAAGTTGGAAAGTTATTACTTATATCCAATTTCAAGGACTAAACATAATCACGGTTTTCTGAATTTCATGACACTCAAGTACGACCTGCATCAGATCAAATGTTTTGAGGGCAAGTCTAAATCAACTTTTACTTTTTATTCAATCAATATTTTTTCACTCATAACTTCTAACTTTATTTTGGAAACACTTGAAATTTTCGCAACATATAAGTATTGACGCGTATATTAATACATAATTTTATATACAATATTTTGAAATTTAATTAGGGTGTTAAATTGAGACGATGAAATAAAAAAGGGGGGAACACCATCAAAAATTTCAAATTATATCCATTATAACACATTTACCTTGAACGTTTTTTTTTTTTTTTTTTGTGACACTTAAAATCCCAAACTATGCTCGTTGTGACACATTTACCGTAAAAAAATTTTATATAAAAAATTATAAATTTATACATGTGTGACACATTCACTCTTCATTATGTTTTTGTTAAAAATCATCATTAAAAGTCCTACATGGCTGCTAACTTTGGACAACGGACTTCAAACGATGTTGACATGGTGACAAGCAGACTGAGTGAAGGAAAATAAGATTTTTTTTTTTTAATTTGGTGTGGCTAAAATATTAAAGAGAATCGTTTGCTTGGGCTCCATCTATTGTTTCCCCTTGCTTCATGTTCAAAATGCTCTCTCTTTGCAGAAACTCTATGCTCCACCTCTCTCTTTACTTGGTTCACATTCCAAGCTTCATTGCTTCATGCTGGAGTACTCGCTCCATCTCAAGTTCCATTTGTCCACACGAGTAACATTATTTTCCTCTCTCACGTTTGCTCCATAGAACTCAATTTGGGGCTTTTGGGTTCTCTCTCTCTCTAAAAGCTTGATTTGTTTGAAGCTCGTTTGCTGGCCGACTAGCTAAAAGCGATTTGGGGCCTTAGGATTTCGTATGTTGGTTGATTCTCAAGGAAGCTCGATTGAGCCAAAGCTCAAACTTTTCGAAGCTTGTTTGCTCACTGAAGGCGACTTAGGTTTTTTTTTTTTTTTAGAGGTTTCCTATTTGTCTCCATGGAGAAGATTGACTCGAAGATTTGGGGCTTTTTCTAGGGTTCCTTGTTGGTCTCGATTCACCCACATTCTGTGAGTATTTTCTTGGCAGAAGTATATCTCAAAGGCCAAAACTTGACACGAAGGAACACTTAAGTGTAAAAAATTAGGAAAGTGACACTTAAGTGCCAAAATCGAAGCAAAATTGATCACTTAAATGTCAATCTGGCCAAAATGTTGACGTGTCAATTTTTCGGTAAAGTAAATACAAAATGGTGTCGTTTTGAATGTTGACGTGGCTAGACAATACAAAAACAACATCGTTTTGGTATGCGACGTGATAAAAAATTAATATAAAATAATTAAATTTAATTTAAAAATAAATTTATTTAAAATATTTTTTTTTTTTTTTTAAAAGGAGGAAGATAGCCGAGCGTTGAGCCTTCACCGCCACCGCCGGGAAGGGTTGGCGAAAGAGGAGGAGGGTCGGTTGGGATCGCGGGCCTTAGCTAGAGGTGAGGATCGCGCCCCCTCGCCCAACTCCGGTGAGGGTCGGCCGACCCTCGCCCGACTGAGCCAAGGGCCGCCAACCTCGCCCGACCCGGCCAAGGGCCGCCAACCCTCGCCGGATCCGGGCGAGAGCTCGCAGCCCTCGCCAACCTTCCCCTCTCGTCGCCGACCCTTCCCGGGCGGTGGCGGCGGCGAGGGCTCGGCCCTCGGCCCGCATGCCTCCTCTTTTTTTTTTTTTTTTTTAAATTTAATTTTTTAAAATTTTTTATTTTTATTTTTAAATAAATTTAGTTTTTAATTTAATTTAATTAATTTTTATATTAATATTTACCATGTTACCACAAGAACGACGTCGTTTTTGTATTGTCGAGCTACATCAATGTGCAAAATAGCGTTGTTTTGCTCTTATTTCGCCGGAAAATCGCCACATTGACATTTTGGCCGGATTTTCGTCGGATTAACATTTAAGGGCGCGCATGTTTTTATTTATGTTCTTTTTCTATTCCCGGGAACAGAAATTAAAAAAAAAAGTGTTTCTGTTCCGGAGAACAATTTTTGAATAAAAAACGCGTTTGGTAAACTTGTTCCGAAATAAAAAATGAACGAAACACGTTTGGTAAATTTTATTCTTTTTTTGTTTCTTTTAATTTTTTAATATCTTTATTTTATTTTTCATTTTTTCCTTTCATTTTTTTTTTTTTCTTTTTTCGGCCGGTCGCCGGCTTCCGGCGATCGGCCGACGGGGCCGGCGGCCTCGCCCGGCCAAGGCGAGGCCGGCGACGCTCCGGCGAGGTCGCCAACCCTCGACGGCGTCGTCGGCCCTCAACGGCCGGTCGCCGGCCATGGCCGAGGCCGGCGACCGACAAAAGAAAAAGAAGAAAAAAAGGAAGAAGAAAAGAGAAGAGAGAGAATCGTTTCTTTAAAATTGTTTCTAGAACAAGAAACAATTTTTTTTTTGTTTCTCATTTATATTCTTTTTTTGTGTTCTGGACAAAAAACAAAAAAAGAATGTAAACGTAACCAAACGCGTTTTTTTTTTTTGTTCCCGAGAACAAAAAAAAAAAGAGTGTTCGAAACACTTTTTAGGAATGTTTTCATGCAGCCCTTAAGTGATCCATTTTGCTCTGATTTTGGCACTTAAATGTTACTTTCCTAATTTTTGGTACTTAAGTGTCCCTTCGTGCCAAGTTTTGACACTCTAGGTGTTCGGCACTTGTATTTTCTTCATTGATCTTTACTATTAAGGTTCCTATTTTGGCAATTTTTCTATTATAGCAAATCGAAGCTCGATTTATTCAAGGCTCGTTTGTTGGTCTCAGCAGCTCGATTCGTGGTTGAAGCACGAGTGCTTTCTGTCTCTCCCCCTTGATTGCTCCTCAAGAGCTAATGCTATTCTTTTTTTTATTAATATTGATCAGATGGAACTATTCCTATTCACATAGACTACTTAGTCCCTTTTCTATAATTTGCTATTAAATTTTGCAAGTTTTATTTCCTAGAATGGAGATCATTTTCTTCATATGCATAGTTGTTGAAAAACGTACCTTGATGTTTCTAGATTGATCAAGAAAGCTTATTTGAGGTGATCTGAAATTGGGCTAGGGTTGGTGTTGGTGTTGGTGTTGGTGCTAGGACTATTAACCAAGGCAAAATTGAAGTTGAAGATAGGGTTAGAGCAGGGGATGAAGATGGGATTGAACCCAGGGTTAGGGCTACGGCTGAACTTGAAAGTGGGTGTGCTAGCCAGAGTGAATTTAGCGGCGAGAGTGATGATGACCCGATCTTATATGATAATAGGGATTACTTTCAAGTAAGGGAAATGGGACGGGAGGTGGGGATAGTAAGGGAGGTGGCATTGGTTATTGATGCGATAGAAGAAGACATAAAATAGGGTGAAGATGATGAGGACATCAAAGTCTGTGAAAATCTCAATCTTTTTAACTATCTAGATGAGGAAGTGTGTGACCAAACAAGATCATTGACTATTTGATTTGACCCTAATTGCGATAACATAAAATTACAATTTCAGTTAGGCATAAGATTCGAGTCTCATACTCAATTCAAGAGAGTTTTGCGGAAATATACAATTACAAATGGCTACAACATTAGTTGGAAAAAGAGTAAAATTTTAAAGATGTATGCTAAGTGTGTGTCTAGATGCAAATGGTCCATTTATGGTAGTTGGTTAAAGAAAGAGAAAACTTTGTTATCAAGACGATTGGAGAAGAACATACTTACCCTAGAAGCATGAGAAACAAACAAGTATCTTATGTATGGATTGCATAACAATTCTTACCTAAAATCAAAGCTATTCTAAAATACATGACAGTACAATTGGAAGTGGATGCAATGGAGATGTGGGGGCTCACACTCAACAAAAGGACATGTTATAGAGCTATTGCGAGAGCTCTTAAGATTATTAGAGGTCTATTTGTTGAGCAATACAAGTTGTTGACATCTTATAAAGCTCAATTAAAGCAATCTATAAGAACATCACATTTGATCTTGTCCTTAGACACTCATGCAATATGTTCAAAAGAGCCTATGTGGCCTTGGTGGTGAGGTGAGGTGACCAGTGAGGCATGACCTTGCCTAGGCGGCACAAGGTCGACCTCGCCTTGGTTGGGCAAGCTCGAGCTCGCCCAGATCTAGTGAGGTCAACCTCGCCCAACCACTGGCGAGACTCAGTCTCACGGGGCCATTGTTGGGTGATGCCAACCTAGCGATGGCTCGGTGAGGCCGAGCCTCGCCTAGCCACGGTGAGGTTGTTAGCCCTCGTCGGCCAATTGCCGACTATGGCTTAGGCCAGCGACAAGCCAAAAGGAAGAAAGAAGAAAAAAAAAAAAAAAAAAAAAAAAAAAAAAAAGGAAAAAATATAATAAAATATTAAAAATTAAAAGAAACAAAAAAATTATACAAGTTACCAAACACATTTTTATATCTAGAGTAAAAAATTTTTGTAGTTACCAAATATGTTTTTATACTCGAAATTATTTCATGAAATAGAAATAATAAAAAAAAAAAAACTATTTCTGTTCAAAAATTATTTCCTGAAACGAAATGTCTACCAAACGCATTTCTTAGTTCACCTCGGCACCATATTAACGCCATTTGAAGTTTGTCGTCCAAGTCAACAATCACATTTGATTTTTAACGAAAACATAATAAAGGATAAATGTGACATACAAATATAAATTTTTGATTTTTGATATCATAAAAAAAAAAAAAAAAAAGAAAAGAAGGTGAAGGTTGATGTATTATGATGAGCACAGTTTGGAATATTTAATGGTATTTTTCCTTTTTTTAATGCTCTTGATTAAGGCAAACAAACAGACCCATCTGGTCCACGTGTCTCCGGACTGTTCCCCCCTCGGCGTCATTCCATCGGACGGCAACCGTCGAGGGACGCCCTCTTGTATTTTACGTCAAGTTTCGCTTCTGTCCTTTTTGAAATAATCCGAACTGGATGGAAGCACCAGTCAGAAGATTTGCCCGCCCAAATTAAACGCTCCGCCCCCCAAAAACCCTAGCTTTCAAAATTGAAACTCCCCTTCAAAAAAACCGCACCTCTCTCTCTCTCTCTCTCTCAGTTCGAGCTCTGATCTCTTCAACGATCCCCCCCAGAATCAGTGCTGCTTAGCGACGATCCTTAAAGATCTGATCTTCAAGAATGGCTGACTCCGAATCCACTCCATCTCTCCCTGCTCCTGCTCCTGCTCCCCTCTCATCCGTACTCTCTCTCTCTCTCTCTCTCTCTCTCTGTGTTTGGCTTGCAGACATGCTTGATTTGCATGGTGAGATCGTGGGTTTGATGGGTATTTGTTGCTTGGCTTGCAGAGGAAGGAGAACATCACTCCCATGAGCTCGAAGATCGCGGTAATTCCTTCAACCTGTCTTTTCTTTCTCGGGTTTGGGTCGGTTCCGTTCGGTTCGTAACTTCATGTAGTCAGTGCTCTAATGGAGCTACCGTGAGATATGATTAATTGGGTTGAGGCGTAAGGGGAATTTCTTTGTGCCCAATTGAGTTCGTATCATGGGAACTCGCTTTCGACTGGTTTTTCCGGCGTTGCTTTACTTGTTGTTCTTGTTTCCGTCTGTCCAGGAGTTGAACGAATCGAGGTCGGAGCTTCTTACTCGAATCCAAAGCCTAAAGCAGGTGGAAACTCGCATCTTTTTTCCGTTGCTATGTCATAGCAGTTTCTAATTTGCTTGTGTTGTGTCTTCTTTTTTTCGATGGCATCTGTTTTACGTGGTTTTCGAAGGGAGTGGTGTCTGATTATAGTTCTGGTCTGCTTATGTAGGATTTGCAAGGTTGGAGGTCAAAGTTGGACACCCAAGTCAAGATCTACAAAGATGTAAGCTGTCTCTTGCTGTGGATTCCATTAAACTTCGTATTTCTTATTGTCGTTGGATTCGTATAACAAAGCATGGCATGGCCTGCGATCCTAAAGCTGCCCGAGTAATCCATATTGGGATCCAGTTTTCGACGACAAAAACATTTCATTCATGTCCTAATCACCACCTTTCTCCCTTTCACTAGGCTTGTTAAGAACTAGAATGTTCTATATTCTTCGAGTATGGGCTGCAATACTTAACTTATCCCTGTACGTTAGCCTTGTATTAATGTTCCACATGATTTTAGCCACTTTCATTGGTGGACTTGTTGCTCTGAGATTTTATGGATGGTTGAGTGCCTGAACCCATGTCACTTTCTCCGAACACAAGAATCTTCTGAGTTAGTCGTGTGATCATGTCATGTTTTTCTCTACTGGTTTTGCGTGCCCATGCCCATTACGATTTTTATCCTCTGATCTGTTCACAAAGTCTTCTTTTTTTTTTTTTCTTTTTTTGGCAGTTGCAATTGCAATTGCAATTTAAATCTTGGTTTGGAGTATGGGGTAGCATGCAAATCTTCCAAGACCATTTTTTGTTGTCTTCATCTCTTTCTACCATGTATTTAAAGCAGCAAGTGAAGGTAGCGGGCATGTTGCTAAGCATTGTTATGGGGGTCATTGGTGTGATGCCCAAGCAGCATGCAGTACTTTAACTTGAAACTTTGAAGCATATCATTTATAGAAATTTTGAGGGGCATAATTAGGGCTGAGGCATCTTCTTTGAGAAAAAACCATTTCCTTTTGCTGGTGGAACCCAATTGCCTTGTGTCCTGCAGCATATACTTTTCTGAAGAAATAAATTGGGTCATGGGATTTCACCTTTATGCCAAAGAACTATGGCCTAAAATCACTCACTGCTTTGTGTCAGAGGACCTTTGATCTACTTAATGGGAAAAAAGCTCTCAAGTTCTATGTTATGCTATGAAGGAATTGTTTTATGTTACCCTTTAAAAGAGATTTTTTTGTCCAATTGCTGAATGTGTTCAATATGAATGGCATCAAAAAACCATCCTCATGAAATAGTTTTAATACAGGAACTTTCAGAACTTAAGAAATCACTTAATGTTGAGGTGGAACAACTCAGATCGGTAAGTGATGATTTAGCTATTTCATCTTTCTAGTTAATGTAATCTTTCTTGTTCTGACTGTTGCTTATGCAATGTATCCAGGAATTTAAGGAACTGAGAACCACTCTTCAGCAGCAACAGGAGGATGTCACCTCTAGCTTAAGGAATCTTGGGGTACTATCTTTGGGCATGAGATTTTGTTAACCTAATGGGACCTTATGCATCTTTACTGTTTCATGATTTCCTCTGCAACCATATTTGCATGGTGCTGATGCGCGCCTATTCCCATGTGAATTGATCCACTGATTGATATACCTGTGAATCTGCAGTTGCAGGATGTTTCAGGAGATACCAAGGACAATGTGATCCAAAGTCCAATTGTCAAAGAAAGAGAGGATGGTGTGGATGCTGAGCATGTTCCTACGGTAGTCATAAAAAAGGAAGAACCAGAATACTGAGCAGTATTCATTTTGAGGTCCATCTCTTGTGAAGAAGAGAATATACTTCGTATGACAAATAATCAGTCACGTCACGTCCACCATTATGTTCAAAAATGTTGTAGTTTACAATCATTATCTGGCGTAAAGAATCAATTAAGAAAGACTCGCTCTCTTCATTCATCAATTGATTTGATCACCTTTATCTTGTGAATTTTCCTATACAGTTGATTTTGTAAGAGTCTTTTCAACCAAGTGTTCAAATTTTTATGGACTGTTCCAAGAAGACGTTCAAGGATGGTTCTACCAGAAAGTGTAAACCAACGAGTCACTTTGGAGGACTTGCAAGCTCACAGTTTGACATCTTTATACGGCAACTCTGCTGCGAGCTGCAGCTTGCACACAGTTAATTTGGCACATTTTGTTCCACGCCTACCCTGAGTTCCTGGAACTCCACATTTGAAATATGATCACCTTGTATAACAACTAGGAATTGTCTTAATCAGAATTGGAGATTCAAGCATTGACATAGAAAACAGAAAGGATTTTTCAAGGAAAATCTACGTCTTAGAAGCAGGGGCAATGAGATTTCACATACCTATAGAAAGATTGAACTTATGCAAACACAGGACATTTACCAAAAATTTATGCACGAAAAGGAGGATACACAACTTTGTTTGCAGAAATATGACTGGAGCTAATTACAAGGGACTCGTGATAAATTATTTTATCCAACACTGTCTGATGTTGCATATGTACACTTGTGAATTTCTCTGTTTTTTTTTTTCCCTAACAGAAGAGAAGCAGGGACTATCTGCTGTGGTATTACATAACTAGGAAAATTAAAATCTATAGAATCTTATACACATGTCGATGCTTTGGAAGTGCGCTGATTTGTTCCAAGGATTATCACAATAACAGTTACATCGTCATGATACTTCCTCCTCCTCCCTGGAGGAATTTTCATCAATTCCTCCATACTGAAACCTGCAATGTTAAAATAAATGTATCAAAAGATGCTGATCAAATAATTGTAGTTAGTCATCAAAAGTAGAATGGCTGCATAAATTAGTAAACTTCGCTAGTTGTTTTAAGAAGCTTTCACACCATCCAAAAAATGGGTAACTTCGTTTATATGGTGCAATCCATTCACTCATCCATTATTTCTGTTGCCAATTCTTCCTTTATCCTCATAAGCTAGCAAAACAATAAGATTTCTCTCTCTTAATGGCACTGAGCGAGTCTTTTAGCTCCCTAGATTTATTTTGGCAGAGGATGCATTGGTTTGGAATAACGGGTCTGCCACGTACAAGCTCCACTATAGCAACAGGAACATGGACGTGTATCACTTAGGAATAGGAAACCCAGGTGTGTGATGACAAACCTCCACTGTTCTTTCAAATTAAATAGTTATTAAACGAGGCAAGGCCAGATGCAATGCATGACACAAGTAAAAGTTATATTAGCAGTCTATATAAGAGCATGTGACTTCACAAAAGAAAGATGTAATATGGAGAGTAGAAATGGATCACTAATAGAATATTATGTTGCATTTATAAACCTGGTTCCACGCTGAAGCAGGGTCAATCATAAACACACATATGGATATACAAGGTTTTCACTAACAAAAGAAGAAATACTGTGCCCCGCCTTTCTGTTATTACAGATAAAATAAATATTATAAAAAATCACTACTTTTACCACACACTACCTAACATACGATGGACAACAACCACTTGAACAATGGTATAAACAGGCGACTCGATTGACTATCCCTGTCACCATTAGGACAATTGACTGAAAGAAGTCTGCAATTACGCAAAGGAGCATTGGTTCATATTGAATTTAAATCAATACAGGATACCATCTCGCAACTAATAGTCCACACTTTCATATGCCCTGGATCATATTCATAGGATCATATTCATATACTATGAAGAAAAACTTTAGAAGGACAGAGTCAGCTTAACGTTCGGATTATCATTTCACAAAAAAAATATATAAAAGAGAATCAAGCAAGAACAAGTAGCACGAAGTTTACCTGCAGAATTGGCTGCTCTCAAAATGAGCTGATTTACTATATATTTTGCCGGATCAGCAGAAGGGTTGCATTGGATGTAGGAATTCACAATTTGTACCACCTCATCGTTGCTGAAGAAATCAAACAGACCATCACTTGCAACTATGACAAAGTGATCGTCTTTTGAAATTCTGTGCACATTCACTGATGGTATGGTGGAAACATATGGAGGGCTTATAAGATCACGGACACTCAGGATACCCATAAGTGCATCATTTAGAATCTTCTGCAGATGTAAGAGGATCATTAGCATCAGCACATGCCATATACACATAAGCAGCATGGGGGTAGAATGGTCATTGAACTCTACCACTAATGATGATAGTACAAGATTAAAGTTCAAGCACCATGGAAAATCTTTTGTGTACCCAACGATGTCCACATAAAAGTTTCTTGGATCAGCACAACTTGAGTTATACTCAAATGGTGACCAAGATTTTTTTTTTTTAAAAAGATGCTGACAGCAACATTGTTCATCATTCAGGAGAAGATGTTTCCTTTCTGCAAATCACAAGGGCATGCCCTGTAGTAAGATCAACAGAGTGCCTGCTCATGATCATCTTTCCATGTACGAGATATGAAAAGATGGTTCTGAAAATAATATCTAGAAAAAGTTGCATATTTGTCAAACTTTGCCAACTGACTAAGAAATGGTCGTGGTATAGGTGAGGATCAATGCATTTTTAACCAAGCGAATATCATACATTTTTATGTGTAATTGCTCTGCTCACACAATGCAATTTGACTAAATGTAGTGATTGAGAATGAGAAACCACCTTCTTCAAGTATCCAACTCCAAGGGCACGTGTGACTTTCAACTTGCCTTTGACCTTCCCCATTGAAATGGTCATGGAGTCATCAGGATGATCACCCAGTAGTCGAGCTCTTTCAACTTCATTGTCAACAGTGTGGCTCTCAGTGAGCTGGATGGCTTTCAACTCCTTGCTGTCATTGTTGTCATGCTGTTCATATGTTGCCAAAACAGCTCTACTATCCCCAAGACTGAGTGTGTACAAGTCATTGCCATGCAGAAGCACAACCAATACACAAGAACCAACAGAAACTAAGTCAGGACGATCTTCCATTTCCTGCTCAACCATGTATAAGAAATCATTTTCTGCCTGATTCAAAGCATGTAGAAGACAATCTACAACACCTCTCTGAAATGATTCTGATGGCATATTCATGTGAAAATTTTGAGCATTCTTCATGACGTTCTCAGGATTTGGATTCTCAAAATTGCAGTTCTTTGATAGCAAATTCTTCCCATGAGAAGTATAACTATTATCCTCTAGAATGTATTGGAGAGACCCATATGCATCTGAACTATCAAAAGCTTTCAGGCACTCCTGCTTTGACTCCCCATCTAAAGAAGCATTAAAGTAATTGGTGAAGGTGTCATATAATGTCCCAGCAAGAAAATCAGCTGCATCTCTTCCATTGAATCCATCATAAATTCCACAGTATAGCCATCCATTCTCTTCAGAACAAACAGCTTGCACCCTGTCCTCCCCAGCTGCCCCACCAGCTACTTGAACTTCTGTAGCATTCAGAAAAGTGTCACCTTTTGAAGGAGCGCTCATTGCCTTTAAAAACGAATCACTTTCAAAAGAGTCACTTTGACAGGATGGACTACAGCTTAAGTTAGATGTACTGCTCTGTAAAGATGATGATAACATGTCCAACTTTAAAAGGGATGGTGATGAGGCAATCCTGCGAAATGAATTTGGAGAATCCCAAGTAGGAAGTATTTCTTCCCCTATCACCCCGTGGCAGATATTTGTATTTGCCAAGGTGGCATTGGCACTTACAGCAGCACCGGATAAGCAGGAGAATGACAAACTACTGGGTCTTTGCATTTTAATTCCACGAAGCATATCACACCCATTAGAAACTTCATAGGGATCAAACTTGTTTCCGTTGCATTTATAGCCAAAGCTCACTTTAAATTCTGTATCATGTTTTATTGCAGTTGTCCCTTCCATGATTGATTCCTGTAAGAGTGCAAAGTTGCATAAATGAACACCAAATGTGGCAACAGTAACAAGCAGGACAAAAAGACAAAGGGACCATCTCCAGAAATCTTCTACCATATATGTGCAATCATAAATCACCTCTTAGTCTACTCCTTTTCAAGAGAACACCCTGCATGACAGAGAGATGTAATCCTGATAAAGGAAAGAGTTTAGTGATGGTCTGTGTGATTGAACTTCTAAAGTTGTCTTTTTCTTAAGACATTTTAACATAGAAGATTTTCTAAAAAAATATACCACTACAAACTTCCAACGAGTAAATTTATGATTATAACAACTCGTCATGAATCTGTATAAAGTAGAGTGTGTCTCCAGTTTCCTTCACATCACACATCTCAACCAAGTTTTTGCCATGGCAATCCAAGTAAAGAGTGCAAGGCGCACGACAGTTTCGTCGAGGCATGTTCCCCTTTCGGTCATCAAATTTTGGACATTTAACTTCAAAAATCTACATCCTAAAAGATTTGCATCTAAGTCCCACGAGCAAAGAAATTTTGAAAACTAAAATCTCCATGATAAGAAAGGCAAAAAACAAAGAGCATGGTCATTGGCTATCAACATTAGTCTAAATCATTTCACGTCACGGATTTGTTTTTTCAGGGAAAAAAAAGGCCGTCTAACAAATCAAACAAGCATACCAATGAATTAGTACAAAGGGTAGCATCCGTAATCTCATATAAGTAAAGATTACATGGGAGGTAACTTAAGTTTAACTTACTCTCAAACTGGCCATTTTCAGAATTCCAGTCTTTATCTCTGAACTTTAGTTTACTTTCAATTGGGTCACGTTGGCAACTAGCCGACCAAAATTACGCCAGAATTTTGTGGACGATAAAAAAAAATAAAAAATAAAAATCCACAGCAGCATTAGGTCACTCCATATATATCATTGAATGTCCATCAACTTCACATTCAATGCCAAAGAAGCCACGACTTTGGATCAACATTAAGGCTGCGTTTGCGTTCATCTCGATGGAAAATGATTGATTTGGAAAACGAATCATTGCTCGCAAAAATGAATGAAAGAAAAAACATTTTCATTGTCCATGAATTTGTCCAAATATAAAGTTCATCAGCTAATTATTTCTCGAGCGATGAAAACGATCATTTTTAAGAAAATAACCCTTCAAATCATTCGTCAACAGCAAAACAAACGGAGCCATTTAGGCGGCCACATCGCATCGAAAGTCAAAGCGACCTATAAGTTGAAAAGAAAAAATTCAGGCGAACGGCGCGAGCAGATTAGAGACCGGAAAAACAAGGTGCGGCGGCAAGTCCGAACATCTCCCGACGACAAACGCGCGAACGAAAAAGCAACAAACGACATCGAGCCTCTCGCTCGCAAGCGAACAATCCGCAGAAAATGAAAAACAACTCTCTCTAAGCTCCGATCCAATGGGAGAAAAAACATCGCTGAGCTACCGCGGCAAGCAAAAAAACACAAGCGACGAAAATGGCTATCACCTGAACCGAACCGAACCGAACCGAACCGAAAGCGAACAATCCGCAGAAAATGAAAAAACAACTCTCCTCACCTCCAATCCAATGGAAGGAAAAACATCGCAGAGCTACCGCGGCAAGCGAAAAACACACGCGGCGAAGACGGCATCGCCAAAACCGAACCGAACCGAACCGAACCGTGACAGAAGCGCGAGCAAACGCACCTCGAACCTGATTGGGGCTGGGGCGGCGGCGGCGGGGAACGAGGTCAGAAGCGGGAGCGGAGCGGGAATGCGGCCATGGCGAGCGCGGGCGAATCGCTTCTTCTTCTTTCTTCTGCTGCTGCTTCTTGTTCTTCTTATTCTAGAGATAGAGAGAGAAGGTGGGGAGGAGAGGCGAAGAGAAGGCGTCAGATGGAGAGAATCTGGGGCCGTTACGAAAGCAGGTTTTTAGTCTGACAAGATAGAGAGAGAGAGAGAGAGAGAGAGAGAGAGCAGGAAGGAAAGAGAGATGCGCGCGTTTTAATTGCGAGCGAGAAAAAATAGGAAATATTAGCCCAAAAAAAAAAAAGGAAAGAAAAACGAAAATTAGAATTAATTTTAAAAATATAAAAAAGGAAAAGAAAAAGAAAAAAAAAAAAAAAAAGGAAAGGAGGAAGGGAAAAGGGGGAAGGAAGGGGGAAATTCGGATGGTGGAGAAGAGAGGGGGAGGAGGGCGGGTCAATCACTCAACCCCCTCCGTCCGCCCGCTTCTCCCACCCTCCTCCCCGCCCTGCCTTTTTCTTCCATTTGCCCCAGAAAAAAAAAGATCTTAAAGGGAGCATGATGCTCACTTTTAGGGAATAGGGGAACCAAAAAAAAAAAAAAAAAAAAAAACGCACAGATTTTTTTTTTTTTTTTTAAATGGAATGAGAGATGTGTGTGGGGGAATGATTGACTAGTCCCAGAGATGGAGCGGCTCCGTTTACTTGATAAAGTGGAACAGGGAATTGGAATTGGAATTGGAATTGGATTCTAATTTTCGTTAGGTACGATTCGCGACGGATTTGATATGAGGAAATTACTGGAGTCTAAGCAAAAAGTCGTGTCTGAAAAGATGCGATCGCGAGTTCGAGTTTCCCATCTGTAGTTGAATTCGAAAGGGAATATGACACGAATGATTCATAAATTTTGGTTCCATATACAATGTAGTCCATGGATTTCTCATTTGTTCATTGTGGTTCTTGAATTCTAGCTTGATATGCAATGCGATACTTGAATTTTTAAATTATTCAATGCGATCCTTAAACTTTTAGTATACATTCAATTTAGTTCATGAATTGTATGAAAATGTTCAATATTATTCTTGAATTCGAATTAATGGAATGACAATACGAAGCATTTCTATATAGTTCATAGGCTAAATTGAACATACACCGAAAGATTTGGAATCACATTGAACAAATTATAAGTTAAGGGACCGCATTACACGTTAGGGTAAAGTTCAGATACCACATTGAACAAATCAAAAGTTCAACGAGAGCCACATTGCACATTGGATGATAGTTTATAGATCATTTGTGTAATTATCTCTTTTAAGAATTTTGTTAGCATTGATATCAGAGTCATGATTGAAATGATTATAGTATAGGAAAAAATAATGATCATAACATGAGTAGGTCTATCAAAATAGATTGTAAACCAATTTTGTTAATGATGGGCTAAGTTGTTTTATAGGTTAGCTATTATTCAATAAATTGGTCATAAATTGATTTAAAACAGTAAAACCCAAAGTAATATTAGTGTAAAATGGGTTTATAACTTATTTATAACTAACCCACATTTATAACTCTTTTTTCATTTTGTCTTGCCATCTATCAATCTCGAGCTCGCTCACTCTAAGCTCTCATCTTAGTTTGAGTATGAATTTTTTTAGATTGGATTAAGTATGAAATTATTTTAACAATATGGATTGGGTCTATGGAAATGGGTTAAAATTGATTATACAGGTTAATTTGAATCTAATCATTTTCGATCCACTCATTTGACAGGTTAATCAGAAGTTGGAGACAGCAATTTTGTAGTCATGATATAAAGTAAGTATAGTCCATATAGACCGTCCAAAGATGGCCGAAAAGCACCATTAAAATATTTACGTTTAGTGTGAGAATGACAACCCAAATTCGAAAATCGAAGTAAAACCACATAGTCATACGAACATAATAATTCGTCGACTAAAACAACTATAACTGAAATATTATTTTAATGAAGCAACTAGATATTTAGAGTGGTTTTTTTTTTTTTTTTTTTAAGTTGGAAATTTTTTTTGGTTGTAATTTGGGATTTTTCTGAAGATCAAGTTCGTCATATAAACACATATTGAGAGGTGAATATATAAATATAGTGAGACTGACGTAGCAAAAACAGATGATTAGTTGATAACACAAATAAAAAATAAAAAACTAATTTGCGCAATGGAGAGAACTCTCTAAATTTATATGATCTGATATCCTCAAAAAAAAAAAAAAAAATCCGATAAATCATAATTAGAAAGCCATTCGAAAAAGTGACTGTATTTTTAAAAGATATGATGTGAAATCCAATCAAATGACTAATAATAGCAAAAAAATATCGGCTAAGATTCTGGATTTTATCTAAAAACGGAATAGATATATATCTAAATAAAGCAAAATCATGAAGTGGCTAACTGCGATTTGATAATTATCATTCCAACTTCAGATTGATTTGATCTAGCGAAAGCAACTAATTTATCGACACCACCGTAGGAGTTTTCCTTACAAATCATGTTTAGATGTGGATGACATCCCATATTTGACCCGATCATAAAAATGGGACTAAGCTCGAACACAAAAGCCGATCCGAAATTCCACGACACTCCAAGAAAGTTTTGAAAATGAATACTTCTCGATTTCGTCTAATTTTCTTTTTTTGTCTATTGGATGAGATAATGGGAGATAATCTATATTTCCTTCTCATCGTATCAAGAACATGTTTGTGCATGCAATTAATCTATTTGATTCGACTGTTACATTTCATTTTTTATTGTCATTTTCTAAATTGAAATGTTTCTTTTTTTGCACACTTTGACATTTTAAAAAGGAAAAAAGTCACCAAAAACCTCAAATTTTCCTCAAAGTGAAAAATTACCTAAAAAATTTTTGTGACACAAAAAACCTCCAAATTTTATTAATCATAACACATTTATCTCAAACTGTATGGCCAAGGGTATTTTCGTCTTATTTTTTTTTCTTTTTTCTTCTTCTCTCTTCCCTTCATCGGCCAGGAAAGCAAAACTCGGGCAAGGGTGGCCCTCGCTTTGGCCTACAAGGGTTGCCCTTGCTGGCGTCGGGCAAGGGTGGGCCTCACCTAGATATTGCCCTCGCCAGCCCAGGCTAGGGCAACCTTCGCCTGGGTCGGGCGAGGACAGCCCTCGCTACATTCAACAAGGGCCACCCTCGCCCGATGCCGCCTGGGCTAAATCTAGTGAGGGCTCTCGCCTTCGTCAAGTGAGGGCTGCCCTCACCTACATCGGGCAAGGGCGACCCTTGCCAGGGTGTTTCCCTTGCCAGCTAAAGCGAGGGCAACCTTTGCCTGGGTCGGGCAAGGATAGCCCTCGCCAAATTCGACAAGGGCCACCCTCACCCGACCCCCCTGGGTCGAATCTAACAAGGGCCCTCGCTTGCATTGAGTGAAGGTTGTCCTCGCTCGACCTAGGCAAGGGCTGCACTTGCCCAATGCTAGCGAGGGTGGCCCTCACCTAAGTCCGGCTTTCCTCTGTCATGGCCAGTGAAGGGAAGAGAAAAAAAGAAGAAAAATGAAAAGAAAAAAAATAAAAAGTAAAAACGAAAAATACCCAATAATTTTGGGTAAATGTATCACGCGAATACAAGTTTAAATTTTTTATATGTTACCAAAAAAATTTAGGGTAAATATGTCATAGTTAGTAAAGTTTGAGATTTTTTTGTGTCATAAAAAAAATTTGGAGTAAATTTATCACTTTTGTCAAGGTTTGTGACTTTTAGTGGCCTTTTCCGTTTTAAAAATTCGAAACCTTGAAATCTTGACGACATACGGGTATTAACACATATATTCACAAGCAATCTTTTTTGATATTTATTTGAAATTTATATTAGTGTTTCAGATTATGACGGAAAGGGAACCTTCTTCTTTTGCTAAATCTTAATCAAACATGCGCACAAGTCAACTTTTATTTCCCAACAAAAAAAAAAAAAAAAAAACTTTGATTTTCCACTTTCTAAGGCTTAGATTGCAAGCAACCCAACCCAATGAGGTGTCACAAAGCTAATAACCCAAAACGACTTTGAATTAGAAACTAGCTTTAAGTTCAATTGCTTTTCTTTTGATGTGGAGTTTTGCTTGATTACGTATTCATAATTGAGTTCACATATGCTTAGAGAACAACTTTTACCAAAAATATCAGAAATTAGGATCCATTTATTTCACAAAAAATAAATGATCTGAAAATTAATTTCCTACAAATAATCACATGAAGTAATTAGTCAATAGAAAATATTTTCACTATCAATAATAATTTATATCTAAACATTTTCAAGGATTATGAAAATATATTTCGTTCATCCATTTTTGTAAATTGTACAATCAATCATTTCATTTTTTATGGAACTAACAGAAAGTTTGGATTGGAATTTCCTAATACAGCAGATGGTCTAGATTTGGGACATTGATGGCCTAACCAAAACACATCGACCAATTTTTTTTGCCTAACTCATTCAAATCAAGCTACCTAATTTTGTCTTAGTTTACGAAGAATATTTTTTTAAAAAGAAGATATCAAGAAATTTAATTTATCAATTCTTAAACTGATAAGTGAAGATGAAGCCCACGTAAATAAGATAGACCCAGCTCTTTTGCGTTTGAGGTTGCAACATAAAGCATTAGGCCAATACATGGAATTTTAACTTTTAGACTCAATTTATTTTACGGAAAATAAATGATTTTAAAAATATTTTTTCAAAAATGATAGCTCGTATTGTGTACAAAAATGAATGAATAAAAAATATTTTTATCTTTCGTAAAAATATTTAGACATAAATTATTATTGAAAATATTTTTTTTATTACTTAATTATTTTCGGACGAAATCGGAAGAATTTGGGACGTCGATGCAGGATGGTGGTGGACAGCCGAGAGCCCACGTCCACCAGAAATCCAATTATTGCACAGGCATTTTTAGATGCTTTATTAGATTCTGGCAATAAACACTGGCGGTCCGTGATTTTTTCACGTATTAAAATTTGACCACTTGCATTGAGAAATTGATAGCTTGACTTGATAACGTTTGGTGCGCTCACGTAAAGGAAGGCCTTCTTTAATCATGCCAAGGACGGATTCAACGTAGTCAAAACGATATGAGAAGGAAGCAAAAAAGATATTATTAAGTACTTTTAAGTCTTTTATATTGAGTTTATTAAAATATCATAATTTTTGCTTTTCAATCACTTAAATATCATAATTTTTGTATGGTACTCACCTAAATACTATAATTTTTTATTTTGATAACTTAAATGGCATATAACATTTCAATTGGTCACTTAGTGCTTTAAATGGCACATCGGATTTTCAACATTAAGTAAACACTCTTTTTAATAATTATGGCACTCAAGTGATGGAAAAAAAAGTTATGATTAGGAAAAAATCATATAAAAGTTATAATACTTATGGAAAATTTCAAAAAGGACCCAAGTATCGTCATTTTTTCAAACAATAGACAAAGTGACTTTATTTCAAATAAAAGTTAAAAGTCTTATCACTCTCAAATAAGGATTTAAAAATAGATCTTATTTTAAATAAATGCATGAAGTGATTATATTTATTTCAAATAAATGCCTAATTGTCCTATGATCGAGGAAATTCGTCATTTTTCCTTCTTTTGTTTTTTCCTTTCCCTTTTTTTTGGTTCTTCTTCTTCCTTCTTTGCCGGTGGCCAATTAGCCATCAACGAAATCGGTAAGGGCTGGGCAAGGGTCGCCCTCTCTCAATCTTACGAGGGGAGGCCTCACCTGGGCAAGGCGACCCTTGCCTTGGGGAGGTCGCCCCTTGCAACCATTAGCGAGGTTGATCCTTGCTGGCCTTGAGTGAGGGCTTGCTGACCTTGCCGGTTATTAGTAAGGGCCAGCGAAGGCTTGCGAGCCCTCACCCACAACTAGTGAGGGCTTGACGACCCTCACTTGCTGTCAGCAATGATTGTTGAGCCCTTGTTGGCCCCAAGCAAGGCCGACCCTTGCTCTCTATCAACAAGTGCTTGTAGGCCCTTGTTGGCCATTAGTTGTTAAGCCCTTGCTAGCCCTTCCAGCATCCTGTGAGGGTCATCGAGCCCTCGTTGGCCTTTGTCAATGGGTGCCAACCGACATTGGAAAAGAAAAAAGAAGAAAAGAGAAAAAAAGAAAAGATGATTTGGATGAAAACGCCCTTGATCGGTCGAAAAATTTAACTTGTCGGTGACTGGTGAGGTAAGGTCCTAATTTGAAACAACTATGATCACTTCAGGTTTTTATTTGAAACAACCATGGCCAATTCAAGTCTTTATTTGAAATGGTATCCATTTCAGGCCCTTATTTGAGAAAATGAATGCGCGTGAGGCTCGTTTTTGGAATTTTACCTAATACTTATGATATCTTTATCCCAAAAAAGAATCTTCAACAAACAAAAAATTAACAAGGGAACAATTATGAAATTCACTCTATGATTATGTTTTCCTTTGTCAAACATCAATACGTATGGGCGAGGAAATGCCACTATTTTGAAGGGTAAAAGCCATCAATGGAAGCTAAAATGGTGGCCACCCGGACCGGGTCGGGTCCAGCTATCGCCTAGCTCAGCAAACGTGGAAACCCTCGACTGGGTAGACTTGTGGAGCCGGGTCAAACAATTGGGGGATCTAACTGTTGGTGACCCGGAACCAGTCGTCAAGGCCTTGGGTCTAGGGGTGAGAATTAAATAGAATAGATACGACACAACAAGATACGTCGATATATCATTTTTTTTTTTAAAAAGAGAAGATTTTGATACGTTGAGATATATTGAATATTAAATGCACCTTTATATGATACATTATCATTTTTATGAATATTTCAATTAAATTAATTTAGTTCAAATTCATAAATAAATAAATTATTAAAAAAAGAATGTAGAATGAATTTACATTAAAAATTATGAGTCATGGGAAGTGAAAGTTAAAAGAGAAGAAAACTAAGTTTTTCCTTTTTCCTTCTTTATTATTTTCATTATTTTCATTTTCTTAATATTTACATTTTAACTCATCATTTATCAAAAAAATTTAAAACTTGCGCATGTCAAAATCGCGTGTTAAAATTCCATACTCGTGTCGGAGCATATCGGGAGAGTTGATCACATGTTGAATTTTCCAGCACTTGTTAACCGTGCTTCAGGACATGTCGAACACGTGTCAAAATATCGGACACAACACGAAAGCTCCCAAAAAAGTGTCGGCATTTCTTAAGGTGCCCCATCCTCCGGAACTCAGGTGCTGCCTTAGAGGCCGTGAGCTGGAGTGAATTCCGAAAAGATACGACTCTTACTTCGTGGGAAGTGTTAAATTCCTGTCGAGGATTCTGTATAGATTTTCCATGGCATGAAGACATTTTTCGATGACTTATTTTCTGAGAAACTTATCCAGAAACTTATCCATATGAAGGTAGGCTAAGTAAAAGCGACTGGGGCTGGACGACTCAGGAGAAGAATGGAGCCCCAAATGATCTCCCCCAAGCAATTGATGCATGGACCACAGTGCATCTCTCAGGACCGCCGCACGTTCAGTCGTACACCCGATTTTCCGAAGAGGCTGATGCTTGCATTGGCGCTGCGTTGTCCCGTTTCATCGCCACCAGAACAAGCTCACACAACAGATCGACACAGACGTTAAACTACCGTTCAGCAGGAATACTCCAAAACACAATCAATGTCGACAGGGGCTGAAACTCCAGCATCAGCTAAATATCTATTTCACAATGCTTCATGTGATCTGCGACGCAAATCTCGGGTGATATCCCCCCCCCCCCAGGAATATGATTTGGGCATAGATCAGCGTCACAGTCTCGAGGGGAACAAAGAATCACGAGTTGGCATTGAGCGGGAGAATCCTGACAGAAGATTAGCTTCCAGACAGGCCGGGAAGCGAAGAGAAGACAAGCCAGTTTGTAAATTCACAGCTAATCTGCTTTTGTGACGCATGAACAATACAATGACAATCACTAGTAACTACAGGAGCTCACAGCCACCAAATGGCATGACATCCTGTTCTCAGCCTAACAGAAAGGATCATGATATGCGCATATTCCAGAACTTGCCTAATGCGACTGGCGATAAAGAGCTTATCGTCTCATCTTTCTTGAAGTTTCTGGAAGAACCACCATTAATGACAAGTTAAAGAGCTTGGCTAGAGAGAGAGAGACAGAGAGAGAGAGAGATGTAACAATGGAACTTCCATATACTAAAAAAATGTCGAACTATAGAATGCTCACCAAGGGACCAATGATGGGGCATACCAAATTATAGGCTCAATATGATTTTGAATGTCTGTTCTAAAATCAATCCGCCATACATTTGACACAAACATTAAGAGTTAATTAGGACCACAATCACCCAACGGTATAGTAGACTTTTGTCATGCCTTTCTTCGTGCGAATTTGGGAGACCTGAACAAATATTGAAGCGCCTTAGTACACAGAAGGCCAGGAAACATTGGAAACACAACATAACCGAAACCGACAAAGTTAAAAGAAGAAGAAACATTGGACTTGATTCTCCTAGTTTTTCTAGTGTCATACAAGACCTTGAGTGGGTATACTCTCATCATCCTCTTCTTTAGTTGTGAAATAATAAGGTAATTAAATCAGATACTATCAATCGCATAGTTATTATTCAGAAAATGTGCAGCTGAATACTTGCCTTCATGCTAATTATCTCTGATAGATTATGAACATGGGTACCACCACATGGACAACCCGGATTACTTCCCAGTTTCACAATGCGAGGAATGCTTTCCTGCAATAGGTGCAATACATTGGTTACTTTAAATGCTCTGCATATATACAATGGAAACTACCAGTAAGCATATGGGCAAACAAGATGAGTCATGTACAATACTTTATGCAACATGCATCTACAATTAGCCACTGGAAACCATAAATTCAATGACATCCACATTATCTTTTGGAGCTTTGCTCGTTTGGTTAGTTGGAAAGAAACAATTGAAATGAAGTAAAAAGAATCAGTATATAAATTTGGTAATCTGAATTGTAAATAGAGCTTAAACTATCATGCTTCGTAAGACCTTATAATTGGAGTTAAGGTTTTTATGATTGGAAACATGATCAAAACTTACCATAACAAAGAACCATTTAATACAATTTTAGTTCTAAAATTGCCAAAAGGAATTAAAAAAAAATAATGAAGAAGAGAGATATCATGCCATACTTCTTGATTTAGTTGATGATACGCCATAAATATTTCACTATGGAATTTCTATTTTTCATTAAGTCAGCAATTGCTTTAAATTGCATTAATCAGAATGTGGTAATAACATCTTTCTCAATATCCATTTCTTTCCATGTTATTCCAAGTCACCAAACACCAGATGAACAGGAATGAAACATCTCATTCTCATTTGACTATTCTCATTCCCAGTAAACGGGTGTGCCAACAGATTATCAAGGCATTTATATGAACATTTAATAGTTTGAGCGGAAAATAGAAAACTGGCAGTAGGCACCACATTACTTTTAAATAATGTTATCAAATGCTGGAGAAGTGTAAAGCCACTCCATTCGCAGTTTAACCAGCTAAACTGATAATTCCATTTTCAGATGTTAGACAAGTAGGCAAACAAATGCTGGCCAGAAGGAATGGCAGGGAAGCACACGTGTTAAGGGGGGCACCAAGATTAATTCCCATCAGCACCATCTACAATTTTTTCCAGTGGGAGTAACTACTTTACTCTTCAGATGAATAGCCTCAACTTTTTTCTTATAGATATCAATGGGGTTGCCAGTAATGAGTAGACCCCTTTATAACCATTGCATGAAGAAGTTTGGCCGCTGGATTTGCCCCTGATTTTTGCATATCACTTTCACCAATCAAAAAAAGCCCTAGCACCAATCAAAAAAGCCCTAGAATGGTCAAACCGGATTCACCAGTTCATCTAGTTGAACTGGGTCAATGCCCATTGTTATCTGTTTTGTACAATATCATCTGTGTACGTAAGCAGAGTAGCAGATCGATGACTAGTTCCACCAATTGAGATGCATGGTCTCAGCAGAGTAGCAGATCAAGGACTAGTTCCACCAATTGAGATGCATGGTCTCATCCCATTTTGGAAACCTTGCTCTTATCACAAAGCATAAAGTTCAACAATGCAGGAAGATATCGGAGCAAAAGGCAGGAGGGGTGATAGTTGTTGTATATGAACTCCTGACCTTGGGAATATAATCAGGAAGGAAACCGCCACATTGCTCTAAAGCTTCATCATAAGGTAATACCGCAACAGAAACCTGCAAGGAATCATGCAATGAGTAAGATTTTCATATGAAGCAACACTACTAACCATTAAAAGTCTATATTTTTCAACACAAGGAAAAGTAAAGTAGCCTCTTACTTCCCCTCCTTTAGATATCAATGCATTAGCTTCCGTCTCCAATTCCTTCGGCTTGTTAGATATTTCACTTGGTGGAATAACGCCTTTATATTCCACGAATGGTCTGGAAAAAAATTCTATTTAAAAAAAACAAGCTCCAGGCATCCAGTCGAAACAAGAAGCTTTACTTGTACTGAGAAAACTACTTCTGGAAAATCTATACATGTCTCCAAGGAGTAAAACAATATATGGGCTCATATTCAACAAATGGCCAGGAAAGAAAAATAACTTAAAGATCATTTCACGCATCCAGCAGAATCAAGAAGCTTTCCAAACTACTTCTGGGACATCCATATGGAAGTCTCAAGAAACAAAATAATATATAGGCCCATACACCTAAATTTCGCCTATTTAGCAAGATCATGCATTTCAACAATATGAATGGTCTGGCAAAGATAACGATCAATGGTCCCTATTCCAATACCCAAATAGCCAAAACAACATATGAAAATGCCATATCCAGAAATTTGAAGACTGATCAAAAGTGATGGTTCAAGTTTAATCCACCAAGTATTACAAGCAACAATATGATACCTAGTAAGCATAATCTAAGTAAACTGCACCAGTTACAAATCCTTAAACTCCAACTCTTTGGATGAGCTTTCTGTTTTAGCCAATGACTCTTTGGAAAAGTTTATTGAGTCTTAAAACTTATGTCCAAAGCGCAATTGCATGCTAGAACTTTTCTTTCATGCAAATAAATCCTAGGACTTTTCTTTGGTGCACATAACTCCCAAAACTTTTATCCGAAGATCAAACAAGTCCTTTTTAAATTAGTCATTTAACTTTTATGGAAATCCTATGTGTGAGTGCACTGCCACGTATAGGAATCCGACAGATTTGAATAGAATGACTTTAACAAACATTCGCTAAAGGTTTGAGGACTTAATTGAACAAATGAAAAGCTTTAAATTTAACTGCACTCGGCCAAAAATTTTAAGAAGTCTTATTGTGATTATTCTCAAATTCACACAATGCACATATAACATCAAATCGAGTTCAAGGTAATACACAGTGAGGAAATGATGACTGCCTTGCTTAAACTATGTAGTATCCTCACATAATAACTGAATCGTTGAAGGCTTTACATCTCTATCATTCGATTTTAGGTAGATGCAATGCAACTAAATTAATTCATAGATCATACCCATCTGGGAAATGGTAACCCTTGCCTGGCTCCAAACCAAGTCCCACATTCTTCATGCATATGTCCAGTAAATGCCCAGCTGAATGCAACCTGCTTGAGTCAACAGATCATTTAAATAGACCGCATTATAACAGCAAAACAGCACCACAGTGAATCCCAGAAAATTAACCGAGAGATTGCTGCAGATAATAGGATTTAACATTGACTCAATATCATGTAAACTTCAGTGATGCAACCATGCACTGAAAGAAATGATTAAATGAGCATGACAAGTATGAAACTCTGTTTTGATTTGGATTCAATTTAAGGACAGAATATGGAATATTGAGGCCCAAAGCAAGTGGTTTTTTAATGCGGAAAAAACTATATGCGGACAAAGTTATGTCACACAGCAAATACAATATGTTTCGCAAGCACATTGGAACATATAATTAAGGAAAGAAAAATCACTGATCATCAAGACTATCTCATTGATATTTCCTCGTTCGAACATACCGGGAGTTGAGCTTGCGCCTAGATTCATCCACGTGCAAGCGAACCGCCTTTCCTGTCTCAAATTCCACCACACCATCCCCAGCCAAATTCTCAACGTGACCATAATGATAAACCTAGAGGAGAGCAAGCAACTCAACCCACGTCAAACTCGATTAATCCGAAGAAATCACAAAAAAATGGCATTCAACAAGCGTAACAAGACAAAAGCGCCTTCGGCTCGTACAATTCCATCTCTCGACCGGACATCTTCCACAGCAAACTTCGCCTCCCCGTCGCCGACCGTGATAAACCCGGTATCTGCCGGCTGCCCGCCGCCTTGAGGATGGAAGATCGTGGACTCCAGTATCAAAGCACTCCTACCATCATCGCCACCCTTCCCAAAACGAAAGAGACAGAAAAAAAGCAGTCAACTTCAACACCGATCAGTCAAAACACGAATACCCATGTAGCGATTCCGCGAGAAACGACGCATGGAAAGCAGAATCGAAGCGCGGAATCGAAATGCACCGAACTACGCGGCTGGTTTCTCGGAGGCGGGGAAAAATGGGGAGCGACTGACCTTGAGGAAGGAGACGACCGTGGACTCGGAGACGAGGCTCCGCATGTCGGCGTAGTAATCGAGCTTCGTGGGGCGCGAATCCATGGCTTCCGGCGACTTGCGGCTCTCGAACCGAGGTTGCTCCGATTGATCGGCGGCGGCTCCATCGCTGCTTTTCAGCTCTCAAAAAGCGTTCTCCGGCTGCGCAGACGGAAGCAGAAGAGTCAATACGATACCTGACACGTGGTGTTCTATGATTCGGTCCGACCAGTCCATTTTCTTTGAGTTTGAATTCCAATTGTTGGCCATGAAGAATGATATGCTTTTGGACCAGCATTTTCCAAGTAGCTTTGAGTTTGAATTCCAATTGTTGGCCATGAAGAATGATATGTGTTTGGACCAGTATTTGCAAGTAACTTTGGGTGTCCAAAGCTCATTAAATCAAATATTAGGTGTTTGGGAACATTTTTGAAACCCACCTTGAAGGAATGCCGGCTTTCCAAAAGCTGAAAACTTAAGACAGGTTAAGGGTTGCTTTGGGCTTCTAGCATTCTCAACATGCTAAGCTGAGGATAAATAAAAAAAAATTTCTTTCCAAATAATCCTTGCTGATTTTTCAATTTTCCAATTTTATCATCACTATTCATCATCTTCTTCTTCTTCATTCTCTATGAGCGGTCATCACTATTCATCATCTTCTTCTTCTTCATTCTCTATGAGCGGTCACCGGCAAAAGATAGGCAGTCGCCAAAGACCGTCGCGTCCGCTGCATCGTGACCTCCACACGAAGGTTGCCTGAGCCACACGACCTATTTGGTCGCAGATCTGGTCACGACCAGATGCGGTCGCCACGAAGGTTGTAACCCTCAAGGTCGCATAACCCATCTGGTTAAGACCAGATGTGGTCATCGGCGACCGTCGCACCCATTGCACCGAGACCTCCGCGCAGAGGTCGCTAGCGCCGCGTGACCCATCTGGTCGTAGATCTAGCCGAAACCAGATGCGGTCGTCACGAAGGTCGCGACCCGACCCATTTGGTTGTGACTAGATGCGGTTGCTGGCGATCGTTGCGCTTGTTGCACTGCGACCTCCGCATGGAGCTAGGACCCTTGCTGGAGGCTCGCGCGGTGACCAAATCTGCAACCAAATGGGTTGCGCACGACCTTAGATCTAGTCACCACGACCCTTGTTGGAGGATCACCCAACGCACTGCGACCTCCGCCGAGGCCACGCGATTTGGGTCCTGCGACCCTTCGACGAGGGTCACGGCAACCAGATCTGGCTGACTTTTTGGCGAGGATCGCGGCGACCAGATTTGATATTTGCAACGCTCGTCGGAGGGTCGTGCAACCCTCGCCGGACCACCTACCTCCTATGTAGCACGGATACTCTCCGGAAGCCTTCGTATCGTGTCCGACACTCCGACACGTGTCCGACACGCTCCGACACGTCCCGACACGCTCCGACACGCGGTCAACGAGTGTAGAAAAATCCGACACATGGTCAACTCTTTCCGACACGCTCCAACACGCGATTCCGACACGCACGGGGTCAATTTTAAAAATTTCTAATACTTGAGAGGTCAAAATATAAATATACACAAAAGAAGTAATAAAAGAAGTAATAAAATTGCTATAAATATACATGCGCGGGGTCAATTTTTTTTTTTCAGTTTTGTTTTTTTAGAATTGTTTTATTTTTTTTAAAAGTCTTTTACTATGAAAGAAGTAATAAAAAATGCTATATATGATAAATAAATAAATTTAAAAATATCATTTCAGCATTTTTCTTTAAACAATGTTTTTTTCCTCTAAGTTTTGTGTATTATTGTAACAAATTAAAATAATAAATGATATTATTTAATATTTTTGTGTAAATTAATTCTATGCTATTTTTATTATTATTTAATTGTGTATTAATATATAAAAATATATTTAATATATAACGTGTCAGAACGTGTCGAAATTCTCTATTTTTAAGAAATGACGTGTCGGCGTGTCGTGTCGTGTCGTGTCGTGTCGCGTGTCACGTGTCCGTGTCGGTGCTACATAGCCTACCTCTGCTGGACGGCCTGCATCGGACTACCCGCCCTTTGTCGGACCGCTTGCTCCTCGCCGATGACTACTTGTTCTTGGCCGGCCAATTCTCCTTTTTTTTCTATAAATAACGAAAGCTTTTTGCAAATATAATTTTTCCAAACATCATTTAATATCAAGGCAACAAACGTCATTGAACAGTATTCAACAATGTATAACTTAATTCTTCGCAATTTAATTCGAAGAAAATAGATGGCTGTCAGTTGTTCCAATTTCCAAAAATTCGCAATCCCAAATAATATGTATATTTTTTTTTAAATCGAACTGCATTTTAATAAAAATCGATCATGGAGTTTTCGTTGTATATTCCTAAAAATTTCCAAAAAAATTGCCAAATGATATTTGCATTTGCTTTAGGACATATTGGAGCCCAAAGCTCCTCGGGAATGAAGTAACTTACTACGAAAGTTTAGTTGCATCGCATCTACCTAAAATCGTATCAATTGGAGCTAGACTTTCTCATGGTTGTCCTTCCTTCAGGCGTACTATTGCAATTGTAGTTTTCGCAATAAGCTTGGAGCTAGCTAAATCTACCAAGTTCTAGATCCCAAACAAAAATAATTAATAGTAATAGTGATTGAATGTTCAGACCGTTCATCTTAGATTCATTATGAAAAGTAGTAGAAACTAAGACTGAGACTCGAATAGTATGAGAGGTTGAGTTCTCGAAACTCATTTGTGTCTTTCCTTATCCTTTCGATGACCAGACATGCATAGCCTTCGATCTTAGCATGATGAATAAATCTAAGAAATGTGGAAATGGCTGGAAAAACCTTTATTTTGATTAGTAGGATGTATCATTTTAAATATCATGTGAGATCAACTACTTTGAATGTTCACGTTAGTTTCACCAAAGTGTCTATTGACAGTAAGAAACCATGCTTTTTTTTTTTGGTGACTCGGGAACCATCGTACAGCCGATAGCCGGCGGCGAAAACCCGAAACCATGCTTATTTTTTTATACTAGTAGAATCTTCAATAAATGGAAGAAAGTCAATTTTTTTGGTGTTTTTAGACAAAACTTTGCCTAAGAGCGTGCAAAATGGACCATCCAAATCTGGAACCACTTGGACTGAACCGAACTGAACTGAATAGCTTGGTCCAATCTACAATTCCTAAAAGTGAAACCAATGTTCAGGTAGTCTAGTGTTCTAAGAGAGAACCGAATTAGATCAACTAAATATGTTTTTTTTTTTTAATTTCTTCAAAAAATTAGTAAAATCTGAATGATTCCAAGTAGTGGGAAAAAAAAGTAATGGAAGAAAATGAGTGGTTGGTTCCATTGGACCAAACTCGATTGATGGTTTGGTCTGGTTCCTAATCGTAAGACCAACTAATCTGATTCTAGGTTCCAATTTTTGGGAACTAGTCCGGTCTGGTTTGATGGTGGAATCAAACAAGACCAGCAATCAATCACCCCTACCTTTGTCTAAAGTACTAGATTCTAATTGTGCACAGATTCCTTTTGACACCTGCATCAAAAATGCCTCTCCACAAAATAAGAGAACAGGAAAATGGAATGGTTATTCAATTCTTTTGAAAGAACTCATCTAGAATAATCAAACCCTGAAATTGGTCCACACCTCCAAGCTTTCATGTATCTACAATTTCTGGCCCTCCAGTGCAAGAGTGTCATTAATCTCATCATTATGCATTTCCATGTAGGATACTTGGATTGGAAACTCACTGTTTGACATCTAATAACAAATTAAACAAAATGCACTAATCGAAACTAAGGGTGCGCTTGGTTACCATTATGTTATCGAAAACAATTTATAATAAAAAATTATTCTTTTTTATTATGTTCCCGGTGACAATTTCTAAATATTTTAAAGCGTTTGGTAATTGTCCAAAATTTCTAATCCAGAATAGAATTACGTATGGTACTGTTTGAAAATTTCCAATCAAAATCATTTTCTTTTCATTTTTTTTAATGATTTTATTTCTTTATTTCTTTTTTTTTTTTTCCTCTTTTGTTCTTTTGTTCTTTTGTTCTTTCTTTTTTTTCTTCTTCTTCAAGTTTTGTCGGCTGTCTGCCTTGGGATGATCGGCGACTAGCCAAGCAAGGGGCAATGACCTTGCCAAAGCGTCACCTGCCGAAGTGTCACCAGCCGAAACGTCACCAGCCCTTAGCGAGGCCACGCCTCGTTGGCCAAGCCTCACCGGCACCGGGCAAGCGGCCTCACCTAAATTTGGTGAGGCCGAGCTTACCCCGCCGTCGGCTAAGTGACGCCAACCTCGCGGTGGCCCGGTGAGGTCGAGCCCTATCGGTGGCTAAGTGAGCTCAAACTCGCCGGATTTTGGAGAGGTCAAGTTTCACCTAACCATCGCAAGGCTCGTTGGTGGTTTTTTTGGGGGGGAGCTAGGTTAGGCTCGCCTCACCAAATCTAGTGAGACCAAGCCTCGCCGATGGCTAGGCGAGCCTTTAGCGAGCTCAACAGACCTTACCCTAGCCTAACAAGCCTCCCTCACCCAACTAGTTGCTAGCGACTAGCTACAACGGCTAATGGTGGTGGCAACTAAAGAAGAAGAGAGAAGGAAGAAGAGCAAAAAGAAAAGAAGAGAAAATAGAAAAAAAAAAAAATGAGTTGGCTTGATTCTGCAATTGTTTTCAAAAACAAAGAATCAAATTTTTTTTTTACTCTTTAATTCTATTACAAATTTATTTTGAAAACAAAAATAAAATTAAATGAATTTCTGTTCCAAATTTACTCATGAAAATAAAAGAATAGAGATTTCTATTGTTTGGCAAGTTGCTAAACGCAGCCAAAAGATTACTCAAATATTTTGGGATGTTCAACTTATCACGCTAATGCAACCTTCAAATTGTCTCCACACACACCTAAAGATTAGACGACTAAAATACCCTTGTGACCTTTCTCAATCACTTAGGGCGCGTTTGGTAACGATTCTATTAGGGAGGCGATTCGATCGGGCGGATTCTTTTTATTTACGTTTAGGGAACCGATTCTACGCATTTTAATTTGTTTGGAATCGTCCAAAATTTCTAATTCGGAAGAGAATTGCGTTTGGTACCGTGTTCATTAATTCTGTTCCAAATTAATTTCTTTTAATTTTTAAATAATTTTTTTACTTTTTTTCCTTTGTTTTCTTTTCTTTTTTTTTCATTTTTCCTTTGTTTTCTTTTATTTTTTTTTTTTTTTTCATTTTTTTCTTTTCATTTTCCTTTTTTTCTTTTCTTTTTTTTTTTCCTTTTTTTCTTTTCTTGTTTTCTTTTCTTCATGCCCTTCTTTTCTTTTTCTCATCTTTTCTTTTAAATTCTATTCCAATTCTTTTTTAATTACCTTTTTAGATTAAAATAAATTTGATATTGAATTTTCATAAACCATTCATTGATTAATTATATTTTTATACTAAGTAATAAAAATATTAACTAATCAATTTTTATTATATAGTAAATAATAAACCATAGTATAAACTATACTAATATCCCTACAATATGTAATAAATAAAAATACTAAATTATAACATAAAATTAAATATGTATTCTATATACAACAAATATATATTTCATACTAGGAAGAAATAAAAATAAAATATATAAATAAATTTTTTTTTTTTTTTAATTCTAAGACTTTTGATTCTCTTTTTGATTCTCGGACGGAGAATCATATTTTTCCGATTCCGAATTCTTGTCCAAAACCGATTCTTGGAGTAAATTTGTTAAGAATCGTTTTGACAAAAATTTACCAAACGCGATTACGTTCCCAAACCGATTCAGGAACAAAAATCGAAATTAAGATTGTTTGGATGGTTCCAAAAGGGGCCTTAGCCAACTTAGACTCGCCTCTCTATCGCACGACACCATCATTGCTAGCCTCGCACGCTGTTGCTGTCATACATCGCTTGTCACTTGCCTCCACCCAGCTCACATTTTCGCCCTCAAATCTCTCTCTCTCTCTCTCTCTCTCTCTCCTCTGCCCTCGACTGTCACTCCTCGGCGCTTCAAGCTATAAGCGCATATTGCCATGATTAGTCGGATAGAGGTTGTTTGAGGAGTTTGACCTCACATCAACCTAGGACTAAGGTTTTTGAGGTCTCTGCGACAACCTTTACACTAAGCAAATCTTCTGATCCGAAAGTAATTTGGTTAGTTGACATAAAAATGACGTGTGTTGGTTAAAACGGATGTGAAAATAGTGCCACCCATTTGTTTTTGTCTTGATTCATTGCAGGAGTAGTTCCAAGATATATGAGATGTATTCATTGCTAAAATAGTTGTAGCCCGATAAAGAGGATCTGAAGATTACAGTTTGTTTTGCAGAAAATTTATTATCAGAATTTTTTTTCTCATTTTTAAAAATTTGGATTGCTTAAGAAAATTAGAAACGGAAATCCTACGTTAAAAATATAAAAAATGATTTCCTCTTTTAAAACTCAAAAATTATTTTTTAAAGTATGATTAAACTTCAGCTCTTAGACCTAAAACCTCGATGCTTGGGCATGGGACCCCAATGCTTGTGCTCGAGTCCTTGACAGCCAAGACAGACCTAGATACTCGACTCCTATGTTCAAGTCACTAGCATTTGGGCCTTGGTCCATCAAAGTTGGGCCAAAGTGCCTTGATGACAGGCCCAAGACTTCGGCGCCCATGTCAAGTCTCGACAGCCATGCTCAATTAGAGCACGTTTGGCAACTGATCAAATAATGTTTGATTCTGTTCTTTTGATCTTAAGAGTAAATTTGTAACAGAAATTCGTTTGGTAAATTTTTTATTCTCGGAAACAAATTTGTTCTCGGGACTAGATTTAGAGTAGAATTGAGAAGTAAAAAAAAGTTCATTCTTTGTTCTCGAGAACAATTCCATAATCAAACCAATCGAATTTTTTTCTTTTCTTTTCTCTTCTTCTTTCCTTCTTGTTTTTCTTCCTTTTCTCTTCTTCTTCTGCCGTCGCCGCCACCGCCGTCCACTATTGCTAGTCATTAGCAACCGATTGGGCAAGCTTCGACAAGCTTGCCCAGCCATTGGCAAGCCTTGCCCAAGCCTCTTTCGGCCACCGGCGAGCCTCGCTTGGCTAGGCGAGACTCTCGCCCAACCATTGGCGAACCTCGCTTGGCCAAGCAAGGCTTAATGTCGGGTGAGGTCGACCTTACCGTGGCTTGGTAAGGTCGAGCCTCGCTAGTGGGTGGGCGAGCTCGGCCTCACTCAATTGCCAACGAGGCTTGGCCGACGAGGCATGGCCTCGCTAGGGGGTAGTGACCCTTCGGAGAGGTTGTTGGCCCTCATCTGGCCGATCGCCAGTCATTCCAAGGCCAGCGATTGGCTGAGAAAGAAGATAAAAGAAAAGACAAAAGAGAAAAAGTAATAAAATTATTTTAAAAATTAGAAAAAAATGATTTGGATTAGAAATTTTGAGGACGGTACCAAACGTAATTCTATCTTTAGAATAAAAAATTTGGGCGATTACCAAATGCTTTCAAATGTTTAGAATTTGTTATCGGAAACGGAATAAAAAAATAATCATCTCTAATTAGAAATTATTTTCATGAACAAAATAATTACGAAACGTGTCCTTACTAATCTTTAGCACTCATGCTTAAGGCGTGTTTGGTAATATTTTTGTTTCGGGGAAAATTTTTTAAACAGAAACAATTTTTTTTTTTGTTTCTGTTTCAAGGTACAATTTCTGAGTATAAGAACGCGTTTAGAATCGAAAAAAAATTTTACTCTAGGAATAGAAACGTGTTTGGTAAACTTGCATATTTTCTTTTATTTTTTTTTTTTTAATTTTTTAATAGTTTTATTATATTTTCCTTTTTTTTTTTTTTTTTTTTTTCTTTTTCGAGCCTTGCCCAGGCGACGCGAGGTCAACCTTGTGCCGGCTGGGGAGGCTAAGCCTCGCCGTGGCCACGCGGGCTCAGCCTCACCGAGCCACCGCCAAGCGACATCATCCTGGAGGTGGCCCGGCAAGGCCGAGCCTTGCACAACCATGGCGAGGCTCGGGTCGACGAGCGTTGCCGTGGCCTGGCCCTCGTCTGACCGATCGCCGATCACTGACACTAGCCATGGCCAAGGCCGATAACCAACAAAAGGAATAAGAAGAAGAAGAAAAGAAAGAGAAAAAAGAAGAAGAAAAAAAAAGTATTTTTCGAAAATGTTTCTGGGAATAAGAAATAAGTTTTTTCTACTTCTTGTTTCTGTTCCAAATATGTTTCCGAGAAAAAAAGTGTAAACAAACGCGTTTCTATTCTTTTTTTGTTAAGGTAACAAAAGAACAAAAATTTGTATTCTGAGGAATGAAAACAAACTTAAACAAACAGCCCCTTAGTTTTACAGCGTAAGTACAAGAAACTTAGGCTCCTACAACTAAAACCCTAGTGCCTGAGCTTGGGGACCCCAGCGATTGAGCTCGAATCCCCTAAAGTCGGGCCCTAGTCCCCAACGCTTGAACTGAGCACTCACCTTGGTCCAAGATCATAGCGACCAGGCCCTAGTCTGTTGGGCAAGAGATGAACTTGTTATGGTTTCCATCTTTAAAGTCGAAGATTTCAAACAACATGAACACTTCGTGGTCGAACGGGATGCGAAAAACAAGAATCACTTGCTTAAGTCGCTCGTTCGTGTACGATGGGTTCCTTCGTTGTCATTCATTACACGTGCTCCAAAATGTTGAAAATTTTCAGGTCTCGCCTCATTGTATACTGAATAGGTGGAGAAGTTATGCACAAGGTGGCCTTAGGTGAAAAATCAAAAGAAAATGCGTACGTGAAGAACACTGTGACCATAAAAAATAAAAATAAAAATAAAAACAGAGAGAGAGAGAGAGAGAGAGAGAGAGAGAGAGAGAGAGAGAGAGAGAGAGAGAACAGGTCTACTTAAATAGTTAGCATACATCATATGGGGAAAATAGGGAAAAAAAAAAAGCTTTCTTCTATCACACGACATATGAAAAGTAAAAATAACTTCAGTTTTTTTTTTTTTTTTTTTTTTTTCTATACGGTGCTTATTTGAACCTCAAGGAAAAGAAATGTCAATAAAAACCATCAGAGGAATAAAAAATGAATTATTTATAATCTATAAAGTTATCGATGTCATAAAAAATTAATTTGATAATACTTGATTTGAAAACTTGTTCATAAAATATATGTATCCTTTATATCGCACAACAGTTCATGTCTTTTTTAAGAAAATAAGAAAAAGAAAAAAGCATGTTCTCCTTTCCAAAGGACGGAAAATAATTTTTAAATTTTTTTTCAGATTTCAATTAAATACTGAAAAATATTGTCATATTTTTAGAAAATAACTTCTTCAAAAATATCCTCCAAAAATTTTCAAATCCTCCACGAAATAAACAAAGCACGAAGTCATAATTTTTTGACTTTGGAACGCGTTTAACATTGACAAAATAATGTGACAATAAGCTTAGTTATGGCACTCATTAAGGTCGAGGTGTATTAGGTCTTCTTATTTTATTTTATTTCTTTTTTTGTATTTTTAATTTTCTTTAAACATATTTCTTAGCCTTTTCACCTCAAGTAAATCCATGCTATGTCTGTTTTTTTCTTTTTTCTTTTTCCGGTAATATTTCACTCGTTTCTTCATAGATGCAAGAGAAAAATAACGTCATCCTACCACAAACCAATAGAAATTCTAAAAAACTTCAAAACAAAACAAATTATAGATAACAAAATAAATCGTTAGAACTTAAAGAGCAGATCTGTAACTTCTTCAAAACAGAATTGTTGCTTGATCACCAAATCCATCTTCGGTAATGAGCTCACAACGAGATGTCCATTATTTATGGACAGCTTTGCCTTTCGGCGATGAGATTCCTACACCATCGCCGTTTAGAATAACAAGGTCAAATGGGCATGGATTGACATGCAAGACCTTTACGAAACTATTTTGATCCCCTTTGAAAATAAACCTGTTCAGCAATAAAATCCAAGGAAAGCGAAATCTCAAAAGCAAACAAGCAAAAAACCCCAAATCTAGACTAGATCGAAATAGAAACCTCCTCAAAATGAGAAAGTGAAGCTTCAGATCTATTCTAGATTAGGGAAAAAAAAAACTCTTTAAAACAAATAAAAGTAAGAAAAAGAAAACAGCCAAAGTAAAAGTAAAAATATAAACCAACAACGTTATGTGTGTGAAATTATTCTTGTGCAAGTTAATTCGCCGGCTACGACACAAATAGAAACCAACAAACATTGCCATTTGCCACGCGAGCATTAGGTCCAAGATTCCAAAATGTAGAATGACTCCAAACTCTAAGCGCCAAAAGCCCTAGGCATGATGTTTCAATTAAAAACACAGACTACCTACTAAAAACCCCTAACCAACTTTTTATTTCCCATCAAAATTCAAAATATTACTTGGATTTAAAAAATTTACAAAAATATTTTATGTAAATCCATGTGCCGAAAGCTGTATGTTTTGAGAGTTTCGAGTGTTGCCGATTAACAAAACAAGACAAAACTGTATCCCTCGCAAGATTTAAATCAAGTGAAATATAAAAAGTGAAAAATTTGGAGCCATGAACGTTTGAATTGATCGAATTAAGTCATGCACCATTATCGAAAAATAAAAAATTCAAGGCACGAGCATTTCAATTGGTTCAAGGACACCACAAAGGCACTTTTTTCGAGCGATGTGTAAGCAATTTGAGGTATTGTTCGCCGAAAGGACCATACTATACTAGGTGGGAAAGATTCACAACTTTGATCATATTTTTGTACACGAGATTTTAGGACATCTGTCGTGCAAACGGGTCCCCCGCTGTCAATTTCCACCCGATAAAAAAAAAAAAAAAAAAAAAAACGAGGCTTATCATGAGGCCAGGAAAACGCGGTTGTCGCCATCGACGGCCCGCTTTCCGCCGATCGGGCCCTTCCGATCGACCGACCTGGGCCCCCACACCGCGTCTTAAAAATTATAAGAGGAGCTGTCGGCTTCACTCATTAGTGTCGGGTTTTCTCTTTAGTTTAAATTGCGGATCCCCTTTCAAAAGGTGGTCCATTCCTCACATTGGCTGTCTAATGTCTGGCCTCCTTGTACTATTTCCCCTTCTTTTGTCCCGATGCATAATTTCCGTTCTCGGTAGACCAAAAAGCCGGGCTCCCCGCGATATTAAGATCGAATCACGTGTCCGATCCGACGCGTATTTACAGTGCGATTTGGTTTTGATTTTACGTGTTTGAATCATTATGCTTTGTGTTGAGATTGTCGTTCCCCGCCGACAATGATGTTTAACTTTTGTTACTGTGAAATAGTGGAGAAATTTTTCTATTTGAGTATCGGATTCCAAATTTGAAAAGGAGAAGTCTTTGTGCTACTAACTTGGTATCCGTAAAGAAAACAACTTTTTCAAGAGATTTATTCTGGCATCTTTCAACAAGAGCTCGGAATTACTTTTAAAGAACCCTCTCTCCCAATTTTTTAGATCTTTTGGTTGGTTTTTTTGCCAATTTCATCGTCTCTTGTTTACTTACAACCGATATAATATATTTACTAAAAGAAAGGTTAAAAGCAAAAGCTTTAGGAGATAGTCGTCATATTATTTATATCTTTAGCCAAGAAGTAAAGCATGCCTTTATTTTTTAAGTGGGAAAACGATATAAATGATCCTTAACTTTGACCAAATAAGTAATATGATTCATGAATTTTTAATTTATTCAATATAATTTCGAACTTTAACATGATATACAAAATAATTTATAAACTTTTGATTTGTTTAATGTGGTGATGATTGTTTAGTATATATTCAATATAATCCCTAACTAAAATTCATGAATCGTTTGTGTCATTATTTTTTGAAGTTAACAGACAAATCTTTTTTTCTTTTTTTAGAGAGACATAATTGAATTGCACGACTATCATAGCCAAAACACAATCATCATCGGCGTGCGTCCCACCAATGTTAAACCATGTGCTTGGACTGATGAAGGATCCATCTAGTCTTTTCATGATGCCTAATTTGTATAAACACTTCTTTTCCATCTACAAGAGATCAAAACAAAACAAAGTTGTCACCACAAAAAAAAAAAAAAAAAAAAAAAAAAAAATAGGCTGATATATTTCTAGATGTTTAAAGCCTATTCGATGCCATTTTCTCACTGTAACTTCCGCGAATATGATTGTTACAGCTTTTATGAGGTGCTGTACAGATTTCTTGCAATGACAGTATCCCCTAATCGCAATAACTTACAATAACTATTAAAAAAATTTATCGAGGTATTATAGTTTTAAACATACGTTATCGAATAAAGAAAAATCCCTAATGTTCCTTAGGCACTCGTTAAGCAATTTAATAAACAAAATTCAAAATTTTAAAATGTAATCATATTTCCAATGTAACGCGAAATATGGCGTAATTCTAACGTCAATCCTTTTCAAATGAGCTGGGAGGGAGAAGAAGAGATAAACGAAAACAAAAGCAAAAAGAAAAGGCATCACATAAAGTCAAAGCGTGGTACACTTGTAAATAAGGCCTTATCCCAGGGGCACCTGTACAACACCTGTCGCCTTTTATTTATATTCCCACAGTCCCTTCCACCACCACCATCTCTTTCTCTCTCTCTCTCATCTTCTCCTCCTCCGTCTTCAACCCACAAAATTCACCGGAAAAAATGAGGGGAGCCGCCGGCTCCGGCCAGCTCTTCCGAGCCCTCCTCGTCGCCTTCGTCTTCCTCGCCCTGTCCGCCCCCGCGCCGGCCGCGTCCTCCTCCTCATCCTCCTCCCCCTCAGCCCTCGACTTCGCCGCCGCCGTCATGCCGTACCCAGCCGGCGGCGAGTGCCGCGGCACGATCGCCGAGTGCCTGGCCGCCGGGGGCGGCGGAGGGGAGTGGGAGTGGGGGGAGGAGCTGGCCATGGACTCGGAGATCAACCGGCGCATCCTGGCGGGGAGGCGCTACATCAGCTACGGCGCGCTGCGGCGGAACGTGGTCCCCTGCTCCCGGCGCGGGGCGTCGTACTACAACTGCCGCCCCGGCAGGGCGGCGAATCCGTACTCCCGGGCGTGCAGCAGGATCACGCGCTGCAGGCGCTGAAGCGGAGAACAGAGAAGGCCAAACAGAGTTCGGTTTTTCTTTTCACTCGAAATGTCTGAATATATTTATTTCCTTTTTTTTTTTATATATGTAAGTTTGAGTAGGAATTTAATGTGGGTTTTTCTTTTTCTTGCCAATTATTGGAATAATGGAACGTATTTATACGTAAAAGAGTATAATTGGGTTTTTCCAATATAATCAATATTTTTTATTTGTTCTGGTGTGAAGCGCAGGGCATGCACATTGATAATTTTATATGTAATTGTCGAGGACGCGGTGATTTGATCGATCGAAATGAGAGGAAATTTCATATATTTTTTCTAGTTATATTTTTCCATTTTTGTATTTTACGGTACGATAAAATTATGAGTATCATAGACTTGATCTGTTTTTCGGGTACAGTTTGGGGGAAGAAAATAGTATAGTGATTTTTTTATTTATTTACTAATTAGTAATTGGCACGCGCATTGCCTATGCATAAGGAATTGGCACTTGAAAGGTTGAGCAAAATTATTTAGTTACGAAATATTTGAATTCTTGCATAATGAAAAGGAAATTATTGCCGGAAATGCGCGGCGGCGTGGGGAAATTATGTGGATGTGTTTCTGATTATAGAAAAATATTTTGCGATTTAAAATTTTATTGGGAAAAAAATAATCTGAATTTTAGTATTGAGGGGGAGTCCCCGATGCAATAAAGGAAGCGTGGTGGATGAGCAACGGCGTGGTGTGGTTATGGGGATCGGAGCTGCTTCTCGAGCCCCTCGAATTTCAAGTTCTTTTACATTGATGAAAGCACAAGCATGATCGAAAGGGTTTGTTATTTTATTTTATTTTATTGAGAATGTGTTTATTTTGCTGAAAATTTTATGATAAAAAATATTTTTCAAGGAAATTCATTCGTTTGATAATTTAAAGAAAATGTTTTCATTTCTTGCTAAAGGGAAATTCGTTCTTTTCCAATCCAAATTTGTTATTTTCAGTTTGTTGTTTGATTAAGTTTTTCGTCATTTAAATATGGAAAAGTTTCTCTTAGAAAAACAAACTGACCCAATTATTTGGTGGAAATTATGAAAATGGGTTTTGTTAAGTAAGCTTTATTCTTGTCAAAAAAAAAAAAAAGTACGCTTTACTCAAACTAACTTAATTTTCAAGGTATTGATGTTACGTGGTCCGGGTCGGGGTCGGGGTCAGGCTCGATCTTTACAGCTGGTTTCGGGTTCCGGTTTTCTGTGTCTTTTCCTAGGTTATGTGCTGAAGGAGGCTGCTTCTCTGTGGAGCATTCAAAGCCATAATTAGCTCCCCATATCATCGAGAGAGAGAGATCCCATGTGAAAAAAGCCCTCAAATTCTATTCTAGGACGATTAAATTTGTCAATTAGACCAATCGATTCCCCCCAAATTGGCGCAACAGATGGCGCACTCGATTAGCCCCCCACCGACTTTCGTTGTCTCATCTCGATCTCGATCTCGACCCGACGGAATTATGACCATTTGACTTATCTCCCCACCTCTCATTATTATAATATTTATGCCCATCCATACGCAATTGGACTCCTCATCATTCGCACTTTTTTTGCGTCAATTTCATGGGTCACGGGGGAAAAGCTCTGAAAAAGAGACATCGTCGTCGTCTCCAATTTCTCCACGCAACCTTGAGAAAAATTATCCAATAGATTTTAAATTTATTATGTGAACATCAATTTAGGTATACACATTTCAATTTTATCAATTTAGTCCGGAATATTTACATAGAATTTTAATATATTCCTTTTGGCTAATTTTCGTGAGGAATCACTGATGTGGTGTTGTACCACGTAAGATGGCTATCGGTAATTGGACTATCGTGCCGGTTATTTCTGACTGAAATTGCTATATTGAAATTTCGTACAAAAATTTATAAATAAATTGATCAATTTAAAAGATTTAGTACTAAATTGACATATATAAAATAAATTTAGCGCTAATTTGGGTAATTTTCCCACACAACCTATCTTACATGGTCAAATCACACGTACTCTTACTTCTGGATCGAGATCCTCTTTCCTCCTTCTCATTAGTCATCTAATTCAAAAGGTTCTTGAGTGCCCATCAAATTCTTCGAATTCTTCAATGAGCATACCCATATTTCGTTGCGCCTTGTTGTCAATGTTGACATCGGATGGAGAGGTGTACTGTTTCTCAATCCAATTACCTCTAGCACACGCAAGAGTCACCGTGCAATAAAGCGGGGAAAATGACATTAAAAGTGTCAATTTGTGTACAACATTTACTTTAGTGCTAAAAGTTTTTTCCAAATTACTAAAGGGCCACTTAAAAAAAAATTAAGATCACTTGAGTGGTGATTTTGATTTTGCCAAAAATCCAACATGATTATATTTTATTAATTTCTCAGTCCTACTATAATCCTTAAATGATGTTGTTTAAAAATTACAATTAGTGATCATTAAAATGCCAAATTTTGTTTAAAGTGATCACTTTAGTGCCAGTCGTTGTTAACAAACAATCATTTCATTACCAAACACACCACGTGAAAATGTCAAGTGGATTGGGTTTTTTAAATAATATGAGAAGTCATACAAATTTTTTTATTATAAAAGTCACATATTATTTTTTGTTGAAATTCCTCATCGGTAGCACTTAAGTGATCTTTTTTTTTTTTTTTTTTTTTAAAATGGCACTTCAAAATTTTTTTAGGACTTCTAGTGTCCTTCTACCCAATAAAGAGATGAAGTTCACATAATGGCACATCTCACTTTTCAATCATAGGCGCACTTCTATTTCATGTCACTCTACTTTCAAAACGAATTGTCTCAATCTATCTTAACGACACTCATCTACCACAAACCGTCATACTTCACTAATGTTAGAAAGTCCAATGCAAAAGACAATGAGGTGCACGGAAGAATAAGTAACTCAAAGAACCAAAACAAAATTTTATGTTATGGGGCCATAATGGTGCTCAAACGAAAAAGCTCCAGCTAATATGAAAACAACATCTGCAGGAATCTTCGTGCTTTTCATTAAATGAAAGCGCTAGGGTTCAGTAGTCACCTAGGGTTTCCGCAACTTTAGCTCCGAGATCGACCGGGATTCAGGCAAATAGCGGGCGTATCTGCCTTTTCCTGTGAAGGCTCATTAGCGGTTCACGCGTCCCTGTCAATTTCCGAGCTGCACGCACGCACGCACACATGCATCCGCACCATGTTAGCCACACATTGCAAATGCACGAGAGGACCACCATCCGATGGGACGCCGATCGCTTTCCCCCTCGCAACCCCCTCCCGCTTTCTCCCTCTCTAGAAAATGTTGGATGGTCATGGTGCAAGAGATCTCGGATCAAATGAATTATCAAATGGACAGGGCCTCACGCGGAACACAACTAATCTATGGTTCGTGTGAGCCGAGCCGACACACGTCGAGCACAGGCAATAACCCCCCCTCTCTCTCTCTCTCTCTCTCGGTGCTACGAGATCTTGATGTTTTGTTTCACATGCTACGATGCAATCCATGTATTGCTCTATCGAAAATGGATTATTGTCGCATTTATTAATTCATATTTAATGGGTTAAGTTGTTATATAAGTTTATCGTTAAATGAATCATTAATGAGTTTAGCTTCAACTTTATGAGTCATACTTGGATTTAATACGGGTGTTAAATGGGTCACAACTTACTTAGATCAAACTCACCTCCATATGACTTTCTTTGGCTCACTTACTCCATGCTTTTACTTTAATTTGGGTTTGAATTTTCCTAAATTTGGTTAAATATAGAAGTGTTTAGTTATATGAATCGGTTTATGTTGGGTCAAGAATAGCTCACTAGATTTGTATTGCATGGAAATAAATCAAAATTAGTTAAATAGCTTTATTTAGATTAGACCATTTTTGACCCAACCAATCCATTTGACAAGTCTAATTGGAGATGATTTTGTTTTCGCTTTAGGATACCTTTGAATTTCTCTCCAATTCTTTTTTTTAAATTATTTGTTAAAATTCATGGAAGAAAACTTATAGCCTCCGAATAATAACGTTTATATGCTCTCAAAAAATCTGGAAAAAAAATAACACTAGTTTAAAGAAGATCGTGTGGTAAGTGTGCTATTAAAATCCAATTTTAGTAAGTTTCAAAAAGCTGAACTTAGAGTCATAAAAGGAATAAATGTACTGCAGGTCCTCGAACTATTATAAATCTTTTGATTAGGTAACTTAATCTTTTCTCGTATACTTGAGTCCTTAAACTATATACTTCTTAATTTTTCAAGTTCATCTTTCCTTTAAAACTAAAAAGCAAATGCTTACGGGACTGACACATTAGCACCATGTCAATACCGCCTAGAAAAATCAGTGGTCAAATGTGCTGTTCTTGCGCCCAGTATTTGATTAATTTTTTAATACTAATTTTGATTTTTAATATTTCCTTTATTTGTGAATACTTTTATTATTTATATTTAAATGCCACATTGGATGCCTTAGATTTGAGTTTCCAGTCTATCTCGGGTCTTAAGAAAGATTGGCAAGTTTGCAAAGGAGAAGCCTATGTTGGACGCAAATTGTGTAACCCCAAGATCTCCATAACTAGAACAAGAACATGCATAATTGAGTAGAAAGATTAATGCACCTGTTTTGGGATCCATCAAACATAAAACGGAAGCAGAAAAGAGATTACTCATTCATCAAGGGGATCTATTGTTCTTGAAGCGAAAGCGGAAACACAATGTTCCACGCGCAAGTCCTTCTCCTCTATTGCCCTCCGTATCACTGGCTCAATGAGGCGGCCCCCTCACGTGTAGCGTTAGGTAAACGCCCCTTAGGTGAGGATACGGTGAGAATTAGGGTTATATGAGAGACTTGAGACTATTTATAGAGTTTCCAGCCAGTCCCTCTCATTACGGGCCAGGCTCAACTCGGCCCACACTAGCCAGCCCATATTAGACTAATTAAGAAACCTTCTATCTCACTTTAGACCAATCCTGTTTTACGGTAACCGTTAAACGGTAAATTACAATATCAATTAATGTAGTCCACAATTAGAAAAACTCTTACATTCTCCCACTTGGACTATGTTAATTGAAATCGTACCTTATGTGCGCACATTGGTCCAGAGATAATTCTTAATAGTCAATCCTATCCCATAAAGTCTTAAACACCGAATTATAGCGGTAACTGCATGTATACACACAGAGCCTTCCATGGTCACGAATGCTCTCAACTTTATTGATATGGATTGATATGGTAGTGTGGCAAATGGATAACATCTCTCATAGAGAGATCTCATTTGTGTCAATCACCATTCTCTTAACTTTAGGCGTCACAAAAACTTGTGCCACTAGAGAATGCTTTATGGTTCCAATGAACCCACATATGTCTTGTCCTTATGGTTAACCTTTCTTTATGTATCACAAGACATATGCACAAGGCTAATAACCGGATGCCCGGATGCCCCTAGCCTTCACTCAAGGTTTATACAATCCCTTGAGACTTTATCAATATGTATTCAACATAACAACACATTCAAAATATTTTATTGAATGCAAAAGTTGATACATATCAAGATTCTACAAAGTGTAACGAACCACAGATGTGAACTTTATCAGAGTGAAGTCAAAATAGCTCCCACTAAACAACAGTATCCGAAGATACTCATAGGCCCATGTTAACGATATGTTACTAAAATACACATGGGCGTAGGCCTTTAGTTAGTGGATCTGCAACCACATCATCTGTGAAAATATGTTATATCATAAGTCACCTTTCTGTACCGTTTCTTTATAGTCAAAATAGATTATTAATGCCACGTTCACTCTGAAAGAACATTTAAAGAAATAATTATTTCTTTACTATAAACAATCCACCCCTCTTTCAAAGTTAAAACGTTAGTTACAAATTTGACTTTAAATTCCACAATCTTTGTTTGAAATTCTTTTAGTTTTGTATGCCAATTTGCAACTAATAAACTTGTGATCTTTAGACAAGTCAGTAAGTTTCCAAACATGTTTCATAGATTGTATATCGCCTATTATGGCATCTAATCACATACCTGTTTGAGGATAAGAAACAACATTTATTTATGTCGCTAAATCAACCATGGAGTGGATATTATAGTCATGCTCTCACAAATAGGCTATATAGTCTAATGGAATAACTGATCGTATTTCCCTAACAAATCTCCTTAATAAAGTTACCACCACTTCATTCTGCACTTGAGAGGTTTAAGAAATTTCATTATAAATTATATCAAGAATAGTACCTTGAATCTCAACAAGTTTAGTCTATGGTAAGGAGATTCCATAATTATGTGTATAGGTAAAGACAAAAACATAGTTTCAAGCAACTAAGGCTTCCATCATCTTATAGCAGTGCAGTCCGCAGGCAAACCTCTTTTCAAGTGTTCCAGAATGGAACGCTTCATGAACAGTAAGCAAATTCTATTGCTCTTTACTCAAGCAACAAATCATATGTCCACAACTTAAAAATTTGAAGCAGTAAAAACCTCAATAATATGGAAATTATTAATTACAGAAAATGTAACTGAAAACGGAGCAATATATATAATTAGCATCATGTGAGTAATATGTAACTTGACGTACAAGTACACATCCAGAGAGTTACACGCATAATCATATAATCACCTTTGGGCGAGAATACATGACATGCGGTTGTACACTCCCCACATGATAAGGGTTATGAGAATATATTCCAATCTTCGTGAATTCATCACCTTTGGGCATATGAATCATTAGAATCAGTCACTCCTCCACCACACTATCATGTATCCCTCCATGAACTAATACACAATCACCTCCTTTGGGAGTATGACTATGCATTAGACCAGGAGACATCCCAATCATCATACGAGACCGAAATTTCTCAAACCCAATCAAGTGTGCCACTTTGGCGGTCACAACTCAATTGAATCCTTAAAATTCTCTCATACCAAGGATATAAGCTTTACTCCTCACATACACCATATACATGTGATTTTAACTTTAGTGATAGGGGCATGTTATCACTAAAATCACATATCATGCTAATTACATTGTTTTATCCATTAATAAAAAATTAATCATACATATATATAAATATATATACAGCGAACCTGAAATACAGATTCCAATGAGATAATTGATCACAGTAACACAAGAAACTTCCCATAACAGAGAATAAAACATCTCTTATGCACCCAAATTACATATTACCAGAACAACATAAAAGAATGCTGATCTAAAATATCTCTCACAAATTAATATCAATAGTAATACAGGGTACACCATATCGACAAGCTTAACAACTAATCAACTATTGCTCATGAGTTTCATACGGCAAAACATGACTCCAAGGCCAACAATTGATTTATTAATCAATTTTAGGTAACAAATATCATTACTTCAACCAGTGGCCTATAAATTGAGTCAAATCACAGAACTAAATATCTAAACTATAACAGTAGATACTATTGCTCTGCATAAATATTGCCATACTCCTTAACCATAAAAATATTCAATTTGATAGATATTAACAAGTGACCAGATAAGTTCGTGTATAATATGCAGTAACTTAATCGACATGCATTACCTACATACAGCAGATATGTCAATCAATACAATTAGTTTGGTCACGAGTTCTTAGGACATCCACCATTCAAAGATCATCAGCGTGTCAAGGAGTATGCATGAGCAACAAAAGTTTCATAATCTTTACTGTTTCTTATCAGCTCAATACATAGCTCAATTACTATCCCATATTGATTGTATCTTATCAAGCCGAACTTCGCAGTTCACAATAAAGTTTGATTTTTATTGATGAATTACACCATTATGATGTTTATGTGATAACATATCTGTAACCCAACACTTGTATTTCCAAAATCACAGAAAAATACAAGGAAAAATACGCAAAAATTCATTTAAAAAACACGTATTTAGGGTTTCATATGTAATTTCACATCAATAAAATCATCAAATATATAAAATAAATATACCACGGGATAGGAAATCACCATACGAGTCCAACGCCGCCAACCACGCGCCGATCCGACGCTCCACGCGCCCTCACGCGCCGCCTGAGTGCGCGGCGCGTGGAGCTCACGCGCGGCGCGCTTTCGACGCCCAGGCGGCGCGTGGCCGCGCGTGGGGGCGCGTGTGGCCTCCCCCGGCGACGCGCTGCCAACCGTCTTGATCGTCTCGTCGAGCCCAGTCTGTATTTGTGATTTAATTTTATTTTTATTGAACAAAAAATTTCGAAAATCACAAATTAGGGCAAAATCCGTACAAATTAGGGCGAAATCAATTGCATTCAAGTTCTAGGGTTATGGTTGCTCTGATACCACATGTTGGACGCAAATTGCGTAACCCCAAGATCTCCATAACTAGAACAAGAACATGCATAATTGAGTAGAAAGATTAACGCACCTGTTTTGGGATCCATCAAACATAAAACGGAAGCAGAAAAGAGATTACTCATTCATCAAGGGGATCTATTGTTCTTGAAGCGAAAGCGGAAACACAATGTTCCACGCGCAAGTCCTTCTCCTCTATTGCCCTCCGTATCACTGGCTCAATGAGGCGGCCCCCTCACGTGTAGCGTTAGGTAAACGTCTCTGGTGGTGAGGATACATGTGAGAATTAGGGTTAGATGAGAGAGACTTGAAAGACTATTTATAGAGTTTCAGTGAGTCCTCTTATTACGGGCCAGGGCTCAACTCGCCCACATGGCCAAACCCCATATTAGGACTAATTAAGAAACCTTCTATCTCACTTTAGACCAACCCTGTTTTACGGTAACCGTTAAACGGTAAATTACAATATCAATTAATGTAGTCCACAATTAGAAAAACTCTTACAGCCTAAACTCGAGTATATTGCCAATCGTGGGATTCCCCACTTACATCTTGTGGGACTACGATAACGGGCTCATCAAATGGACAGTCAAAACTTCATTGGCACCTTAAACCAAACATTTCGAGTAACTAGTGAGGTAAATACCAATCCCCTTCAAAACCCTTCTACAAAATCAAAAGTGAGTTTACAAGACAAGAAGAGAAAAACCGGATTCATGTAATGGTTCTCCAATATGTACAACATATATAAAATGAGAACCAGCGTCAAAATATGGAATTCATGGAAGAATCTAGACAAGCTATACAATGGGAATCTCTTAAGACCGCGTTTGTTCGCCAGGACAAGAATTGTTATAGAACACAATAAGGTGGGGGTAGGAATTCTCTTATATCATAGCCATGGATGTAGCTAATACCGTTTGTATCGATTGTAGTGCTGATGCTAGGGGAATAACAACCTCACGTTCCAAGGTTTTGTTTTTTCATTGAAGATTTTGTTAGTACTTTTATCCAATCATCTATCTCACTCCACAACTTAGGATTACTTAACATCCCGCTCACACTCATCTACTGTGTTGCCCTGTTTCGCGAGTTCCTCGCATTCGAGCCTTTTCATGGCCAGATCTTCCGGCATTTGGACACGATCAAGGAACGCGAGCCATAAAATAACATTGTAACCTCAGTGCATTTGCTTTGGTGTGTCTTCCTTCTCATTTCTGACTCCATCGATCAGCCAAAAAGCACGGGGGCATCCAAGAAATTGAAAAGTATACCCCGAAAAGGTTGAGCATTTGAAAAAGCACGAGACCAGCACAAAGAGCCAATGAACATATCTAGAGGACTCCAAAAAAATCGAGCATATTATTTCGCTTTTCATCAGCTTCCTTTTTAGGGGAAACGCGCTTTTCCAATCGCATCAACAGCTTCGGACTCTCTAGAGAGGACAGTTAGGAGCGAGCAGCGAATATGGAGTTAGAAAACATGATCTTCCAGCTTCTTTTTCAAAAGAGAAAGGCGAATTGAACTGGAACAATTCCAACCTTTAGGAGATAATCTAGAATAGATGTGATCACCCCGGGCCGTGGCGCTCCAGGGTCAGGCCTAACTTGTTGCTCCATCCATGTGCAAATTTGTCGAGCCTGCTTTTCAATTAAACAGCTTTACTTAGGCCCACCCAAAAATGTTCCTTAGGCCCATTTGTTCGGGATGGGCTTATTTGGGCCCATGGGCTGCTGGCCCAAAAATATTGCTTCCTAATGGTAAATGAGCAAATTAAGGGCATGCATAACAAAATTGATGTTTTTCTATTTCTTTATTTTTTTATTCCTCAGAAACAAAATTTGGAATAAAAATCTATTTTGTAAAGCAATTTCATTTTTTATTTATTTTTGGAACGGATTTCTTCGGACCAAATTTAGAATAAAAATCCGTTTAGTAATGCAATTTCATTTTTCTATTTCGAAATAAATTTATACTCCAAAAATAGTTTTGGAGGAAAAATCAAACACTAAAATTTATAGCTTTTTTATTTCTGGAACAAAAATGAAAAATGAAAACTTTTCTCATCGTTCACTCTTGTAATCGCTTGCCATTCGCCCACCGCCAATTGTTAGACACCCACTGCTAATTGCTCGATGCCGGTAGTTGAACGCTGGTTGCCCATCGCGGGACAATGGATGCCCGTCGCTGGACGTCGGATGTTGGCCAACCACCGCAAATCGTTAGACGTTAGATGCCTGTCGACAACCCACCGTCAGACACCCACCGCTTGCAGCCTCCCTAAAAATAGAAATTTTATTTCGTTATCAAACGAATTTCTATTCCAGTAATAAAAATTCTGAATCGTTATCAAACGTGTTTCTTTACTTAGAAACTCGTTCGGGAAATAGAAATTGAGTTTCTCATTTTCTAACCAAAAATTCATTTCTATTTCAGAAATTTTGTTATGCGCGTCTTACCATAGGCAGAAGGAGTAAGGAACATATTAGCTCGTAGTATTTTATATTGCACCTTGGAAAAACCACATGAACTGTAATCATCTTACATGTCAGACTGTAGAAATAGAACCATCAAACAGGGAATGGGCTTAGGACCTTACGCATGCTTTATTTCTAAAGAGGCATTCTTTGGTCAAGGAAAACTTATTATATTTTTGGTTGAAATGAAAAATCAATTTACTAAAAAGACATAAAATTTCACTTTCAAACAAATTGTAACATAATATTTTCTTCTTTGCAGTTAACTGGGGTACTTGATTTACTAACGATTAGGGTATATAACCATAGTGTGAAATTGTTGTATTTCTTCCAAACCTTCGTTAAATAGACAAGTGTATTCTCTACTCTATTGCACCGTCATAATCACAACATATCAAATACTAAAGACGAGTGTTTACAAATATTCTCAAATTGAGCTAATTAGGAATGAGAATGAGGTTACTTTTTCCTAATAATCTTTTAATGGTTCGAAATGATACTAGCAAGTAGATGTGGCAAAATGGGTCTTACACCTATATATGATCTATTTAAATTATAATTGAGTCATATATGGATCAATTAGTTTTTGAGAAAAAGTAGTTAAATGGGTTTAACAATCAAAGATTTAAGATAGATGGGTCTTAAGTGGGTCTTAAATGGGTTGAATTTAGAACCCACTTTTAACCAAGATCTCACAATCTCTCTCTTCCCTCTTTAACTTTTATATATATATATATATAAATTGAATTTATAATTATTTTTATTTTATTTTATTTTTTTTTTTTTTCTTTTCTTTTTTTTTTTTCTTTCTTCCTCCTCCTTCCGGTGACTGGCATGGTGATGGTGGCGACCGGCTAGGCGAGCCGAGAGCTCACTTGGATCGGCAAGGTGGAGGCCTCGCCAACGTTCGACGAGGCTCAAACCTTGAACTCGCCAGGGTTGAGCGAGGCTCGAGCCTTGCCAGCACCAGGTGAGCTTTGAGTTGGCCGGATTTGGCGAGGTGGAGGCCTCGCCGATGTCCGACTAGGCTCGAGCCTCGCTGATCTGGCGAGACTCGAACTCGCCGGCGTCAGGTGAGGCTCAAGCCTTGTCGGCGTCGGCGAGCTCGAGGCTCGCCTATGGCCAGTTGTCGGCTGTCGTTGTGGCGGCGGTCGGCCAAAGAAGAAGAAGAACAAAAAAAAAAAAAAAAAAGAAAAGAGAAAAAGAAAATTAAAAATTATATTCTTAAAAAATACAAATAAAAATAATAAAAAATTTAATTTTTATAAAATAAAAATACTTAAAATTCGATTTTTTAAAATAATTATTTTAAAAATTATAAAAATTGCCATTAAATTTGTGTTGTATAAAACTATTTTATTAATATCAATATATATATAATAAGTTTTTTTAAGTTTAATTAAGTGAGTTGGGTATGGGTTGAGTATTGGTCAGGTCGGGTATGGGTCAAAAATTTTGTATTGCAATAAATGAGTCATAAACAGGTTAAATGGGTGAATTTGGGTTGGACTACTTATGACCTAACCTAAACCCGACCCGATCCGACCCACCCATTTAACGGGTCTACTAGAAAGTTTGTCCTTCCTTGGCAATGCGCAGGCTCATCATGTTTTGCAATATCTAGGTAAACAACTTAAAGTATTTGGTAGAAGTATTTGTGTCTTCTATTATTAAACTATCCTTGTGTCAATCAAAATTCAACTTGAAACATTTCATGAAAATTTATCAAAATTTCTGAAACAACTTATTCACCCTCCTTTAGATTACATTGTTAGTTTCGACAATTACCAAGTGATAACTCAAGTACTAGGCTTTCCATCTCCAAAATGAGATACTGTCATTGGTTGGGGTCTCCTTACAAGAATGCCAAGACATTTGCCTCAAGGAGTTTGATTCAAAAGCCAATTCAGACCCTTGTTGACTTCCCAACAAGAACACCTAGTTTTGAAGTATCTCAAAAGCCATAATATATTGTATATTTGATCTCAAAGTAGGATTTTGTCAACTGGGCATTTATTCAGAATAAAGATCAAAAATAAGATTTTATATCCCAAACAAACATATTTAGTGGATGGTTATATCATTTAGACTTAAAACAACGCTTTCATTGTTTTAGAAGGCCACACAAGATCTTCAAGCCCATTCTTCAGGGTGCTCTCACCTACCTAGATGACATTCTCCTATTCAGCCCAGATGAGGAAGCTCATATCTAAGTTGTTAACATAGTTTGTTGATATTGTGATTCAAGATGGCATCATGCTTTCATAGAAAAAGATGCTCATAGCGCAAAATAATCCTTAGCAGAAGCTGCTCCAGAGGGATCCACCACCATGGAGACAAGCTGATACCTAAGCCATCTAGGTTTTGAAAGAAAACTGAGCACCTTCCTCTAAATCCCTTCTCTTGAGAAGAGGGGTTTTCAAACGGACGCTGATGACAAGTACTGGGCATCAGTACATTTTGGAGTCAGTGATGGGAAGAGGTACGTTTGTGGTTACAAAAGTGGGCATTTCTCACCGGTAGAACTCCATTATCATTTCACCTTTCAAAAATTCCTAGCTGTCAAATATGAACTTAAGAAATTTGTTCTCCATTAAGGATGTGTAAAACGGACCGTCCAAGTCCCAGGTCAAATTTTCTAGTTAGACTCACATTCACTCATAAGTTTAAGTCAAAGAGTTATGAACCGACTAAAATATATTAACTAGTCCATGACACACCAATTTTTTGACGTGGGACTAAACTAACACAATTTACACGTACATTTTAACAATCTTCCCTTGTGATAGCTCTGCTTCCCCATAATTCATGTACCATTTTGCATCAACATGTGTCAACTCAAATCTCCAATAAGGATCACATTCATCCCTAGTCTCTTTTGCCTAGGGATGATCAATTCCAAGGTGGATAGGTTGTAGAGCTAGAATCTTTAACCTATTTTATTATAACCGGTTTCTAATTTTTAAACCCTAGAAATTATCTTGTTTGCTTGGAATCGGTTTTGGAACCTACCCTATTTTTTTGGTCCAATTACAAGGTCTACCGAGAACCTATTTTATTTTTTTGTTCCTTTTTTTGGTTCATTTTTTTTATAGCAAAATCATACGAGAATATGAATAACTAAACGATTTAAAGTAAAAGATGAATAAAAGGAATCCTAATCCGCTAAAAACAATAATCCATAAGATGAATATATAGTCACGTACAATTATAAACGATAAAAAATTTAAACACACAAAATAAAACATAATTTATAAAACTCCACTCCCCATTCAACCATAAAAATTTAGGGGAAGAGGAAAGACTAGCGAGGAGTTCTGAAGAAAGACAAAGGACGAGGGAGTGTTGAGGTTAGGATTTAGGGTAAAAATAAATTAGGTGTTTGGCTTTTTAGCTTATAAAACCGCTTCCAAAACATGGTGATCCGATCTGGCTCTTGGATGGGTATTGACTCTGAATCTATTCTCAAACCGGTTATAATTGGTTCCACAAATTTGGAACTTGTTCCTGAATTGGTTCCAACAAGAACCGGTTCTCGGACCTATTTTTCAAGCGGTTCAATCCGGTTTGATTCCCAAGTAGAACCGGTTTGGTTGTACACCCGTACTTTTGCCCAACTGAACCACAAAGGTTGTGCCATTCGGGCCGTGTTGCTACATCGCAACATTTACCTACTCCTAATCTCTTCCACCATATTGATTGTGAAAGTTGCTTGGAAATCGAGTTGATAAGGAGATTCATTCTTTGAGATATTCACCGAACTATCAACTTCAATAAGTGTGCAACAATAGCTTGATATGTTGTCACTAAGATAGGGCGTAAGTCTAAGCCATTAACATGTCATATAAGACATATTCATTCAAAACCTTATACGAATGAGTTATGAGCCAATTATGATAAATTAACTACTCCAAACTAAATTATGTTTTCGATATTGAATTTATTTAATATAACTCACATGTGCATCTGTAAGCCAAATAAATTGTTTATGTCTGGTTGCAAAGTTATACAGGTCATTTAGATGCAATTTTCTAGAAATCAGCAAAGCATACAATGGGGTGCAGGGAATTCTTTGCGGATGGAACTGGACTATTGAAAGGCCCCTTTGGCTCAACACATATTCCGAAGACATGATTATAGACACATGAAGCCACAGGAATGACATAGATCGGGTCCTAGAAGAATATAGACGTAATCAGCCAGAATCGATGGGATTTTCAATATTGAACGGGCATATTAAGAATCTCGTACATATGAGACATGTCAAGAGGGCAGTGACTCATAGCTTCGATCTCGACGTCATCTACGAACCCATCAGTTAGTAAAAGGAATCTCAGCCTGTATCGGGCTATTGAAGTGTCCTGAGGTCTGTAAGCTTTGTCGGGGAATCTCTTTCCCATGTCGTGCCATCTGTTGTCATGAAATCACTTTCCCATGTTGTACTACTTGGACGGCCAAGATTGTCGGCATTAAAAGGCTATAAGTAAGGACTGTGATGCCTCGTCAAAAAAAAAGAAAAAAAAGGACTGATGCCATTATCTTCAGTTTTAAAAGGCAAGGAGGATCCTGAATAAAATCAATGGGAACTTTCCCTAAAAATCTTACCTTCCTTCTCTAGCCATGTTTAGCTAAAACCCCTTCTTTTGAAAGGCAAATGTTTTATGCTAAAAAAAAATAAAAGGCAAATGTTTAGAAGGATACTAATAAACCATCGAATAAAATGACACATGCTAAAATCTGGCAATTTGAGTATGCTCTTTACTTGTCATTTTAAAGCGCATCCCATAAGTTAGAAGATAATTAATAACCAGGGAGTCTTAAGATGTTCATTTTAACAAGAGTTGGATACTAATGGCAATCCTAAAAGGTAAAAAGATTCACTTCACATTTTTAACCTCGATAAAGTAAATTTTTATAATGACATACCTTGGCCAAAGAAAACTGATTCAATTTTTGGTAGAAAGAAAAAGTCAATTTACTAAAAAGAGACATAAAAGTTTTGCTTTCAATCAAATTCTGCAACAGAATATTTTCTTCTTTACAGTTAACTTGCGTAACTAATTTACTTTTGATTAGGGAATATTACCATACTTTGAAATGTTTGTATGGCTTCGAAACGTTGGTAAACTAGTTAAATGCACCATCAATAGTAAAGAAGAGTTTTTACGAAATTTAGCCGATGAAGCTTACTGAGATAACAATAACGAGGCTAATTTCTTATATTTATTCAGGAATTGTATCTTTTAATGGCCAAAATCTCATTGGAAAGTCGGTCTTTTCTTGGCAACACACGCTCATTCTTCTTTAAACTCCACTTGTTTCGTAAAAAATAAATAATTTAGAAAATATTTTATAAAAAATAATTATACATGTCGCTTGAAATTATTCATTAATAAAATTGTATTCAATATCGGTAATAATTTATGACTAATTCTTTTCATGAACGGTAAATGTATTTTTTATTAATTTATTTTTATAATCTATACAAGTGGTCATTTTTAAGAAAAAAAAGTTTCGAATTATTCATTTTTCGCAAAGTAAACATATCTTTAGGATATTTTAAAATATCTAGGTAAATAAACTTACCTTTTTTTTTTCCTTTAAATAACCTTATTTCCAATCCTAGTTGTATACTTGCTTATTTGAGAAATTCAACGGTCCTCCAACCAAAGCCGTAAGATACAGTGCCTTTATTAAGCATTGGGAAAACGAAGGGAAGCATGAAAAGTGTCGCTACATGAATGATTCAATCGATTGAATTCCCCTAGAAAATTAAGTCCTATCTTGTTAAGTCCCTAAATTCGCTCCCCGCCGTTCAATGAATTGCCTATTTGGCTATCCTCTTAGTCACATTTTATCCCTAATCCGTCATCTTCCAATTACTCTCCCAACATAATCTGCCAATTAGCCATGCCTCCTCCTTCTTCTCCTCCTCCTTCTCCTCCTCCTCCTTCTCCGCAAGCTTTCAATAATGGAATCAAGAATGACCACTCCGAGCCGGCGGTGGCAGTGTCCTCGTCAAAAGCCCGCCAAGAGAAGAGAAGGGTCAAGGCAAAACGCGCCCTAAAGACCTTCGCCGTCGTCGTCGGGACGAATATGGCCCTGACCATGGCCATAATCCTTCTGTTCGGGTCGGGCAAGAGGTACAATGCGCGACCCAAGCCTCTGTGGCTTCCCCCTCTCTGGCTCGTGCACGCGGTCTCGCTCGGCTCGTCCTTCTTCATGGGCCTCGCTAGCTGGCTCGTGTGGGTCGAGGGCGGGTTCGGCGCCCAATCCGACGCGCTGCCCCTCTACGTCGCCACCACGTCGCTTGGCATAGTGTGGCACCCGCTGGTTCTCGTGATGGGGGCGACTTGGGTCGGGCTGGCCTTTTGCCTCGTGCATTTGGGGACCCTTGTGGCGTGCAAGCGCGAGTTCGGGAAGGTGAATCCTCTCGCTGGAGAAATTGTGGGGCCTTGCGTCGTGTGGGTGGGATTTCTTGCGATTATGACTTTTAGTCTTGCAATTTCTTAATTTAAGTTGCAATTTTTGTTAAGCTAGGGATTTTTCGCATTGTAGAAGTCAGCTTTTCTTTCTCTATATATTCCTCAGCAATTCTTATTTTCTTGCGGTTATTAGATGGTATTAGTCCATGACAAAGTCATGCCACGTTCAAATTTTTCGGCGCAAATTGGTGATGATGATTGCATCAAATGACAAAAATCAACTGACTAGAACATCTAACCGAACTCTTAGTTGAGAATTTTCTCTTAAAATGCTTTGACCCTTTTATTAGAGACAAAATGAGTTCTAATTCTAAGGGGGGAAATGAAATAAATGAATGAAAATTAGCGGGCACGTTGGTCCGGCCCATGTATTTTGGGGACCCAGGAACATCGCACGGGTTGGTCCGATATAATTGTTTATGCCTCTTCGAGGCTGAGGTTGACTTGTCTAGACGGTAGACATGTATTGGGTTGATCAATCCTAAGCTAATTCTACCAAGGGCACAAATTAAATCTAGAGAAGTCTCGACTTCACCATTCAAAATATGAGCTTAATTTCTTCGTTTCCTTTATCCAAAAAAAAAGAAAAAAAAAAGGCGTGAGCATTGGTCCCAATTCTATCTTGAAATCGAATTGGTTTGGATTGACTTTATTGACCTATTCGAGGTTGTACAGGGTGTGTTTTTCAATAGAATTATCGGGAGCCAACCGAGTTGGTTCAATTTCCAATTCATGGGATTGAATCTTCGGTTCTATCTTAAAACCGAATAGGCTCTTGAACCAGTCAGCTTTTTGTTAGGATAAAATTTTAACTTGCCATCAAGAAAATTCATGCCTAGGTCATCAAGGGAAGTTAGGCTACATTTGGCGTAATTTTATGAATCGGCTTTGAGCTTTCAAAGGCCTTTATGCCAAAGTTAGGGTATTTCGCAAGAAAAATTTTAAAGGCTTTTATATCAAAGCTAACATTTCCAAAGTCCCTTAACCCAGCGCAAGTTCTACCCAATTTAGGGTTTGGGCATTTTTAGAAGGCTAATGAATATTTTATTCCAACTTTATCCTCACTAGAATTTCGAAAATCCAATTTTATCCTCACCTAGATTGGTAATGCTCAAAGTTGGTGGCAAGGTAAAATATAGCACTAGCGAACCAATGGAAGGTCGCACAACCATAGGGTGGAGTTATTGGATGTCACGTGATCCTTGCCTAGGCACAACCCTCAATGAGGTTGGATGACCTTTCACCTAGGGTCTTGTGACCTCAAGTGGTTGGTACCAGATCTTAGGGGTGAGCAAAATGGATTGATTGGACGGGAAACCTTCCAAATTGGACAGAATCGGTTGGTTCCGTCCAGTTCCTAGAAGTGCAAGTCCAATTTTCCATTCTTAAAAGTGAAATTGGTATCTAGGTTCAGTTTCTAATACACCGATTTCAAGGAGGAACTAGATTAGATCGATTATATATATATATTATAAAATTAAGGGAAGGAAGTGGCATTAATGATCTCCTTAATTTGCTTTGCTTCTATTAGTGCTTAAATCTCTCCCCCTCTTTCTTTTAATTCATATTTTCCTTTTATTTCTCCCTCATTCATCAACCTTTCCCATTATCTTCTAAAGAGAATATCTCTCTTCGTATGCTCTTTCCCTCACGACTAGATTCCCTTGCCAATTTGTTGCCAAAATAAAATGGACACAATCTCTGCCACATTTGTTGCCTCTTTTTACATAGTCTGGATGACTTAATTCCTTCAATCATGCTAGTCGAAATTCATCAGAGAAAAACCGAAATCTCTCGCCCTTTTTCTTTCTTTCTTTCTTTTTAATTCATCTTCATGTTAAATAAGTAATCGTTTTCATTAGATTTGATCGGATCGGACTGGAAATTGATCACCTTTACTAGATTTGGCTCATTGGCAGTTAGATTCGACCTTGCCTGGGTCGCGGTGGCTTGGTGGCTAAGCAGGATTGCCTAAGTTCTTCGCCTTAGTGCTGTCGATTATTGACCTTCGTTTTATAATAATATTTAATTTCTTCTCTCTTCTTCAAGTAGGCACATATGCTGCAGCCTCTCTCTCTCTCTCTCTCTCTCTCTCATGCGCTCATGTGCTCATGCTCCCTCTTGTTCTCGTAATCTCGGATTCCGGGTCCATCTGTCGGATCCCTCTCTGTATCCATATTGCTGTGTCCGTGACAACTTGTCGTGACTGTACAAAATGAAGAAAATTATCTGATTAGACCAAATCGAAAAAGAAAAAAAGAAAAAGAGAAAAGAACAATACCTAGTTCTCGGGTGAAAATGACTGGGTTAGGTTTCAAATTGGGCTCAAGAAAGGCCGCTCCGGTTCCCAATGCCAAAATCTGGAGCGGGTTTATGATCGGGCAATCTCAAATTCTTGGTCGCGAGTCGACCCCCGTAAAATCGATCACTACACAAAAAGCCCACATCCAGCCACATCAAGGGTTAATTTTTTTTCTCGTTTTCGTAGCCAAAGCACCCCAGACCAGAACTTACATTTTCCAACCTCAAAAATCAATTAGGAACGCACAATTCAGTACCAGATTGCAGCTTGAGAAGCAAATTAAAACGGACTCTCTTCTTTCATCAATTTTTGGAGCATCGAGAGCTCAATTTATACAACAATAGTGGAAGCTTCACAAATTTGCTCGAGGAAATGGCAGCTTCGCTCTTCTTCCTCTCTTTTCTTCTCCCCTTTTTTTGGATTTGTTTCCTGCTTTTTTTCCCAGTTTCTCTGATGCGAAATTGAAGAAGAAGAGATAATTACCAAAAAAATCTCAAAAACTTATTATATAGATACCAATTCAACCCTACATTTTTTTTTTTCAATTTGGTTAATTTAATCTTAAATTTTTGACGATTTTCTAATGTAATCTTTCCAACTAATTTTAGTTAACAATCATTGACATGATCGCTAGTCACACTATGTGACATAGTTGACGTGTATGTGAATAATTTTTTATTTTTCTGAAAAAAATTTAATTTAATTTTAATTTTAATTTTCCTTCTTTTGTTTCCCTTTTTTTTTTCTTTTTCTTTTTTTCTACTAAGTTTGGTTAGGGCCTCATCAACCAAAAACTCTTCAGCCATAAGCAAGGGTCAGAACCTAGGTTGCACCGACACGCGACACAGACACACGACATGACGCGACGCGACACGACACGTCGACACGTTATTTCTCAAAAATAGAAAATTCAGACACACTGAGACATATTGTATATTAAATGAATATTTTTATTTTTGATTAATTTAATATTTAAGCTAACTTTAACAAAAATTATTGATGAAACTAATAATTAACAAGAGATTAGAATGAACTAATTTAAATAAATCTATGATATTCTATAATAATCAAAATTTCCCATTGGACATCACCTCGGCGAGATTAGGTCCCCATGCATTTTTAAGAGCCGATTCAGTAACTTTGAAGGGTAGTCTTCTACCAATAAAGTATCTCACGAGGCAATCGTGTAGCTTAGGGTCAGCAACCTCAACCTCATCATCTGTCATCTCCACTACAGGCTTGTTGTTAACAAATGACGGAGGGAAGTATTCCAAGTCATATCCCTTTTCCGCAACCTTAGCAACATCCGCCCAAGTGCGAATGGTGAAAAAACTTTGTATTCCTGTCCCCTTCTTTTAACCATCTAATTCTTGACTTCTGTCTATAATAGGATTCTTCCTGATTCCTCGGATCAACAAACACCCGGCGCAGACTTCTCTCCCGTTCGACAAGAGCAAGGTTTGCTGGGTCTGATTGGAGATCTATTTGAGTGGCACTAAGGGCCTCTCTTGCCTTAGCCGTTCTTACTGAGATATCAGAAAACGCTTCCTGGTTGAGGAGCTTGAGGTGAGCCTTCAATATCTTAAGCTTGGATACTAACTTGAACATAGGAACACCTCTTACCGATGTATCCCACACCTGTTGCACAATGGATTTAAAATCCGAGTGCTCCGCCCAGAACTCAAAGTACTTGAAGGGTTTCCTTCTCAGGACTGGTTGGAGAACTCTTACCACCATTGGCGAGTGGTTAGAGATGCCCGGGTTAAGAAATGCCGCCTCTAAGAAAGAGAAATCAAGATTCCACTTATTGTTGACTAAAACCCGGTCTATCTTCCTCATGTTTCTCAAACTCCCTACCGAGGTTGACCAAGTGTAACGGAGCTCGACAAATTTGAGATCCGTTAGCTCAGTTTGCGCTAAACAGTGGGCGAATTCATCAAAATACGGGATCCAGTTGGTTGAACTTCCGACACGGTCTGAAGGATCCTTAATTGCATTGAAATCTCTGGCAACCAACCAAGCAACATCCTGAAAGATCTCATTGTAATGCTGGAGGTCCTCCCACAGAGGCCTTCGACGGACAAACGGGTGTTCACCATAGACAGCAGAAACAGAACAACTCAAACCTGATAGGTTACACTTAAGACAGCCATGCACTACTTGATCACTGATAGAAATAGGGCAAAAGGAGACATAATCCAGGTTCCACCCGACCAAATCCTCCCATGAGGAGAGCAATCATAATTAGCAAGCCACTTCCATCCTCTAATGAGGGTGGAAGAGATAGAATCAAAAAACTCCTCAGGAATTTTGGTCTCCAACAGGCCAATAAAACAGAGCTTATTTACAGTAGCAAAACGCCTGATCTCAGCACGCCTAAGAGGGTCAAGAATGCCTCTAATATTCCAGAATCCAAAAAACATCAAAAGACATGAAGCAGAATTACCTCCTTCTAGAGGTCCTCGAGCTTGCAGCAGGCACTTTTGTAACCACAGGAGGGGGGGAATCATCCAGAAGCATCAGGAGCTGGTCTTAGAGATTTGCAACCAGCTGCGAGGTCGGTCCTCTAAGTACAGGCTTACCAACATCCCGAGCATCATCATCACTTGAATCCTCTTGAATGCTTGAGTTGCAGATTTCATCCGAGTTCTCATTCGGAGCCAAAGGAGTATCCAATCTAGGAGGGTTCGCCGTAGAAGGAGGGTTCGTCCTTGCGGGGATATACCCCGCTAATTGAGGGGGTCCCTCAGGATTAGTGGGATTTCGCTTTAGAGCTTGGCCTTCTTCTGTGGGAGGGGAGAGGCCGAAAGAAGCCGCAACATCTGCAGCCACTTCAGCAGCATTAGCAGCAGCAGCAGTAGCGGCGGCCTCCCTTGCTGCTTGCTTCTTCTTTTTCTTCTTATTCTTCCGCTTCACCTGTTTCCAACCCAAATCCTCAGCAGTTTTTTCAGGTTCAGCCGGAAAAGAGCTGCTAGGATGTGAAGCCATCGAATCACATGGTCCTCGTGGACCTGCCTTGGGCGAACTCGACTCCCCAATATGAATAGTTCTGTTAACTTCCACACTAGCAGGAGGACCTGCAGAAACCAGCACAGATTGATGGTCATGGGGATTATCTACATCTTCCGCAGATGAGGGCGGTAAGGCCATCTCTTTGCCTTTGCCAAATTAGACATAGCTTCAGGATTCGTCTTTTGGGTGACTTCTGCAGCCTTAGCTTCTCCTGCAGGTCTACCAGAAGAAGAACCAGGAGTAGCATCCTTGCAGTTGTGACCAAACATGCCGCATTTCAGACAGGCCAGCGGCTTCCATTCAAATTCAACCTCAACCACATCCGTTTTTCCATTAGTAATCAGATCAATGGTTTCACAGATTGGTTGCTGCACTGTTATTTCCACACATACACGGGCGAATGATAACATAGACATCTGTTCTGTTTTTTGGTCCACGTAAAGTGGCTTCCCTATGGCACTTGCCACTTTGCCGATTGCCTGTGCAAACCAGTAGGCGAACGGTAAATTCCTCAGCCTAACCCAAACCGGAACCGACATGTGAGTATCTTTTTTTAGCTCAACTCCCAGTTTCCATTGTTGGAGCATAAAGGGAATCCTTGCCACAGTAATGGGACTGCCCTCTAAGATTTTCCTCTTGAATTGTCTATCAACAATACGCAGAAGAAACAGTCCACGACCATTGGATAGAACTTCCAGCAAACTCGGTCCCCAAGCTCTCCTAAGGGCCTCTTCAACAACTTTAAACGGTAATCGCCTACCGATAAAATGGCCCACAAGGCAGTCAAATAGCTTAGGGTCGGCAGCTTCTAGATCAGATTCATCCATATGTATTACAGGTTTATTATTCACGATTTGCGGAGGTGTAAATTCCAGATCATAACCCTTATTTGCACCACTAGCAACCGCAGCCCATGAACGGGCTTGGAGCTTTTTCAAGCCACCCCTTGACTGAGGCTGCTTAGACTTAGATCGCCCTCTGATATTTGGATGGCCTCTAGCAGACACGGGAAGGGGTCGCGAACTTGCGACACCGCCAGAGGAGGGAGGAAGCTTACGGTTTCCCGCATACAACAATGGAGCAACCGACGAAGGTCGCTCATTTCTAGGGGAGGAGGGAGTCCGAATACTCAGCCCCTCATCATTCAAACGGTTTCAAGCGGAATCACTCTCCATTGTAGCAGATACTCGAACACCAGAATCGCAGAAACCCTAACCCATCGGGCTCAAGATAACCGACGAGAAAGAGACGTACCAAGCAATGCTTTAGAGGGGTTTGAAGAGCAGTGAAGGGCGCCTCTTGCCACCAAAAATCGGCCCCAACCGACGATCAAACCATGCGGAATCAGCAACTCCAGAAACGCGGGAACAGTGCACCGGTCGGCTGTCTAGAGAGCATCCGTGAACTGTGCACTGGAAATTCCGAAATGGCCATGCTTTCGCAGTTGTTTTTTTTTTTTGTTTTTTCTTTTTTTGGTAAAGGTAAGATATGTATAGATTTTGCACAAAATTACAAGGAGAAGGATGCCAGGCACCAACAAAACAGACACTCAAATAGACAGAAGTCAGGAAAAAGTGTAGGGGTGCCTTGGGATCTAGTGGAAACAACAAAGAAAGCCCTAAACAACAAAGACTAAGCCAAGACTGAACGACCCTCTATCATTGAAAGATAGACGGACTCAAGTCCCAACTCTATTGCAGCCTTCTGTTCTTCGGGCTATCCATGACATGCTTCAAAGTCGATGCTTTGTCTTTAATTGCCTTCTGAAGATGCATCTTCATCGCCGGGAGGAAAAGAGTCTAATTCCGGAAGATGATATTGTTACGTTCTTTCCATATGATATAGCAAAGGGCTCCAAAGCTGAACCGAGCTAGAGAGTGATAAAAGCTCCTATCCGAAAAGCGCTTAGACACCCAATCAAGGTTCTCACGCCAAGATTTGTTCCGCCATAAGATATTAAACTTAGCAGCCCAGAAGGAGGTGAGATTACCCGGGATTTGGCACACAAAAAAGAGATGGTCCACCGAATCAGGCCTGCATGAGCAGAACGGATAGACAGCTATTGGAATTCTAGTATAGGCGAAGAGCAAAACCTGAGTTGGCAGCCTGTTACGGGTGATAAGCCACAGATGGGTTTGGTATCTCGGCGGTATGGAGGAGCTCCACATGAACGAGGACTAAGACACAACATTTCCTTTGGGTATCAATAGCTCCCAAGCAAACGCCGTGGAGAATCACCTCGAGGGATGCCGAATCCATTGGAATCGATCTTCTAGCTGGTTGAACTCAGGAAGGGGATCCCACCAGTTAGCCAAAATATTAATAACATACCAGCCCAAGGGTATAGAGAAAGCATCTGCTACTGAAGCAACCCGAGAGATGCCTGAATGATAGATTTCCTGGTTGGAAAATAGTCGATTGAGCGGTCCATTTTGGTGCCACGGATCAAACCAGAATGACACAGACCTGCCATTGCCTATCTTCCATCTAAAATGCTGCTGATACATGTCACGCAGGCGGAGGAGCTTTTTCCAAGCCCAAGAAAAATAAGTAGGAATAGGAGTTACCCTGAAATTCTTGCGATTTAAAAAGGTGGAGTGAATCCACTTACACCAAAGGGATTCTTTGTCCGAGAAGAGCTTCCATATGTGCTTAAGCATCAAGGCAATATTGTTTTCCTTCAAAGTACAAATTTCGAGCCCTCCCTCCTCTCTCGGGAGGCATACATCGCTCCAAGCAACTTTGGTGCCACCTGGACCCATCATCGGTCCCCTCCATAGGAATTGGCGGATGATTTTCTCTATACGATCAAGCATAGCACATGGCAGAAAAAATACGCTTGCCCAGAAGACATGAATAGAATAGAGGACAGACTTAATGAGCTAAAGTCTACCGGCAAACGACAAGAATCTATGAGTCCAAGATTGGACTCGAGCTCTTATTGCATTAACCAGCGTTACACAATCCGCCTTCCCTAGTCTTGCGGAAATAACATGGACTCCAAGATACCGAAAGGGAAGGGAGCCAACCTGGAATCCTAACTTATTCAAGATATCATTCCGAAAGCCGGGCGATCCGCCGAATAAAAAAACTTCACTCTTATTCAGATTCGGCACCAATCCACTCCAATTGGAGAATGTGTCAATTCCTGCCTTAAAAAGATCAACAGACGCTAAACTAGCTTCCGAGAATAAGAGAACATCATCAGTAAAGAACAGATGGGAGAGTTTAACCAATTTACATCTCCAGAAGAAGCCGAAATCAGGGCAGCTAGTTTGAATATCGAGTAATCCAGTAAAAACTTCCATCACAAGAGTAAATATGTAGGGAGACATTGGGTCCCCTTGTCGGATACCCCTCCCACTAGTAAAAAATCCATGAAGCTCCCCATTTAATGATATAGAGAATTTAGGGGATCAGATACAAGTCATAATACGATCCATGAATACTTGAGGAAACCCGAAAGCTTGTAGACAGATTTCAATGAATTCCCAATTTACCGTATCATATGCCTTCCTAAAGTTGACCTTGATGACACATTTAGCCCGATATGGATCATGCTGGAAACCACTAAATAGCTCTTGGGCAAGCAAGATGTTATCACTAATGTGTCTACCCTTAACAAACGCATTTTGGGGCAAACTAATGATGGAGGGCATAACACAGGATAGGCGATTGGCAATGAGCTTAGTGATACATTTATATATAGTATTGCAGCACGCAATTGGCCTGAAATCGTGAACAGTCGAGGCATTGGGGATCTTGGGCACTAGGGCAATAATGGTGGTATTGATTTGCTTCAATAGCTCACATGTTACGAAGAAATCTCTGACCGCCAGGGTTACCGAAGCACCAACAATATCCCAAGAATGCTTGAAAAATTCAACATTAAAACCATCGGGCCCAGGGGCTTTTCCCGTTGCAAGAGAAAAAATGGTATCCCGAATTTCATCATCCGAGACAGGGGAGGATAAGAATCGAACCTGCTCCTCATCCAGAGAATGCTTGAGCACCGCTCGGATCTCCTCCTTGGCAAAGCAAATCGAGGTAGAAGAAGCAGTAAATAATTCACGAAAGTGATCAACAAAAATCTTCTGAACTTCCGAAGGATCCGAGGTGGTGATATCTCTATTAGTCATCGAGGTGATTCTGTTCTAGAGGTGCCTTTTGTTCACAACTTGGTAAAAAAATTTAGTATTGAGGTCTCCATCTTTCAACCAACGCACCCTAGATTTATGCCGATAAAATGATTCCACTTGGAGACGTAAGTCTGCAAAGACTTGAATTTGCTGTTTTTCTGTTTCGGCAAGAAGAGAATTCCGAGGATCAACTTGCATAGCATCTTGAGTTGCTTGAAGAGCTCGTCTAGCCTCCGCAGTTCTCATAGACAGGTCAGAAAAAGACTCCTTATTGAGCTGTTTCAGCTTGCATTTAAGGAGGTGGAGCTTTGCACAAAGGGTGAACATAGGCGTACCGTGAAAGGGAGATTCCCAGACTTCCGAAACCATTCTAGAGAAATCTGGATGAGTCATCCAAAAATTGAAGAACTTGAACGGCTTGGAAGACTTGGGAACTGGCATAACCTTAATAACCATTGGAGTATGATCCGATATGCTTGGAGCTATAAAAGAGGCTTCCGAGAAGGAAAATTCCGAGTTCCAGCAGGCATTGACCAACACCCTATCTATTTTCCTCTGTTTTCGATTGATTCCCGACGAAGTAGCCCAAGTGTACCTGTAACCAGTGTAGCGCAGATCATCTAGGCCAGCTTAGACCAGACAATCTCTAAATTCATCAAAAGCAAGGATCCACACATTAGAGCTACCAATTCTATCCGAAGGGTCTCGAATTGCATTGAAATCTCCAGCTACAATCCAGGGCGCAGAGGAAAGAATACCACTGGTTTGTATAAGATCTTCCCATAAAGGCCGTCTTGAAACAAAACGGTGCTCAGCATAGACGACTGACAAAACAGGACCTTTCCAGAAACCAACCAGAGAAGCCTACCGTGAATAGCTTGCACCGAGGAGGCATTCACCAAAAAATCAACCTCACGGGGGTTCCACCCCACCCAGATTCTCCCCTTATGGGAGTGATTATAATTATTAACCCAACTCCAGCCAGGTAATAAAATAGAAGTAACCGAATTAAAAGCAGCAGAGGAAATCTTAGTCTCAACAATTCCAACACAGCAGAGATTATTGGACCTGACAAAATTCCTAATTTCGGCTTGCCTAACGGGGTCACCCAGGCCCCTAATATTCCAAATACCAATGATCATATCAAAAAACAAGGATAGAGGGCAACACTACCGACGTTTGGAGGGCCTCCTCCTATTCGACCCGAGCACTTGAGAGAGTGGCCATAGTAGAAGCCTTAGGAGTGAACTTCTGGATGGGAGGAGCCTTAGGGCCAGGTTGAGGATCATCGTGATGGCTTGGTGCAACAGCAACCAGATCCTCTCCCTCACTGCTACTACTGCTAACTGCACTCACATCATCCTTCGAATCTTCCTCAGAAGATTGAGCTACCGAGGCATCACCAGGGTTAGAGACTACTAGAGCCATTGAGTTTCCATCATTTCCTATTTTTAGGTTGTTCTGTTCTTCAGCTATATTATGGATAGACGAATCATCTATCAGTTTAGCCTTCAAAACCGAGATTGGAGGTGTGGATTCCACCTTCTCCTTTTGACTTGAGTGCTGCTTTTTCTTCCTATTCGTTACTTGCTTCCAGCCATCTTCTAAGGCAGATGAGATAGCAGGATCTGCAGTAGCAGCAGAAGGTTTTACAGCAACCGGAGGTTGCTTGGGGTCCTCCTTTGCCAGGCAATTATGTCCAAACGCACAGCATTTCGAACACGAATTTAGTCTCCATTCATAGAGCACCGGCACAGAAAAAGCTTTATCATCCACCAATACTTCAACTTCCTCACATCTCTCCAAGTTTGCAGAAATCTCTACACATACTCTAGCAAACGATAGGCGTTTCATTTTCTTAGTCAAAGGATCCACATATAATGGCCTCCCTACTGCACTTGCAATTTCGCTGATTCCCAGGGCCGACCAATATGCAAAAGGGATGTTCTTTAGACGAATCCAGACTGGAACCGATGATTGGAGATCCTTCTTCAGCTCCATAGTGTGGTGCCATTGTTTAAGCACCAAAGGGACTCTGGCCACTGTTAAGTGGCCTACTTCCAGTGTTTTCTTCCTGAATTCATCATCAGGAATGATAAAAAAATAGAACCCGTCATCATTGGCCAATACTTCCGACAGATGCGAGCCCCATGCCTGTTTCAAAGCCATCTCAGTGATCTTAAATGGCACGTTCTTCCCCACATAGTATCCTACCAGACAGCTATTCCATTTCGGATCTCCAGCGTAATTTGCATTATCAGATAAACGCACAACCAATTTCTTCCCAACCGAAATAGGCGGGGCAAAGTCTAACTCATAGCCTTTAGCAGACAGACTAGCAACATTAACCCATGAGCGGGTCTGAGGAGCTTTTGATCTATCCCGATTCATGGCATTGGGACGTCTTCCATCTCGGCCTCGAGAGGCATATCGCACGCGGCTTTGGCTACGACCATTGGAAGCCTGAGGCTTGCCCTTCCCTCGGCCCAAAGGATCGTTGCTCGTCGAAGCCATATCATCGAATACGAAAGAACCCAAGACACCACACCAGAACCCTACTACAGATCAACGGGAACCAGCAATACGGGCCATGGCAGGGGCAGAGCTTCAGATATATACCTAGGAGGGAAGAAGCGAGGCTTACCTCCAAAGGTCACGGCCAATGGTTGGTTGAATCGATCAGTTCAATTCAAGATCAGAGTCGGGCCCGATTCCGCACTAGAACCCTAGCGAAGAACGATGAGATCTCACGATTCAGGCCATGCCCAGCAAAATGCTTCGGTGAGGATTTGAGGAGGGTAGAGGCGAGGCTTCCCTCCAAAAGTCTCGCCCAATGGATGGCCGAAGTGATCGGAACAGCTCGCAAACCAGAAAACGAGCTACAGTGATTCGGACGCCCAGTAGAGAGCAATTGTGAACAGTAACCCGCGAATCCGAGAATGGCAAAATCATATGCTTTCGCAGTTATTTTTTTTTTTTTTGGTAATAGGTAATAATATTATAGAGCTTGGACAAATGTACAAAAGATCGGATCCATAACCTACACTCTTGGCCAGAAGGCAAAAGTGAAGGGGAGCCGATGTAAAAGAGTACAAGACTCACGACTCACAAGGAGCATCCGGGAAGGAAGAAGAGGAAGGAATATAAGCGACGCAAGCACCGACCCTCCTACCCTCACTAACGAAAGGCGAATGCGGAAATGTGAATACGCAGGCACAATTAAGTAGCATCCGACACGGAAGAGAACACCGAGGAGTCGAAACCCCACCCTCTTTGAAGTCTCATGTTCTTCGGGGAAGGATGGACATTCTTGAAGGTAATAACTTTGTCACGAACAACCTTTATAAGGTGATTTTTAAGCGCTGGAACGGCAAGAGATTCTCGCCTGAAAATAATAGCATTTCTCTTCTTCCATATAAGATGGCATAGGGCACCGAAAGAGAACCGGGCTATTCTATGATAGAAATCTTTCCCTGAAAGGAATTTCATGGCCCATGAGAGTACTTCATCCCAACATCTATTTCTCCAGGGAAGATTACATCTGGCAGCCCAGAAATAGGCCAGTGAAGCCGAGATGCGACACCCAAAGAAAAGACGATCTATAGAATCAGGGACTTCGCTGCAAAAGGCACATACATTATAGTCAATACGCTCATAGGATAGAAGTAGAACCTGAGTGGGCAACCGCTTTTTTACGATAAGCCACAGAATGAATTGGTAACGGGGAGCAACGGCGTTATCCCATACAAGAGATGCCCATTTTACTTGAGGTTTCTTGAGCCTGATGAGATTCCAAGCCGAAGCAACCGAAAAGGATCCCGACGGATGAGGACACCAAATGAATTTGTCATTGTTTGAAGACAACACCGGGAGCGGGATGGCCCAACGCACCAACATCTCCTTCAAGGCAGTACCGCGAGGAGTGAACAGATCTGCTACAACCGCATGGTCAAGAATATGGAGGCTGTTCCTAAATGATGGAGGAACAAAGACATCCAACGATCCACAAGGAAGCCAAAAATCATGCCATAAAGACACAGAGAAACCATTTCCAATTTTTCACTTAAAAGATGTTCGGACTTGGTTCCTTAGCTGAAGGATTTTTTTCCATGACCAAGAGCACGTCCCCGGTTGGGAAGCAATCCAGAAGTTTCTCTTCGTTAAGAAGATAGAATGGATCCAACGACACCACAAAGATTCCCTGTCAAAGAAGAGGATCCATATGAACTTAATCATAGAAGCTTTATTGCAATCCTTGAGGCTATGAATACCTAGGCCGCCTTCAGATTTCGGCTAAGAAACGTCCTCCCATGCGACCTTAGCTCCACCACGGCCAAGACCTGTTCCTTTCCAAAGGAATTGCCTGATAATTCGCTCAATGCTAGCCAAAACCGTAGCCGGCAATGTAAATTCGCTCGTCCAGAACGCTTGGATAGAGTGGAGCACTGACCGAATAAGTTGAAGTCTTCCAGCGAAGGACAAAAATCGATGAGACCAAGACTGGATTCTAGCTGTAATCCGATCTGTCAAAGCAATGCAATCCGATTTAGACAATTTGGAAGAAATGATGGGAACACCCAAGTATCGGACAATGAGTTTTCCTTCTTGGAATCCAAAGGCCCACAAGATTCTATTCCTCATGGCCAAGTCACCACCCGACATAAAGATCTCGCTTTTACTCTTGTTAGGGAATAAACCACTCCAAGAAGAAAAAGTATCAAGCCCTCTTTTGAGCATAGAGACCGAATTCCAATCCGCTTGACAGAAAAGGAAAACATCGTCCGCAAAGAACAAATGAGATAGTTGAACCGGTTTACATCTCCAATAGTATTTAAAGTCTTGATTTGCCGTTCGAGACGCAAGGATGCCCGAGAATACTTCCATTACTAAGGTGAACAAGTAGGGGGACATAGGGTCCCCTTGACGGATGCCACGCCCACCCGGAAAAAATCCATGAAGATCATCGTTTATAGCAATAGAGTATCTGGGCGTTCTAACACAGGCCATCACTAATCTAATAAATCGATCGGGGAATTGGAAGGCGAAGAGAACATTTTCTAAGAAGTCCTAATCTACCGTGTCATATGCCTTGTGAAAATCTACTTTAACCGCACACTTAGGAAGATACGGCTGAAGATGGAAGCCCGCAAACAGTTCTTGGGCAAGGAGAATATTATCTCTTATTCTCCTCCCTTTGACAAATGCGTTTTGAGATTGGCTCACAAGATCATTCAAGACTATCGCTATACGGTTGGCTAAGATCTTCGTAATCACTTTATAAATGATATTACAGCATGCAATCGGCCTAAAGTCTGAAACAGCAGTAGCATTCGGAATCTTAGGCACTAGAGCAAGGATTGTAGCGTTTACCTCTTTTAGCAGCCTCCCAGTTTGGAAGAAGTCTCTGACAGCCAGCAACACCGAGGGGCCAACAATCTCCCAATTGGATTTAAAGAACTCGACCGAAAATCCGTCAGGACCCGGGGCTTTACCCCTGGCTAACGAGAATAACGTAGATTTGATCACCGCATCAGATACCGGTTCGTTGAAGAATCGGATCTGTTCAGCAGCCAATGGCCGGCGAATAACACTCCTAAGATCCTCAACAGACGGCTTGGATAAAGCCTCGTAAGGAGATAATAAGGAAGAGAAAAAATTGATGAACACTTGAGGCACTATCAGAGGGTCCAAAGTTACTGCACTAGATAGATCTTTAACTGAAAGAATCCTGTTGTTGAGTTGCCTCCTTTTGACAGAATGATAGAAGAATTTTGTGTTTTTATCTCCCTCCTTTAACCATCTAATTCTCGACTTCTGGCGGTAGAAAGACTCCTCATGCTTTCTCAATTCAATAAAGGCACGACGACAAGATGCTTCTCGCTCAGCAAGATGAAGGCTCGCCGGATCAGCTTGGAGATCGGATTGAACAGAATATAAGGCCTCTCTCGCCTCCACAGTTCTAAGCGAAATCTCAGAAAATGCATCCTGGTTGAGACGTCTAAGGCGAGTCTTAAGCATCTTAAGCATGGATACTAATTGATACATAGGGACACCCCTTACCGATGAGTTCCATACCCGGCGCACAATAGTCTTGAAGTCCGGGTGTTCCTCCCAAAATTCGAAATATTTGAAGGGCTTCCTTCTTCGGGGAGGATGGAGAACTCTAACCACAATTGGAGTGTGATCGGAGATACCTGGATTAAGGAAGGCGCTTCAGAGAAAGAGAAGTCGATGTTCCATTTGTTGTTAACTAAGGCACGGTCAATCTTCCTCATCTTCCTTGAATTTCCGGACGAGGTAGACTAGGAGTAGCGAAGCCCCACAAATCTAAGGTTCGAGAGCTCTGTTTGAGCCAAGCAATTGGCAAACTCATCGAAATATGGGATCCAATTGGTGGAACTTCCAACACGGTCGGACGGATCTTTTATTGCATTAAAGTCGCCCGCAACTAACCACGCAACATCTTGGAAGATTTCGTTATAGTGCTGAAGGTCCTCCTAGAGAGGCCTACGACGAACAAAGGAGTGTTCTCCATAGACAGTGGAAATAGAGCAACTCCAACCGGTAAGGATACAGTTAAGAGAACCATGAATAGCTTGATCCGTGATAGAGATAGGACAAAAAGACACAATATCCGGGTTCCAACCCACCCAAATCCACCCTCGAGGAGAGCAATTATAATTAGCAATCCAACTCCACCCCCTAATTAGAGTGGAGGAAACCGATTCAAAAAACTCCTCTGGAACTTTGGTCTCAAGCAAACCAATGAGGCACAACTTATTTACCGCAACAAGCCGCCGAACTTCAGCCCGTCTTAACGGATCCAGAATACCTCTTATATTCCAAAACCCAAAAAACATCCAAAAAAGAGTGAGAGGGAAGCTTACCTCTTTCTAGAGGCTTTAGAGGCCGTAGCGGCCTTCCTCGGACCCATAGGCAGGGGGGAATCGTCCAGCAATTTAAGGAGCTGATCCTGGAGATTCGAAGCAAGTTGCATAGGTGGTTTTTTCAGTGAAGGCTCTCCATCATCCAAATTATCATCATCTGACGAATCATGGATGCTGGAATTGCAAATGTCTTCAGAGGTCTCTTGGACAATCAAAGGGGATTCCAAAACAGGAGGGTCAGCCAGAGGAGACGATACAGCGCCAGGGTTATGCAGTACTCCTTGGGGGCCTTCCTCTTGAATCTTAGAGTCTGGCTTAAGAACCTGACCTTCTTCCGTTAAGGGAGAAAGGCCAAACGATGCAGTAGCATTGGAGGCCTTACGAGAATCTTCAGCAGCCGTTGCAGCTCGTGCTGCCTGCTTCTTTTTCTTCTTCTTATTACGTTTCACTTGCTTCCACCCTAGATCATCTGTTTCTGCAGGTTCAGAGGGATCGCTATTGAGAGGAGCCATCAACTTGGATGGACTAGGTGGAGCCGTATGAGGAGAATTAGATTCTCCAATATGTAGAGATTTGTTAACGTTTGCACCAGCAGTAGGAACTGCAGAAACCAAATCCGAATGGAGGTTATGGAGGTTATCCTTATCATACACGGGTGCAGGCTGTAATGCCACTTCCTTGCCTTTAGATGACTTGGCAATAGCTTCAGGATTACCTTTAGGAGTACCCGCATTCGGCCCTTCTGTAGATGTATCAGCAACAGAGGTAGGAGCAACATTCTTACAAGAATGGCCAAATATACCACACTTAATACAAGCAAGTGGTTTCCATTCGAACTCCACTTCTACAATATCAGCTTTTCCATCCGTAATCAGCTCAATGGTTTCATAAATGGGGTGCTGCACTGTTATTTCAACACAGACGCGGGCGAAGGATATCATAGACATCTTCTCGGTTCTTTGGTCCACATATAGTGGCCTTCCAATAGCACTCGCTACTTTGCCAATTGATTGAGCAGACCAATAGGCAAGGGGTAAATTTCTCAATCTTATCCATACCGGGATAGTCGTATGCGAGTCCTTTCTCAGCTCCACACCCGGTTGCCATTGTTGCAGCATGAGAGGGATTCTGGCGATAGTAATGGGACCGCCCTCCAGGATTTTACGCCTGAAATCCTTATCGGTGATTCGCAGAAGGAAAACTCCCCTGCCATTAGATAGGACTTCCTGTAACGCCGGCCCCCAGGCTCTCCTAAGGGCCTCCTCTACGACCTTAAACGGTAGCTTTCTTCCTATAAAGTAACCCACTAGACAATCATAGAGCTTTGGATCAGCCGCCTGTAAATCGGATTCATCCATATGCACAACGGGCTTGTTACTTACAATCAATGGAGGCGAATACTCCATATCATATCCTTTGTTTGCCGCACTTGCAACTGCAGCCCAAGAACGAGTAGCAACGGTTCTAGAGGCTCCTCTTGAAGGGGGCCGTTTAGACTTAGATCTACCCTTGTTCAGACGGCCTCTACCAGCTACAGGGGAAAATCGCGAATTCGCTGGAACACTAGATGCAGAAGGAACCCGACGATTTCCCGCAACCAAGGAAGGGCCTACCGAGGGGTTTCTCATATTCATATGGGGGGATGGAGATCGAGAGCTCAACCCCTTATCATTCCCATGGTTCCGAATCACATCATTCTCCATTGCAGAAGAATTCGAAAACCAGAGCCGCAAACCCTAACCCATCGATCACCAATAAGTCCGCAAGAAGAAGACGTACCAGGCAATGCTTCGGATGGGTTGAAAGAGCAACGAAAGGCGCCTCTTGTCACCAAAATTCGGGCCAAACCATCGGCTAAACCGAGCAGAATCGGGATCTCCAGCTGCGCAGGAACAGTGCAGAAATCGGGCAGAATGAGAGCATCCGTGAACAGTACCCGGGGAAATCCGAAATGGCCAAACCCTTATTATGCTTTCGCAGTTGTTTTTTTTTTTTTTTTTTTTTTGGTAAAGGTAATTGTATTAAAAGCTTGGAAAATTACAAAAGAACGGATCCAAAACCCACACTCTGAGCAAGAGAAGCAGAAAGTGAGGGGGAGCCGGTAAAAGAAAAAGCGAACCAGAAACCACTAAGGACACAAACTAAGAAGAGGCCTCCGAACCTCCAGGACTCAACCTACGGCTAAGAACGGAGATAATACAGAAAAACCAAATCAAGAAGAGTCCAAAGCAGTAGAAAAAACAGCCGGATCGAAGCCCCACCCACGTTGGAGCCGCTTGTTCTTCGGAGAAGGATGGACATCCTTGAAGGTAGTGACTTTGTCCTTGACCACCTTGATTAGATGGTTCTTAAGCGCTGGAAGAACCAACGATTCACCACGGAAGATAATAGCGTTTCTTTTCTTCCATATAAGATAGCATAAAGCACCGAAGGAGAACCGAGCAATTTTGTGATAAAAGCTCTTACCGGAAAGAAACTTCCTAGCCCAGGACAGCGTTTCTTCCCAGCTTCTATTCCTCCAAGGTAGGTTGCATCTGGCGGCCCAGAAGAAAGCTAGAGAGGCGGAGGTGCAGCATCCGAAGTATAGATGGTCTATAGAATCGGGCACCTCTCTACAAAAAGCACAGACATGAAAGTCAATTCGCCCGTAGGACAAGAGCATAACCTGCGTAGGTAGGCATTTCTTTGCGCAAAGCCAGAGGATGAACTGGTGGCGGGGGGCCATTTCGCTATCCCAAATCAAATTCGCCCAAGGGACGAGAGGTTTCTTGGACCTTATATAGTTCCAAGCCGAAGAAACCGAGAAGGTTCCAGACGCATGCTCACACCAGATGATCCGATCATTGCATGCGGACAATGTTGGCAAGGAAATGCCACACCTATTAAGAAAGTCTCTTACGGAACAGCCCATTGGAGTAAATAAGTCAGCAACGACAGCATGGTCGGGAATATGGAGGCCAGCTCTAAAAGATGAAGGCACGAACACATCAAGCGGGCCACAAGGCAGCCAAGAGTCGTGCCAAAGCGATACCGAAAACCCATTCCCAATTTTCCACCTAAAGGAAGAACAAAACTGACCTCTTAGATGGAGAATCTTCTTCCAAGACCAGGAGCAAGAACCCGGTGTCGAAGCATTCCAGAAGTTCCTTTTGGAGAGGAAAACCGAATGGATCCACCGGCACCACAAGGATTCCTTGTCATTGAAGAGAATCCATATAAATTTTAGCATAGCCGCTGTGTTACAATCTTTAAGGTTCCGAATGCCAAGGCCTCCCTCTGATTTTGGACGACATACGTCCTCCCAAGCAACCTTGGCTCCTTCTCGCCCAAGGCCAGTCCCCTTCCAAAGGAATTGCCTCATAATTCGTTCAACATTGGCTAATACCGAAGCAGGCAGGGTAAATACACTCGTCCAAAAGGCTTGGATGGAGTGAAGAACCGAACGGATGAGCTGCAACCTACCCGCAAAGGATAAAAACCGATGTGTCCAAGACTGGATTCTCGATGTGATGCGATCCGTCAGAACAATACAATCGACTTTGCTCAATCTAGAAGATATGATAGGGACCCCCAAGTAACAAACAGGAAGTTTTCCTTCTTGAAAGCCAAACGCCCAAAGAATTTTGTTACGAGTAGACAAGTCTCCACCCGATATAAAAATCTCACTCTTGTTTCTATTAGGGAACAGCCCGCTCCAAGAGGAGAAGATATCAAGCCCTCTCTTGAGCATGGAGACGGAACGCCAATCCGCTTGGGAGAAAAGGAACACATCATCGGCAAAGAACAAGTGCGAGAGATGGACCGATTTACACCTCCAGTAATACTTGAAGTTGTGATTGGCCGTTCGAGCCACAAGAATACCAGAGAAAATTTCCATAACCAAGGTGAATAGATAGGGGGACATAGGATCTCCCTGCCTCAGGCCACGACCTCCCGGAAAAAAACCATGGAGATCACCATTGATGGCAATAGAATAATAAGGCGTTCTAACACAGGCCATAACCAACCGAACAAATTCTTCAGGGAATCTAAATGCGTAAAGAACGTTTTCAAGAAAATCCCAATCGACAGTGTCATAGGCCTTATGAAAATCGACCTTAACCGCACATTTTGGAAGATAGGGTTGAAGATGGAAACCCGCAAACAGCTCTTGGACTAGGAGTATATTATCTCTAATTCTCCTTCCCTTAACAAACGCATTTTGAGACTGGCTAACAAGATCATTTAAGACCATCGCTATACGATTCGCTAAGATCTTCGTGATGACTTTGTAAATAGTATTACAACAAGCAATAGGTCTAAAATCAGAGACAGCAGTGGCATTAGGGATCTTGGGAATAAGAGCTAAGATTGTGGCATTTACCTCTTTAAGAAGCTTTCGGATTGAAAGAAATCCCGAACAGCTAACACCATCGATGGTCCCACAATTTCCCAATTCGATTTAAAGAATTCAGCCGAAAATCCATCAGGCCCTGGTGCCTTCCCCTTCGCCAAAGAGAAAACCGTGTCTTTAATAACCACATCAGAAAGAGGCTCTGTAAGAGCACGGATTTGGTCGTCTAACAGAGGATGACGAATAACCGCTCGGAGATCTTCTATAGACGGATTAGAGTCAGTCTTTTGAGAAGACAATAGGGTGCGAAAGAAGCTGACGAATACCGGTGGAACCCGCAACGGATCAGTGATGGTGAACCCAGCGGAGTCCTTGACCGTGAGGATCCTATTAATGAGTTGTCTTCTCTTTACCGAGAGATGAAAGAACTTCGTGTTCTTGTCGCCTTCTTTTAGCCACAAAATCCTCGACTTCTGTCGATAAAAGGATTCCTCCTGCTTTCTCAACTCAATGAAATCCAGTCGACAAGATCTTTCCCTATCCGCTAGCTGGGCATTGGTCGGATCCAATTGGAGTTGAGTATGAAGCGTAGAAAGGGCCATTCTTGCCTCCTGTGTCCTAACCGATATATCAGAAAAGGACTCCTGATTAAGCAATTTGAGGCGGGCCTTAAGCATTTTGAGTTTGGAGACTAGCTGAAACATAGGGACACCAGAAACCGGAGAACTCCAAACTTGCTGCACTATGGATTTGAAGTGGGGATGAGACTCCCAACATTGAAAATACTTAAATGGCTTACTCTTGCGGGGCGGATGGAGGACTTTAACCATAATGGGAGAATGATCCGAGATACCTGGAGATAAGAAGGACGCCTCCGAATAAGAGAATCGAAGGTTCCATTCATTATTAACAAGAGCACGATCAATCTTCCTCAACTTCTTTGTGTTTCCAGAAGAAGTAGACCATGAATAGCGAAGTCCAATATATCTGAGATCCACTAAGTCAGTCTGCTCGAGACACTGGCCAAATTCATCAAAGTAGGGAATCCAATTGGTGGAACTACCAACACGGTCGGAAGGGTCTTTTATCGCATTAAAGTCTCCAGCAATTATCCAAGGGACATCTTTAAAAATGTCATTATAACGCCGAATTTCATCCCACAACGGTCTACGACGAACAAAGGAATGCTGTCCATAAACCGCAGAAACAGAACAAGAAACACCCGAGGTAATAGAAATGACAGAACCGTGAATAACTTGCTCAGAAATAGATATAGGCAAAAAGGAAACAAAATCAGGATTCCACCCAATCCAAATCCTCCCCCTCGGGGAGCAATTGTAGTTCGCGATCCACTTCCATCCTCTAATCAAGGTGGAGGAGATCGAATCAAAAGAGTCCTCTGGAACTTTCGTTTCAAGCACACCAACAAGGCAAAGATTATTAACCGCTACAAAACGCCTGAGCTCCGCCCGTCTAAGGGGGTCTAGAATGCCTCTTATGTTCCAGAATCCAAAAAAATTCAAAAAGGTGCGGGGTCGAGAACTTACCTCTTTTTGGAGGCTTTAGAGGCCGTATAGGCCTTTTTAGGACCACTAGGAAGCGGCGTATCATCCAGCATTTGGAAAAATTTATCTTGAAGGTTAGAATTCCGCTGGTCAGCCGTTTTTTTCACTTCAGATTTAGCCACAATAGGAGAATCCTCATCCGACGACTCCTCCCCTGCACTTGGGTTGCAGATATCTTAGAACTCTCTTCCACAACCAAGGCAAAATCCACAGTTGGCGATTCCGACGAGGAAGGGGAATTCGCAGTCAGTGGAGGTTGATGCACGATTGGAGGAGATCCAGATTGAGGGGATGAGTCCCGTTTCAAGACTTGACCTTCCTCCGTAAGAGGAGATAGGCCAAAAGAAGCCTTATCATTTTCGATCTTTTTAGCAGCCTCAGCTGCTGCTGCTTCTCTTCGAGCTTGCTTTCTTCTTTTCTTTTTGTTTTTCTTCTTGACCTGTTTCCAGTCCCTCTCCGGCTCAGAGGATTCAGCATTAGAATGATGATCAGGTAGAGGTTGGTCATGTGGAAGAACAGGCTCTCCCTGAGGAGCACTCGTCTCTCCACTCAGCATGGTTCTTTGCTCACTGTCAACACTAGACGGTTCTGCATTAACATATTTCGCTTGGAGCCGAGGGGGAATATCCTCACGAAGTGAAGATGAAGAAGGACGAGCCACTTCTTTACCTTTGGCCAATATAGAAGTCGATCGAAGCACATCCTTAGAGGTGTTAGCATTAATAAATTCTGCAGATGATCCACCACCAGAAACACCAGTATCAGTGACAGCAACAGTATCCTTACAGGAATGACCGAAGATTCCACACTTGCGACAGAGCAAAGGCTTCCATTCGAATTCTACTCCAACAACATCAATAATACCATCTGTGGAGAGATCAATAGATTCATAAAGAGGCTGCTGTGCCGATATCTCAACACAAACCCGCGCAAATGCCAGCATCGACATGTTCTCTGTTCTCTGGTCTACGTACAAAGGTCTTCCAATGGCGCTAGCTACTTTGCCAATCGATTGAGCGGACCAGTAGGCAAAGGGGAGGTTCCTCAGCCTCACCCAGATAGGGACCGACCTATGCACATCCTTCTTAAGTTCTACACCCGGCGCCACTGCTGAAGGAGAAATGGAATTCTAGCTACTGTCATATGACCGCCCTCAAGAATTTTCCTTCTGAATTCTTTATCTGGGATTCGAAGGAGGTATACTCCTCTCCCGTTGGACAGAACTTCCATCAAAGCATGACCCCAAGCCCTTTTAAGGGACTCCTCGACCATCTTGAATGGTAAGTTCTTGCCAATGAAGTATCCAACAAGACATTCCAAGAGCTTAGGGTCAGCTGCTTGTTTATCAGAATCATCCATAAGAACAACAGGCTTGCCATCAACAATATGCGGACAAGAATACTCTAGGTCGTATCCCTTATTGGCCGCACTTACTACAGCAGCCCAAGATCGATTAGCAGGCTTCTTAGAAGCTCCTCTAGAGGCAGGTCGTTTAGACGTAGATCGTCCACGGCCATTCGACCTATCTCTCCGAGACGGTACAGGGATTCGCGCATTCGCAGGGGCAGAAGGCAACGGCCGAGCATTTCGGTTTCCAGCATCAACCAAAGGGGCAACCGATGGGGGTCGATCCAACCTAAGGGACGCGGATGGCCGAGAGCCCAATCCATCCTTATTCAAACGGTTCATCACCACAAAGCATCATCCATTACAGGAAAATCGCAACAGAGAAAACCAGCACACCAGAAACCCTAACCGGACGATCCCCGATTGGTCTACATGAAGAAGACGTACCAGGAAACGGTTCGGATGGGATGAAAGAGCTGTAAGAGGCGCCTCTTGTCTCCAATTTTCGGGCCAAACGAACGGCTATATCGATCGGAAACCGGATCTGAAGCAGCGCGGGAACAGCATGCGAAATCGCCCAAGAAGAGAGCATTCGTGAACAGTACCCGGGAAGATCCGAAATGGCCAAGCTATGCTTTCGCAGTTGTTTTTTTTTTTTTTTTTGGTAACCCAGAACCCCGCACGGCCGGGCGGCGGGAGGAGTAAACCCGGGAGGGCCGCGTAAGCGGGAGGACCCACCACCCCGACAACCCACTTAAGACATGGCTTGCACTTAAGCACGACGACGCCGTGGATCGAACTCGGGACCTCTCGTGAAAAGTACCCTTGCCCAACCACCTACGCCACCACCACGGGTGGTATGCTTTCGCAGTTGTTTTTTTTTTTTTGGTTAAGGTAAGAAATGTATAGATTTTGCAAACGATTACAAGAAGGGGATGCCAGGCACCAACAGAACGATCACTCAATAAGACTAGTGTCAAAGAAGAGTGAGGGGGTGCCACGGGATCCAACGAAATACAAAAGAACCTAAACAACAAAGGCTAAGCTAAAACCGAAAAACCTCTATCATCCATCAATGGAAGATAGAAGGACTCAAGTCCCAGCTCTGTTGCAGCCTTCTGTTCTTCGGGTTATCCGGCACACGTTTGAAGGTCGAAGCCTTGTCTTTGATTGCCTTCTGGAGATGCATCTTCATCGCCGGGAGGAAAAGAGTCTGATTTCGAAAGATAATATTGTTGCGCTCTTTCCAAATGATATAACACATGGCACCAAATCCGAACCGAGCCAGAGAATGATAAAAACTCCTATCCGAGAAGCGCCTGGACGCCCAGACGAGGTTTTCACGCCAGGACTTGTTCCTCCACAAAATATTAAACTTAGTAGCCCAAAAGGAAGCGAGATTACCCGGAGCTTGGCATGCGAAGAATAGGTGATCCACCGAATCGGGCCTGCTCGAACAAAACGGGCAGAGGGCTGCCGTTATCCTAGCATACGAGAGAAGCAGCACCTGCGTTGGGAGCCTATTGCGGGTAATAAGCCATAAAAGTGTTTGGTATCTCGGCGGCATAGACGGGCTCCACACGAACGGGGACCAAGGCACAGTATTTCCTTTGGGCCTCAATAATTCCCAAGCAGAAGCTGTTGAGAAACACCCCGAGGGGTGGTGGATCCATTGGAAACGGTCCGCTTGCTGGCTGAATTCAGGGAGGGGTTCCCACCAGTTGGCCATAATATTGATCACGTACCAGCCCAAAGGCGAAGAGAAAGCTTCAGCTACTGAGGCAACCCGAGGGATGCCCGATCGGTAAATTTCCTGGTTGGAGAACAGGCGGTTGAGCGGGCCATTGTCATGCCACAGATCAAACCAAAACGACACCGACCTGCCGTTGCCAATCCTCCATCTAAAATGCTGCTGATAAACGTCCCGAAGGCGAAGGAGCTTCCTCCAAGCCCACGAACAATAAGTAGGAATCGGAACAATCCAGAAATTCTTCCGGTTTAAAAATGTGGAGTGGATCCATTTACACCACAGGGATTCTTTGTCCGAGAATAGCCTCCAAATGTGTTTAAGCATCAATGCAATATTATTTTCCTTTAGGGTACGAATACCAAGCCCTCCCTCTTCTCTCGGGAGGCAAACATCACACCAAGCGACTTTGGCCCCTCTCGAACCCATCATCGGCCCCTTCCATAGAAATTGGCGGAGGATTTTCTCAATATTATCCAACATAGCGCACGGTAAAAAGAAAACGCTTGCCCAGAAGACTTGAATAGAATAAAGAACAGATTTTATGAGCTGAAGTCTACCAGCAAACGACAGGAATCTATGGGTCCAAGACTGGACTCGAGCTGTTATTGCATTAACTAGCGTTACGCAATCCGCCTTGCCTAACTGTGCAGAAATAACCGGGACTCCAAGGTATCGAAAGGGGAGAGAACCAACCTGGAATCCAAGCTTGTCCACAATATCATTTCGAAGGCGAGAAGATCCACCGGAAATAAAAACTTCACTCTTATTAAGGTTTGGCTTCAACCCACTCCAGCTTGGAGAAACATTCAATTCCTTCCTTCAAGAGATCAATAGAAGGTAAGCTAGCTTCCGAGAATAGGAGGACATCGTCCGCGAAGAACAGGTGGGAGAGCTTGGTCGATTTGCATCTCCAGAAAAAACCGAAGTCCGGTCTACCAGTCTGAATATCCAGTAATCCAGAAAAGACTTCCATTACGAGAGTGAACAAGTAAGGAGACATTGGGTCACCTTGACGGATACCCCTCCCGCTTGCAAAGAATCCATGGAGCTCCCCATTTAAGGATACCGAGAATTTAGGAGACCGAACACAAATCATAATTCGATCAATGAACTGCTGAGGAAACCCGAAAGCCTGTAGGCAAGTTTTAACGAAATCCCAACTCACCGTATCATATGCCTTCCTAAAATCGACCTTGATTACACATTTAGGCCGATATGGATCATGCTGGAATCCACTGAACAACTCTTGGGCGAGTAAAATGTTATCACTGATATGCCTACCCTTGACAAATGCATTCTGAGGTGGACTAATGATAGATGGCAACACACGGGATATGCGATTAGCAATAAGCTTAGTGATACATTTATATATTGTGTTGCAACATGCAATTGGCCTGAAGTCATTAACAGTCAAGGCATTGGGGATTTTGGGCACTAGGGCAATAATGGTGGTATTGATTTGCTTTAACAGTTCACCTGTTACGAAGAAATCCTTAACAGCCAAGAGAACCGAAGCACCAACAATATCCCAGGAATGTTTAAAGAATTCAACATTGAAGCCATCAGGCCCAGGGGCTTTACCCGTTGCAAGCGAAAACATGGTATCTTTAATTTCATCATCCGAAACAGGGGCGGATAGGAAACGAACCTGTTCTTCATCAAGCGAATGTTTAAGCACCGCTCTTATCTCCTCCATACCAGGACACGCCACAGCCGGAGTCGCATTAAGCAAATCACGAAAATGATCCACAAATACCTTCTGAACTTCCGCCGGGTCAGATGTAGAGGTATTCCCGTCAGTCACTGAGATAATTCTGTTTTGAAGGTGCCGTTTGTTCACCACTTGGTGAAAAAATTTAGTATTAAGATCCCCATCTCTCAGCCAACGTACCCTGGATTTTTGGCGGTAGAACGATTCCTCCCGAAGACGCAAGTCGCTGAAAGCTTGGATCTCGCTGTTTCTCGCTTGACAAGAAAACCGTTTGAAGGATCGGCTTGAAGAGCATCCTGAGTAGATTGGAGAACCCTTCTAGCCTCCGCGGTTCTCATAGACAGGTCAGAAAACGATTCTTTATTGAGCCGTTTCAGCTTGCATTTCAGAAGACGGAGCTTTGCACAAAGAATAAACATAGGCGCCCCATGAAACGAAGAACGCCACGCTTCAGCAACCATTTCAGAAAATTCCGGATGGGTCATCCAAAAATTAAAGAACTTAAAAGGCTTAGAAGATTTGGGGGCTTGCATAACCTTGATAACCATCGGGGTGTGGTCCGAAATGCCTGGAGCTATAAACGAAGCTTCCGAGAATGAAAATTCCGAATTCCAGGAGCCATTGACCATAACTCTGTCTATCTTCCTTTGTTTTCGGTTGGGACCCAACGAGGTAGCCCAAGTATATCTATAACCAGTGTACCGCAAATCATCTAGGCCAGCCTGAGTCAAGCAATCTCTAAATTCATCAAACGCTGGAATCCAAGTGTTTGAGCTTCCATTCCGTCCGACGGGTCGCGGATCGCATTAAAATCCCCAAAGAACTATCCAAGGAGCAGAGGACAGAATGCTACTGGTATGGATAAGATCCTCCCATAGGGGCCGCCTTGCAACAAAGCTGTGTTCAGCATAAACAATCGACAAAAACAGGGTCTTACCGAAGGTTAACCAGAGAAGCCTGCCGTGAATAACTTGCGCAGAGGAAGCATTCACCAAAAAATTAACATCACGGGGGTTCCACCCCACCCAAATTCTCCCCTTATGGGAGTAGTTATAATTATTAACCCAAAACCAACCAGGCAGCAAGATAGAAGTGATCGAATTAAACACATCGGAGGAGATCTTGGTCTCAATAATGCCAACACAACAAAGGTTGTTAGACCTAACAAAGTTTCTGATTTCCGCCTGCCTCACGGGGTCTCCCAAGCCCCTAATATTCCATATGCCAAAATTCATATCCAAAAAACAAAAGAACGGGAAGCATTACCGTCGTCTAGGGGGTCTCCTCTTCGACCCCTTGTTCGGCGCACTAGAAGGAGTGGCCATAGCGGAAGATTTATGAAAAAACTTCTGGACGGGAGGAACCTTAGGGCGAATATCCTGGTGGCTTGGCGAACCAGGGTCAGGATCCCCTTCCTCACTACTACTACTACCGACAGCTTTGCATTCTCCTCCGAATCTTCCTCCGAAGACAATGCTGTCGCAGCAACATCCGGGTTAGGGACAACAAGAGCCATTGAGTTTCCATCCCTTTCAGGAACTTCGCAGTTCTGATCTTCAGCTGCATCATGGATGGTCGAGCCATCTAACGGCTTGACCTTTAGGGCCGAAATTGGAGGAGTAGATATTGCCTTCTTCACCTGCTGTTGTTTATTCCTCTTATTGGTGACCTTCTTCCAACCTTCCTCCGAAGAGGATGAAGTTTCTGGATCTGCAGAAACCGGGTTTGCAGAAGCTAAATTTGCGTGCTTGAAAGAGATTGAACCGCAATACTGGATTTGCAGCCGCAGGTTGAACTGCAGCAACCGGAGGCTGCTTAGCGTCTACCTTTGCAAGGCAATTGTGTCCGAATGCCCCGCATTTCGCACAGGAGTTTGGTCTCCATTCATACAGCACCGGAACTAAGAAGGCTTTATCATCTACCCAAACTTCAACCTCCTCACATCTCTCCTGTTTTGCAGAGATCTCAACACATAACCTAGCAAACGAGAGCCGTTTCATTTTTTCCGTTAAAGGATCCACATAAAAGGGTCTCCCCACAGCACTTGCAATTTCACTGATTCCCGGGGCCGACCAATAAGCAAAGGGGATGTTCTTGAGGCGAATCCAGACCGGAACCGAAGCTTGAAGGTCTTTTTTCAGCTCCATTGTATGATGCCATTGCTTAAGAACCAGGGGGACCCTAGCCACTGTCAAGCGACCTTCCTCCAGTATCTTTCTCCTGAATTCATCATCAGGTATGATGAAAAAATAGAAGCCATCATCGTTGGCCAGCACTTCAGCTAAATGTGCGCCCCAAGCCTGTTTCAATGCCATTTCAGTGATTTTGAATGGCACATTCTTCCCCACATAATATCCTACCAAACAACAATCCCATTTCGGGTCTCCAGCATACTTAGCATTTTCAGACAGCCGAACAACCGATTTCTTTCCCACCGAGATAGGTTGGGCAAAGTCTAGCTCATACCCTTTAGCCGACAAACCAGCCACGCTAACCCACGATCTGGGTTGAGGCGCTTTCGACCTTCCTCGATTCAGCACAGCAGGGCGTCTCCCATCTCGGCCACGAGAGGCATTTCGCATACGGCTACGACTCCTAGGGGGAGGCTGAGACTTGTCCTTCCCCCGTCCCAATGGACCATTACTCGTAGACGCCATACATAGAACAGGAACGAAACAGAGGAGCTGATCGCACCAGATCTATCGCGGAACAAGGGAGCCAACAATGCAGGCCATGGAACAAGCAAAGCTTCGGCTAGAATCCTAGGAGGAGAGGGACGAGGCTTACCTCCAAAGAACGCAACCAAATGCTGGCTGGAAGATCAGCACGAAGCACGGGCAGAGACAAGCTCGAATCCGCACCAGAAACCCTACCCACGAACCAGGAGATCTCACGATTAGAGCCGAGCCAACCAAAACGCTTCGGTGAGGATTTGAGGGGGGAGGAGGCGCGCCTTCCCTCCAAAAATCGCGGCCAAAGAGTGGCCAAAGCGATCGGAATCGCTCAAACACCAGAAACCGCGCTACAGTGAACCAGTCGCCCAGCTTGAGAGGAAAGTGAACAGTGATCCGCGAATTCGGAAATGGCAAAATCTTATGCTTTCGCAGTTGGTTTTTTTTTTTTTTTTTTTTTTTTTTTTTTTTTTTTTTTTGGTATTGGAGGAACCAGCTTGATGCTTTCGCAGCTTGTTTTTTTTTTTTTTTTTTTTTTTTTTCATAAATCCAAAAATTTCACCTCTGACTATAAAATACGAATGCTCTCGACTATCCCTGTTAATCATTACTTCAATCCCGAAGGCCAACACAATAGGACCATAATCATATGATGTTATCTCATGCTAATGTATACAAAGCATAGGCTTGCTTTGAGCACTCTAATTTCTTCAAAGTAACAGTACCGGAGGCATGACCCGGCTAGTTAAGGCTAGGAGCATATCGTCGGTAGAAGGGATGAGCCAATCGGTGCACACCATGAGGCGGATCGGTCGACCCTACCCAAGGTCCAACTACAAGCTTTTTAACTGCAACAGATTGCAAAAATTGTCCACCTTAGCCGACGCCTTGTTAGAATTAGATGGAAAGACTATATTGACGAATCGTCAAAATGTTTAGAATTAATTAGCCAAATTAAAAGAATAAATTAAATTGTTATCCATAAAATAAGTTTATCACTTTTTTAGTAAATTTTCCCAAAAGACACTATCCCACACTTGGCCATGCCAACGAATTTTCATGCAATTATTGTTTTGGGAACTAACATGACCCATGATTTTTCCTCTTTACTCGTAGGATAGCAACAATTTTATATAATTGGGGCGTTAATGCAATTTCTAAGGTATCCGAATCACTCACAAAATTTCCCAATGAATATATTGACGTCCTACAGGGCCACACTTAATTCGTATCTCATTCAATCACGTACTCAATCACCCAAGATCCCAATTCTGTGTCAAGGAGTCGCTAGGCATAAAATTTTAGGACATTACATGAACACTCTTGTTCTGCCTGTCTGATCTAGAGGCACATGTACGTATCTTCAGCAGTAATTCAATCCCATGGTTTTGATCAATAGACATTATGTGGTGGGGTCTCACCCAGGAAAATAAGGTAGCAAGACGTGAGCTTATTCAGGTCGCCGGGTGCATGATTAGCGGTTTCTTTATTGGAGACGTGCATGGAATGACCAGATTCATCGATGCAATAATGGCACGCCCCCCCAACCCTTCATGTGCTTTTGCTCGTGGAAATCAATTATTGAGCCGAAGCATCACTACATCTTTTGCTATTCACTATCTTTCAAGTCTGTTTATTTCTCAAAAAACTTGAAATATTTGATACAAATTATCCTAAAAATAATTGATTATTTCGATTAGAATGATTAGCAAATTTAAGATGTTTTCATTGTTGACGACAATTAATATCTAAACATTTTAATGAACGATGAAAATATTTTTTATTGATTCATTTTTGTAAGAAATACGAGTGATTATTTTTAAGAAAATATTTTTCAAAATGTAAGTTTTCTTCAAGACAAATAAATGTTAGAATATCAAACCTTAAAGTTTGAAATTATATGTAGAAAGAGGCCGTGCGTATATAAATCTGATAGTCAAATTATGTTTGATACTTTGATACCCACTCTGACGTGCGAGCCGGACTAAGAATATCTAATTGAACTCTTAATTGAGATTTTTCTCTTAAGATGGTTTGACTTTCTTATATGCTTTGACCCTTTTTTATTGATGAAGTGAGCTTTTTTTTTTTTTTTTTTTTTTGGGTGGGGCAGGGGGAGGTGGGGAGGGGAAGAAGAAGGAAAATTAGTGGCACATTTGTCCGGCCCATGTATTTTGGGGCCCCATTGACGTCACATGAGTAGGTCCAATGCTCCCTCTCCGGGGATGAGGTTGACATTAAGGATGTGGATCAATCTCGATCCAATCTGGAACAGGATTGGACTAAACCGATCAATTTTAGATGGGTTTAGGGAGGACCGGTTCAATTCTTGATTCCACGTAAGGAATCGGATCGGCTGGATTGGATTGACTGAATAATTTTTTTTTTTTTTGTTGGGATATTTTCACTTGTAGGAAATAAAGAAACGGAAAAAAGAAGAAAAAATCACTGATCTTGGAATCGAATCAAATGAGTTGATCCAATTTAGTCCTGTCCCAAACTATGTAAGTGGATTCTTGGTTCCATAAACTAGATACCGACTATTTTAGAACCAATCATTGTTGATTGACATGTCTAGAAAAATAGACCTGAGACAGGAAGGACGTGTTGCATGTCCCGCTTATATGTTTCAGCCAGGAATAGCAAAATATGAATAGTTTATCTACACCATAATGTCAAATCTACAATTTAGTGTCGGTTTGTGCTGAGTTGAATCGGTTCTGACTTGACCCGGTTCTCATATTCCTTTCAATCATTTGAAGTCTCTACCCAACTCAATTAGCATGAATTCCTCGAGTGCTTCAAGTTCTTGTTCAGGTAACTTGGACAGATAGGCTCATTCACGTTTGAATTGAGTGTCCATGGTGCCCGTTAATTAATTTAAATCTCTCTTATGATGCCTGTGAATCTCTAAACCCGATACTTTGCAAAACACGTATTGGGTTGATCGATCCTAAGTTAAATCTACTAAGAGTACAAATTAAACTGGAAAAGTCTTGGACTTCACTGTCTAAAATGTGAGCTTCATTTGTGTATTTACTTTTTGCAAAAATAGAGATGAGCATTGGACCCGGTTCAACTTAGTAACTGAACCAGCCTAGATCAATTTTGTCGACCAGTTCAATTTGCTGGCTTTGCCTCAGGGATGGTGCTTTCTTTTCGGTCAATTTCTCGAATCCCTCTCTGTATCTATGTTACGATTATGTAACTACTTTGCACACAATGTTTAAAAAAAAAGAATAACAAAAAAAATGTATAAAAAATCAAAGAAAGAAAGAAGAGAACTGGTTCTCTGGTGGAGGTGAAGGGTTCAATTTCAGTCCGGTCCTAAAGTAGATCGGTTGGGTTCTCAATTTCGAAAATTTGGTAAATTTCAGATTTTACATCATGATTGGATCCACCCTAAGATCGATGATCCCTCTAAAAAAACCTACAGCGAACTGCTCAATCATGTGCTAAATAATTTTTTTTTCCTTGTTTTCATGGCCAAAGCACCCCAAACCAGAACATAAATTTCCAACCTTAAAAGTCAAATAGGAACGTATAATAGAGTAGTACCACTTTGCGACCGTAGAGGCTAATTTATTAGATTTGCTCTTCAAAGAACCAGACTTAAATAAAGTCAGACTTTAAAAACTTTGAAGACCTCTACTTCCTTTCTGCAATAATCATTGAAAAAGGGGCAGCTCCGGTCTTCTCCCTTTTTTTTGATTTTCTCTTCTTTTTTTTTTTTTTGTGCGGGAGAAACCGCCTTGGCCGACAACCGTCACGTAAAACCCCAAGTGTCGCTAGTGGGAAAACCACCACCCGACGCCACGCTTCAATCGCCTAATAAGCCGCCAGCCTCGTTGCAAGGGTTTCGAACTTTTGATATTCCCTCAAAGGACTAAAGCCTACCCAGTGGAGCCACCATAGCCGGTGGTCCGTTTCCTTGATACCGAAACCAATGAAGATGCAGAAATTGGCGGGCGACAGCATCTCCAACTTGGCATGTCACCCAGCGAGTGTTCATGCAATTATTGTTAAACCAATGAAGACGCAGAAATTGGCGGGCGACAGCATCTCCAACTCGGCATGTCACCCAGCGAGTGTTCATGCAATTATTGTTTTTGGGAATAAAGTGCAATTTCTTAAAATATCCGGGTCACTCGCGAAATTCCCAAATGATTTTTATTACGGTCCTAAGTGACCAAACTTTCAATTCGTATCTCATCCTATCATGTACTAATGCACCTCTTATCATAATCACACGAAACCTCGGATCGACATCCATGAATCATTAGGTGTAAAATTTTAGGATATTGCAAGAGTGCCACCTTTCTTTTGTTGAAAAGACTCCTATCTTATTTTTTCAATGGACGATATGCTTTTTTGGAGAATTCTTCAGGTCTTATTTGTGATACCTGTGTTGTTAATGTCATAAATTGGATTGATCACAATTTATGAGATCACATTCGAAAATATGGGTAGTACAAATCAGAAGCGCATTCTCATTTTATTGAACATGGTAATGCTACGATGCGGAGTATAAATTCAATGGACAAAAAATTAATCTTCCCAATTGTTTGAAAAATTTACATCTAATACAAGCTTTTAATCAAGAAACGAGAAACTTTTCCTTAAGATTCAACACTTATAGTTTCCTATACATCTCTATTATAAAGAAAACCAAAAATAACATTGCCTATACTTGTAAAAAGATTAATTATAACCGGATATTCCCAAAAAATTGGCGAACGGTAATGGAAATTGGTCAACAACTAATTGTATTATATTGCGAATCTCTCATTTACTATATATTTAAATCAATGCACGTCATTTTGAAAGAGTTTAGATCAATTTCCTAAAATAACTCAACTCTCTCTGTTTCTTCCTTTTACTGAATTTCTTTTCATCATGCGAAAATAACATGAATGATTTCTAAACTTTGGCCCAATATGTAATATAATTTCTCAAACTATAATTTGTTCAATATAATCCTTGAACTTTATCCCAATGTACATTATCATCCATGAACTTTTAAATTGTTTAATATGTCATTAAAATTTAGGTACATATTCAATCTAATCTCTAAATCATATGAAAAATATCTTATTTTGTCCTGACCTTGAACTAATGGAATGTCGATAGTAAACATTTTCAAATAGTTTAAGGACTAAAATGAAATGTACCACAAGTTCAAGGACAATATTAAATAAATTAAAATTTTAAGGATCACATTACACATTGGATAAAGTTCATAGAATCACATTGAATAAAATAAAAGTTTATGGACCATATCACACATTTAAAGACCATTTATGTCATTGTCCCTTTCATCATTACACTATTGTACATCATTTGTCATTACAACAAAAATAATCTTACGTAATCACACTTTGAACTCATGGAATATCCCGTTAATATTAGGGTTAATATTCTAAAAAAACCCCAAACTGATACACCTGTGACAAATTTACCCCAAACTATTTTTTTGACCACAAAAAACCCCAAACTGTATACCTTTAACAAATTTACCCCAAACTGGTACATTTGTGATAAATTTACTCTCTGTTAGTTTTTGTTAAATTTTATTGTTAAATTATTAAGTTAAATGACACGTGACAATCGAATGGTATACCAATTTGAGATTTTACGATCCGTTTGTCATAGTTTACAATTTTTGTGATTTTTTTTGTATTAATCCAATTTAGTGAATGGTATATTTGTCACAAATTTATTAGTTTTGGGTTTTTTGCAGTTGAGTAAATTAGTTTGAGGTAAATTTGTCATAAATGAACCAGTTTATGGTTTTTTATGATCAGTCGGGGTAAATTTGTCACAAGTGTACCAATTTGGGGTTTTTCATGGTCAGAACAATAGTTTTGGGTAAATTTGTCACAAGTGTACCGGTTTGAGGTTTTTCAGGGTATTAATCCTTAATATTATAAATCGCGTTCTACCCTAGTTTTTTTTATTTATTTTTTTTGGGTCGAAGCATTAGACCATAGTTGAAGCTCATAAAGATTACCCAAACACGAGATTAGTTGTACTCGGCGCAAAGAATGGAACATATTTGTGGGTCTAATTCTTTTGCACATGTACATTTCTTAAGCATTAATTCAATCCCCCGGCTTCAATCATCTTCATGAATAAAGAATTCCCACTAATACAAATCTTTTGGTTCCCAATAAAAATGTCATGATTTACAAACGTTAGACGTGGGGTCTTACCTTGGACAATGAGGTACTAAAAACGTGAGCTCATTCAGGTCGCCAGCTGCATGATGAGCCCTTTCTTTAATAGAGACGTGCTTGGACTGACCAGATTCATCAATTTAATAATGCCCCGCTGCTTTTCCTCGTGGCAAACTGGCTATAGCGTACTCAAGTATCGCTAGGTCGTTCTGCTATCCCATTTTGAGATGAGAAGGCTTAACCTAAAAGTTTAGGACTACAGGCGAAAAGAGGCCATCGGTGGACAGGCGATGTGAAATACATTAGCATCTGCTCTCATGTGCAAATCTGATGAAGAACGGCACGTGAAATTCGACAAACGGGAGGCTCACACATGTAAAATAAACTTGGCATATTTGAGCATGGTACAAAATCAAAACGGGCAACTCAAAAACTTAAATTTATAGGTGTAGGAAGACCGCATAATCTCATGGACAAGTACTAATTATCATGGCTAAAATATTCTACTTATCAAATCTGCATGCATCTAGCAGAGAAAATTACCACAAAAGCCACAAACATATTGCAATTGTGTCAATTTAGTCATAAATATTACTTTTGCATGTTGTGCCAATTATGTTCATTTGATCAATTTCAACTGGAAATCGTTAACGTGGATGTTGGCCATTGTACATGATACGGTTGGTGTTGATGTGAATATTTTTAATTAATATTTTAATTACAAAGAAAAAATTAAAAAAATTTATTAAAATCTCTACGTCAATACCAACCATGTTACATAAGATAGCTAGAGTCCACATCAGTGATTCCTAGCTAAAATTGATCAGATGGTCTTATTTGGTAAAATGTGAAATGTTTTACAGTTAAAATTTTAATGACTGAATTGACGTAATTATAATAAATTTAGAATTTTTTTGATAATTCTCTCGCATCTTGCCTCGTTAATTATTAAAATTTAGGGTATTGGTATTGCATATCCAAGACTATGTGCGTGATGAGCATGTGCATAGTACATACTAGAATGATATAAATACTTTAATTCAATTTAAACACAATCAATTACCTTAAATTATTCACAGGAAAATATTATGCGAATATTTTTAACTGTTCCGACATACAAGATTAAACGAGCTATACACATATAAAACATGTCTTATTTGCTCATGATAAACGCTTCGATTTTGATAAACTTATGTGCCGATTATCAATGTACATATGAGAATGTCGCATCATATTCACGCAAGTAAATATACTATTCTTTTGATTTATAATTAGATAACATGACATACTAACGGACTTCAATTATTAAAGACGGTTTTTTTTACAGAATATATCCCTTATTTTTGTCAAAAGAATATATTCCTTAAATGGTAAGATTTTGTCATGGAAGTTTCTCTTCTTTACATAGAATGGGATTCGTTTCAAAATAATGCTACTTGAGCTCAGTTTTTAAAAAAAAATTCATATTGCCCCCGCAACATTCTATCTTGTCCGGTGTTTTTACAATTTTTTTTTCTTGGTTGCCTCCCACAAGTCAAAAGAATATATTGGATAATTCTATTATTGCATTACAATTATAGTTAATCAAAATATATTTATTGTTGAGGGGATAATCAACAAATTAGTTCTAAACCTATTGCATGAATCTCAAATTAGTTTTAACTTTTCTACCTTGTCAATATAGTCCTACATTTTAAGCAAAATTCCAACGTAGTTATTTTGGCCAAACATGACTTCCAATTATCACCAATTATCCTACATAACATGCTAACGTGGACAACTTGTGGATCGTTATGTCAGAGATTTTTAGTTATAATTTGTTGGACATATCATATTGAAATTTTGCACTTAGGATTACATTGACAAAATAAAAAAATTTAGGACTAAATTGGCATCGGTATAATAGGTTTAGAAATAAATTCGTAAATCTCCCCAATGTTGAGTTATTGTCTAACGTTAAGTATAAGATTACTCTTTACTATCCAAATGAGTGTATTGTAATGTTAATGACGATTGAATTTGACTCACCGAAAATGTTTCATTAATATCGTATACAATTGATGGAAATTCACGACAACTTTATTTCAAGATTTTGTCTAATCTTTTCACGTACTTTAAAATAAAATAACGACATATATACTCATCCGCCTCATCTGTGGTGTAATTTTCTTTCCCTATTATCATCAATCGAGTTGGGGAGCCATAGAGTTACCAAATATAAGTTATGTGCCATTACGATTTCATGGAAAATGAATGATTTTTGAAAAATATATTTTTAAAAATGATCACTTGTATAACTTAAAGTAATTAGTAAAGGAAAAATATTTTTATTATCGACAAAAATTTATATCTAAACATTTTCGTGAATAATGACAATTTTTTCATTAATTTATGCTTGTGATCGATATAAGCGATCATTTTTAAGAAAAATATTATTTATATAATTTATTTTTTTGCTAAACAAAAACAAAGGTTAAGTCATATTTGTGTACAATTTTACGCTTTTTTCTTAGCTATTCTTTTGTTTTAATAAGAGGGTTCTTGTATAGATAATGAAACTGAAACCATAGAACTTACTTTGATTATGACGTCAGACATATGACCATGATCTGGACCTCCGACGTAAGTGAAAATCGTACTCGAGCACAAGACTACTTTAATAATAATAATAATAATAATAATAATTATTATTATTATTATTATTATTATTATTATTATTATTATTATTATTAAAATTTTGAGATGCACGTAAGTCCTTTCAGCACTCAACGGTGGTGGTGCTCCACCACTACATTGACTAATCGATGCCAACGTAGATGTGAAAACGAGAAAGATGAACTTCTATTTTAATAAAGATTACTTACCAATCACTCGGGCAACCTAGTCAGACTACATTTATTTTATTTCAACCGATCCAGACCAATTCAATGCAATTGATCACTTGGCAATTCCAACTCCGAATTTCAATGTTCTGAAGGTAAATCTTCCCCCAAAAAAATACTGGACTATCTGCTATTTTTTTTTTAAATAAAAAATATCCTCGGTCTGCTTTGGTTAGGTTCCCTGGAATTGGAACAAGACCAAAAATTTCTGGATCAATGTCCTCAAGAACTGCCCAGAATCAATTGAGTTGGACTGAGCGATTTTTGGTTCGATTGGTCCAATATGCTCACCCCCAATTCAGTACGTGCATATTACAAGATATTTGTTTACTAAAAAAAAATACTTTAGAAGGACTGTAAATGCTCGATTAATTTATGGAGCCGGACTTTGCACTTCATGTCTTGGAGACCTTCCCGGGAAATAAAAATTAACAGAAAAAGAGAGAGAGAGAGAGAGAGAGAGAGAGAGAGCAACGCGTTTTGGCAGATGCAGACGTCCGTCTAGAAACGAATTCTCGAAAAATCTAACAAAAAAAGAAAAAAAGAAAAAGCCTACCGCTGATTTCGGATCTACCCGGATCGGATCTACCCGGATCGGAGCACCGACCCGTTGTCCCTGTCTTAGATTCCGAAAAGTCGAACTGGTGCCAGTTCAGACCGCAGACAATGCGCTCAATCATGCCCGCACCCAGTTAAAAAAAATATATATTTTTTTTTTTTAATTTTGTCCATTTTCCCGGATAAATCCGACGCGGAAAATTCAATTTATACGCGTAAAAATATCAGTAGAGAGAAAAACGGGTGTCGAAAAATAGATAAAAAAATCGGCAACAAAGAAAAGGAAAGCGAGGGCAATATAAACAGTGAAAATGGAAAGTTACAACGACACCTCTTTTTATTTCCTTAAAAGAAGGAAAATAAAAAAAGAAAAAAAAATCCGATAAATACAAAACGCTGCACCCTGTCGGTAGCACCTGCCCCCCTCCTTCCCTCTCTCTCTCTTCTTTCTCTCTCCTCTGTATCCCTCTCCCCTTGTCTCCTTCTACGTAAAATCCTCCATCCTCCGATCTTCTTCTTCTTCTTCTTCTTCTTCAGCTCCTCACTCCCTCCCTCTCTCTCTAACTTTCTCTCTCTTCTTTCTCTGTCTTCTGGTTCGAGCAGGCGGCCGATCGCTGCTCCCGGCGGACGCCATTGCCGATTTCCCAGATCCGGGAAGCTCTTCCCTTCTTTCTCCCGCCGGATCTTACGCGGCGTCGCGCTGGTCGCTTTCCCTCCGCCCGTGCTTCGATCCCGGATCTCGGGGGGCGCGCGAGGATGCTCGACAGCTGGGTGGGGGCTCGCCGGGGGTACCAGATCCGGCGCGCGATGCGGCACGGCAAGGTGACCGCCCTCTGCCTCGTGATGACCGTCGTCGTCCTGCGCGGCACCATCGGCGCCGGCAAGTTCGGCACGCCCGAGCAGGACTTCAACGACCTCCGCGACCACTTCATCTCGCGGAAGCGCGGGGAGCCCCACCGCGTGCTCGAGGAGGTCGCCGTCGACACCGGGCGGTCGTCGGGTCAGTCCGAGTCGTCGTCGGCGGCGCGGTCCGATTCGTCGTCCACGAAGAGCTACGAGACGTTCGACATAGCCACGATCCTCGTCGACGAAGGCGAGGAGGAGAAGCGGGATCCGAGCAAGCCGTACGCTCTCGGGCCGAGGATTTCCGATTGGGACGAGCAGAGAGCGGAGTGGCTGAAGAACAACCCCGATTACCCCAATTTCATCAGGCCGAACAAGCCTAGGGTTTTGCTCGTCACAGGTTCGTCTCCGAAGCCGTGCGAGAACCCGGTCGGTGATCATTACTTGCTGAAATCGATCAAGAATAAGATAGATTATTGTAGGTTGCACGGTGTCGAGATCTTTTACAATATGGCGCTCTTAGATGCTGAGATGGCTGGGTTTTGGGCTAAATTGCCATTGATTAGGAAGCTGCTGTTGTCGCACCCGGAGGTCGAGTTCTTGTGGTGGATGGACAGTGATGCTATGTTCACTGATATGGCGTTTGAGGTTCCATGGGAGAGGTACAAGGACTCTAACTTTGTGCTGCATGGTTGGAATGAGATGGTGTACGATCAGAAGAACTGGATTGGGTTGAATACTGGTAGCTTCTTGCTTAGGAATTGTCAGTGGTCGCTGGACATTCTTGATGCTTGGGCGCCGATGGGGCCTAAGGGGAAGATTAGGGAAGAGGCAGGGAAGATTTTGACTAGGGAGCTTAAGGATAGGCCGGTTTTCGAAGCCGACGATCAGTCTGCGATGGTGTATCTGCTCGCGACCCAGAGAGATAAGTGGGGCGAAAGGGTGTACTTGGAGAGCGCTTACTATTTGCACGGTTATTGGGGGATTTTGGTGGATAGATATGAGGAGATGATCGAGAACTATCATCCTGGCCTGGGCGATCACCGGTGGCCACTCGTGACTCACTTTGTCGGGTGCAAGCCGTGTGGTAAGTTTGGTGACTACCCAGTTGAGAGGTGCTTGAAGCAGATGGATCGCGCATTTAACTTTGGTGATAACCAGATTTTGCAAATGTATGGCTTCACGCATAAATCACTTGCTAGCAGGAGAGTTAAGAGGATTAGAAATGAGACTGGCAACCCACTTGAAGTGAAAGATGAGCTCGGATTACTCCACCCTGCATTTAAAGCAGTTAAGGCTTCTTCATCTTGATGGCTTCTGGACGCGATGCTTAGATTTAATTGATTTCATCATTTGTTATTCAGTTGATGTTCTTTTTTGTCAGCTCGACTTCTAAGATACTATACAAGACAAGTTGTATGTTGTTATAAATCTCCTGTGATAGCTCTCCCTATCGTATTCCTTGTACTTGATCTTGTACTGATTCTTCCATAGTGAATATAGTCTTCATAGTTTATGTTTCCAACTCCTCACCTGCAAAATGTGAACTTTCATGTATACTGAAATAGCCCTGTACAAGAAGGAGACTGTTTTTGTGCTTATATGTAGGTTTCTATTCGCGTGGTCTCAACTTGAAGAAAGAAAGGCCTTTGTTTTGATCATCTGTTTGTTGATTGTAAGAAGGGCTTTGGTATCAATCATCAGTCTGCAGATTATGAAGGTGCTCTTTGATTTTTTTTTTTTTTTTTTTTTTTTTTCAGTCAATGAGCTGACATTAAGTTGGGAAGCCACGTTGAAGTAGTGAGATGGTAGGCAGTAGTAGTTTAAGGTGATGCTACCCGGAATGGAGAGGAATAACTCACTAGAAAGTGCTCCAAATAGAGTAAATCATGTGAGATAGGCATCAAGAATGTTGCCAGTTGAGCTTCACCGAAACATTTACTTATCCAAAAAAGAAAGGGGAAAGTTGCAAGTTGTGCTCGATACTCCCTTTCAATAAAGCATGGAAGTCTTCCTTTGAAATCTTGATTTGTTCATTGAGAGACGACTTTATATGCTGCTCAATGCTGGAGTTCTCACTGCAAGTTTGTTTGTTTGCATGAGAACATTGAAGTTGTGATGATTTTGGTACCTTTAATAGCGGCCAGTTCTTTTGGCCCTTTAGGACATTAACAGGGAAAAGCCTCTAGAGAGAGAATGATGATTCTCTTGATTGCAAAAAGAAGGATATTTTTTCTTCTCAGTGAAATATATGAAGTTGGAAGTATATTTCATCTTTCATTGATTCCTGAGAGTATGCTCTGTTTACTGGAAGAATGAAACCACTAAACTAGTAGATGAGAAACTGGATCTCTGCCTTATGTGTAAGAAATTCACAGTGGATTGGAAGAATCCCAATGTCTTCACCGAGATTAAGCCTGCCGACTTTGCTGGTGTGATGTAAAAATGCGAAAAATTCACTTCTGGGACATCAGATAAAAAATATCCGCATAGTGACGCAATATGAATGAGTCGAGCTTGGAGAAGCTCAAGACAATGCAGCAATCACAGCACTGTTAGATCTCTCCGTGTGCTCAGCTAGTTCACATCTTGAAAGTTTGCCGATTGTGTGCTAGCTGGAATCGGCGCATATGGAGCGCGTGAATGTGATTCCTTAACACGATCGGTTTAAGTGCTGGAGGACCAATTTGAAGATGCGGTTCTCTGAGTCACGCCAAGAGGCGCTTAGGTTCGGCACTGAAGCTGCTGCTCTGCCACGAGATTGAGGCATGAATGTCAAGGACATTCACAATCCTCTGCACTTGGATGTTTTGCTAATGCAGTGTCGGTCAACAGGGAAAGTGCAAAAGCAATGGCTTCAACAAGGGGAATCTATTCACCGGTCCCTTTCTTGCTGGCACATGGATGATGCCGAGTTTGTTCTCTGCTTTAGTACTCCGCATTCATCGAAAGGATGCCTCGTATCAGTTCCTTTGTCTGCGACCGCCTACGCCTTGAGCCTGGCAAGCCCCAATTGGCCAAATTCGAACTTTTCCACCAATTCGCCCACGGGAGCATCTACATTGGCAGAAATTTATCCACGTTGTAAGGTGGACAGTTGAATTAGGTGGAATTGATTGGACTTGCGAGAAAGAGAGCGCGCCAATTTGTCCACGGTAGCATTCACAACGGCTTGGACGGTCAAATTAGCTGAATGTGACCAATAAATGCTTCTATTTCAAGTGTTATTAGGTTTTTTTTTTCTTATGGCCACTAGAAGAACTCGCGTCATCCTTGCTTGAGCTCGTTGCGGCAAGTAAACTCCCCGAGTGGGTTGCAGTAGAACCCTCCCTGCTGCACCCGGGTAAGTCTAGAGTGTGTACGCAATGATGAAATCAAATTCGACACTAAAAAATGGTGTTGAAACAGCGCCATCTTTCACGCATCGCTTCGCGAGGCTAAGAAGAGACCGGAACCCCGACCCCCCGTTTCCTTAAAAGGGAACCGGCCAACCGGGGCGTTATTAGGTTTTACCTATTCAGACCACAACATGTTTTTCTCCAATTTTGGATCGGAGTGCTACTTTGGAGGAGAAAGCAAATGATTTGGGCCGGGCTCCCCACCGTTTCCATCTTCCCACCCCGTGTGGAAGGAGTACGTGCAAATACATTTTCATCTCTCATTTTTGCCCTCAGACTATGGCTGGAAAGAGCTATAAGTTGAGGACATTACGGTAAATTCTCCTGGACACCTTCTCTTCCTGCCCCTAATCCTTCCTTTCCGAATATGGCTGCGCATTTTCCTCACCTTCACTAATCATTTACCCGCTCTTTCCAAATGAAAAAACTTTGTTACTCCCCTTGCCTTTCCTCACTTCCATTTTTTCACATCCGCTGAACATTTCTCGAAACACTAAATAAGGTTATATATACTTTTACATTACTATTTAATATGAATCAAGATAACCAACAAATATGTAGAATCAATGTTGATTCAGGTTTATTTTGTTGTCATTTTTTGTTTAGCTTATATCTAAGGTTCTAATGGGAGAAAAAAAAAAGCACTTGTTTGATAATCAATTTTAGAAGAATTAATGACTTATAAAAAAAATAAAAAATTTCTTGTTGTTAAACATATATAATCATTTTTGCGATATGTAATATCAATATCATCATCTTAAGAAACTCTTCATTTATTAAACATGCTCAATAAATTCCTTCATTGAGATGGTGGGTAGTAGCAGTTTTAAGTTGGTGCTACCCGTAATGGAGAGGAATAACGCACGTGAAAGTGCTCCAAATAGACTATAAAATTATAAATCATGTGATATAGGCATCAAGAATGTTGCAAGTTATGCTTCGCTGAAACATTTACTTACCCAAGAGAGAAAGAGGGAAGTTGCAAGTTTTGCTCGAGACTCCCTTTCAATGAAGCATTGATAGTCTTCCATTGAAATCTTGATTTGTTTATTGCAAAATAGAAGATATATGCTGCTCAATGCTCGAGTGCTCGCGGTAAGTTTCTTTGTTTGCATAAGAACACTGAAGTTGGAATTATCTTTGGTACCTGTGACAGTTGTAGTTCTTTTGGCCGAATAGGACATTAAAGGGAAAAAAGCCTCTTCTTTTGATTGTAAAAAGAAGTATGGTTGTTGCTATCAAAGTATGGAGGCTTGCTAGGGGATTGTGAATCACTTGTACAGAAACCAACAAAGTTAGCCATAGATGAAGATCGCTCATATATAATACACTTCAAATAACAAGTAAGTAGAGGTGTCAAAATTGGTCATTGACCCATTTTTGGACTCATATTTTAGTTATACGGGTTGTATATGGATCCGAGGCTTTTTTAAAACCCAACTAAAAATGGGTCAAAAAAGTGAGTCTGATTTAAATAGGTCAAAAATGGATCAGAACTTGTGACCTATTTTCGACCCATTTTAAATATCAAGTGGGTTGGAAGTTAGAACCCATTTCTAAATTTTTAACTCAAGCCCACACAATATTTCCCTCTTTAACTTTATAAATATATATATTATAAAAAATCGAAATTATAATTAATTTTCATATTTCAATTTTCTTTTCTTTTTCTTCCTTCCTTAGCCGGCGGCCGGTGACAGGCCAAGCGAGGCTTGAGCCTTGTCGGATCTAGCGAGACTGGAGCTCGCCAACATCAAGCGAGGCCTCGGCCTCACCAGATCATCGAGATCGAGCCTCGCTCAACGTCAGCAAGCTTGAGTCTCGCTAGATCCGGCAAGGCTTGGCCTCGCCAACAACTGGCAAGGCTCGAGCCTCACTAGATCTGGCGAGACTTGAGCTCACCAGCGTTGGGTAGGGCCTTGGCCTCGCCAGATCGGCGAGATCGAGCCCTACTTGACGCCGGCTAGCTTGATCTCGCTTATGGTCGCTCGCCGGCCGTCATCATGGCGGCAATCGGTCGAAGAAGAAGAAAGAAGAAAGAAGAAAAAGAAAAGGAAAAAATAATTATTAAAAATTATATTATAACAAATAATTAAAAATCGATTTAAAAAATATTTTTAAAAGAATTATAAAAAAATTCATTATATCTGTATTGCATAAAAGTGTTTTAGCAATACTTTTTTTTTTTTTTTTATAAAAAAATCATAAAAATGAGCTTTCTTAGATTTAGTTAAAGATTTTTCATGTTACAGTTTTTAGTTACTCAATGGTATGTTCCCTTCAAACAAGAGAAGCATGTGTATTGTCTAATTCTTTATAAATATTTCAATTTAAAGGTTTTTTTAACTTTTTATTTTATTTTATTTACTATTTTTGATTTAATTTGAAGTTTTAATCCAATTAGTATATAGTAGAGATGGGCTTTCCTAGAATATTAATAAGTTTTAGCAATACGGATCGAGTTGGGTATGGTTAGATATGGGTTAGGTCGGGTATGGGTCACTTGATTTACACTACATGAATATAGGTCAAAACGGGTTAAATGGGTCAACTCATTTTCGATCCGACTCAAACCCGACCCGACCTACCCATTTGATGGGTCTACCAGCAAGTAAGTTCTTATATGAATTGTTGAGGCTAACTAAACAACCTAGAGGGGGTGGGGTGAATAGGTTATCTCTACGATACTTGAAGATTATGTGGAAATCAGCAAATAGTATTTGGAGATCAAGAGAAGCATATTATGATGATGTCTAGAGTTGCTAATGTGCAATGAATAAGATAATGCTAAATCAAACAAAGCACACAATAAATTAGAGTGGTTAGACTTTATCATTAAACCTATGTCAACTCTTTAGACCAACAGCCACATCTTGGGCTAAAATGCATTAGTAATCACCAAGATAAGTTAGAACTAACAAGTACTGATCCTATTAGATGATAGATCATACCATCAGGACTTAGATGCTACTATCACACTTGTACACTTAGCCTTCTCACTTTTACAAAGCAGCGAGAACACTACAATGGAGATCTTAAGAGAATGAAATACTATTCGCTCAAAATATAATGTTGAACACTTTCAACTTCTTCTATGTATTTCATCCAACCATTTTGCTTCAATGGTCTTTTCTTACATAGCATGTTTAATCTCATGTTGGAGATAGTCGTGAGAAGCAAGTAGTAATTAGGAGTCTCTATAAGTTGGTGTACTGAAGTTAGATTGCCGATACAATCTTTTTTTTGTGAACATCACTAAGGTTTCCTAAAATAAGTTATGCCGCTATTATCACATCGCCGATCACTCTTAACAGTTTTGACAAAAGCTATTTTCAGTTCTCTAATGATTTTCAGTTCATCATGCCGCGCTGTTCTAGTCACCAATGGCTATATATCCTCAGATAAACATTATCCTAGCATCATCAATGACTCGATATTCTCGTCCTATAAATAAACATCATCACGATCTAATAATCATAATTAGTTGGTGCAGTTTACAGATAGGTTGTACAAGGATAAACTTTGCAATCTCTTTCTAATGAGGTCACATTATGGATATCATGTAATTTTTAGAAAATCATCACGAATATATGCACTTATTAGTGTAGACATTATACCAATGATAGTTTTGGGATCATCAAAATTTCTAGGAGTTTTGTCCAACAGAAATTGTCTGAACCAAACATGGTGATGACGAGGCCGCCACGAAAGGGCTGAAGAGGAAGGAGTTCAGAAAGCCATTTAGCGAAAGCAAAAAGGAAAGCACCACTGGTAGTACCAAGGCAATCAACCGCTTGCCCCCCCTCAGAAAGTTCAAGATCTCAGGGAGGCCGCTGCTGAAGGATACAACAGTGGATGTATCAAACAATGCCATGCTCTATGAGAAGATCAAGGAAATCAGAGATACTGACATTGCCCTTGGTCGATACCTCATGAGAATCGAGCATCCCATCTAATCTCTTAACTGTACTCGCCAAATTATCTCCCTCTTCCCTGAAAAAGCGGACCGTAGATCCTAGTTTCATTGTCCTGTCCTCTTGTATTTTTTTTTTTTTGGTCGTAGGACTGCTGTTTTTCTCGTTCTACTGATATGAATGGATCTCCTTTGTTATATTTACTTTATTTGTCTCGATCTTTTTCTGATGACAAAAAGGGGAGATTTATGCGATGTGGTGATTATGTTTTGCCAATATTCATTATCTGCTCTGTTGCTGTTGTTGTTGCTAATGTTATTGCTTTAAATACTTCTTCTTTTGCGCAACATAGAAACACCTATGAAAATTTGCATATGCATTACGTCTCCGTTCATTGTCATCTACTGTTATACTCGATGCAATCATCTGACTTGATAATTCCATTTTATACGACTTTGATTACTGGCCATATTAACGTTTGGATGTTTGATCATTGCATATTTTGAAATATCTGAATGGACAAGACAAGTAGAACAATGAGCCTTTAGATTGAGTTAAATCTATTGAAAAATTTGTTGTCTCTCGATGCTTGTTTCCGAATGAATTTTCACGATTATTCACTTATGCCAAGTCACGTCATCTATCATGAAATTCTCTAGAAGATTATGATCTGACACTAATTGTTGGCACCCAAATTAATTACTGGGCTTCGGAAGCCGTAAAGAGTAAAGTGGGCCCAAAATGCGGGAATCCGCGGAGAGTGGGCCAAAATGCCAAGAGTCGATAAATAGGGGTTCCAAATTATGCGACAGGGACCTTGTCGAAACCGACAATATTAGAATGGGAGCAATTACAGGAGTCGGCACCAGCGAGTATATCGGCAAGGCAAGACAGTTACTGATCATGAGCCGAGGCTTCCAAAACATTATAGATATTGAAATGGTAACCGCTAAAAGGCAATTACCTGTAAAATACCACTATTATTAGTCGAAGATGCGTCAATGTAGGGACCTTTTGCCAAATTGACAAATGACCACTCAATTTCAAGTTGTTGTCTTTCCTTTTATCACACTTTTACATTCAATCGTACTTTTACTGTCTTGTTTTCCTACACTTTACTTTTGCTAGTAGTTTAGATTAGTTGCTTCTTTTCCAAAGCGAGACAGGACTCGTTACAAATAGTAAAGCCAAAGCTTTGCCTTTTTGGTGAAAAGATTTTTGTCGAGGGAACTTCTCCCGGTGAACACTAAAATATCCCTTGTCTTGCTATTCTCATTGAAAATATATAGAGACATCAACTATATGCTTAATTGATTCATTTGTGACATCATATCTACGTGAAATGCAATTTTAACATTACTTGCAAATACTTCACGAATTATCCATCCCTACATATGTGGTATAGTTTTATCATCATAAAAAAGGAGAGATTATTGGGAAAACACCCATATAGAATTTTGATAATTCAAAAACTATCATTGGTATTAATATCCACTATGATAAATACAGATGGTACGATAATTTTGCAAATGTTAATGTTTCCTATGATATCAATCAAGGAAGTAGATAGCGAAAATCAGAATAACAAGTGCCAAGATGGTAAGTAGCTCATGGTGACTTGGATAGTGTTCTTAGAAGTCTTTGGAGAATGATAAAGTAAAAAGGATCATTGGACTTGCAATGGCACGCCATTTAATAAATATTGTCATTGAAGATCATCAACTGACTGGCTGATAATTTGCACAAGCTGATCATGAGTTTTAAGTTCTTCTTGATATCGAGTTGCGAGAGATGATAGTGAGGTATTCGTCCAAATATGACCATTGATAGTACAAAAAATAAGCCACTGCAAGCTCGGAATTTGCAGCAGATAACCTGAAAAGAATAAAAAAAAGCAATCGACAACCTTCTGTCACAGACCGAGGATCAATCGATGTGGTGCCGGTGGATTCATTCCATTTTCTTGGCAAAGAAGAATTTCTGGGCTGCATCACAACCTGGGACTTGTTCCTGGGCGTGGAAGAAAATCCTTCAGCTTAGAAAGCACTTCAGAACTTCATTTAAGTGGAAAATTGGAAATGGGATGTCGGTATCTCTATGGCATGATTACTGGCTTCCATGTGGCCCTCTTGATGGATTCGTCCCGCCCTCGTTTAGGGAAAATATGTGGCTCCCTGATTATGCAGTAGTTGCTGACTTATACACCCCGTTAGGCGACTCATTCTCTCGGATATTAATCAGATGGGGTGTAGCTTTACCGACTCTGGAGTCTCACAATGACAAGTTTATTTGGTGTGGCGATCCATCAGCCTCCTTCTCGGTCGCATCCGCATGGAATGCCATTAGAGTCAAGAGAGATCGGGTGGACTGGGCTCCTTTGATTTGGGATACCGATATAGTCCCTCGCCATCAGTTTATTCTGTGGCTTATATCAAAAATCGTCTTCCCACTCGGATAATGCTGATTAATCAGGGCCGAATTGATTATAATCTATGTCCCTTTTGTAGTGAAGTTCCGGACTCAATTGAACACCTATTCTTCCGATGTCGCATCTCTACCTCATTGGCCTTCTTTTGGGCTGCCAGAAGTAACTTGCCATGGAGGAATAGATGTTGGAGAGAGGTGCTCAATTGGGCCAGAAATTCCTTATGGGGAAGGATTTCTACCACGGGATAGTTCGATTCTCTTTCGGTGCTTTATGCCATCTCATTTGGAAGAAGAGGAATGCGATTATTTTCAAGGGTGAATCATTGGTGGTCCCCGCCCTTAAAAATCACCTAATCAAGGTGGTTAAGGACAAAGCGTTCACATTTACGAAGTTCTTCCTTCCCGAGGAACAAAAGACGCAAAGGGGGTGGGGATTCGACCCCATGATCTTCTCCTCTCGTAGCGATTCTCCTTAGCGTGCCGTTGTTTCGGTTTACTCTTGTTCTTGTAGTTGCGGGGTCCTTCCATCTCCGTTCTTCACCTTCAGCTTTTGAGGGCTACGGGGTGGGGAGGGTAGGGTTCCGGTTGGTTCGTTTTGTTTGTTGGCTTTTAGCTTCGTGATTATTGTATGCGCCCGTGGCTTTTTATCGGATCCCCGTCACTCTTGCTCCTTTGTTAAGAGTGCTTGTTTGGATCCGTTCTTCTGTACTTTTGTCCTTTCTCATTAATATTATTACCTTCACCAAAAAAAAAAAAAATGAAGTGATGGCTACAGTAGACTCAATTTAGGAAACTTGCGTATATTAAAAGAAATGATTGTATGAGCAATCCTGATTTTGATATAGGTCTCCACCTACCCTCAAACAACAATCTTGGACAAGAGAAATACTGTTAATATTGTTGTTGCACTTGGTCTTAGACATATGGATTCGAAAAGGTCCATTGTTCTTTATTTGATTTTTCCAATAAAGGTTTTGTATTGCTTTGTAATTGCAAACACTTGAGTGTACAAGTGCAATAGCGGTTGTCATATTAGGATATAGTGTGATCTATCATATAAGAGGAACAACACTTGCCAATTGGTACTTACATAGTAGATTACTAGTAGAATCCAGCTTACATTAGGGCTATTATCTAGAGAGTAGACGTTGGCTTGGTGTTAAAGCTAAACCACTATAAATTGTTGTGTGGATTATTTCTCTGAGCTCATTGTCTATTGCATCTATTCACAATCATCATTGACACTGATGATCATCTCATTTCACATTCTCTACAAATAGTTGTTATAATCTTTGCTTGATGCTCTTAATATATTCTTTGAAAGTTTTTCCAAATCTTTCATACCACATATTCAACCCCGCTTGTAAGTAATATTGTTAGTCTCAAAAAGTTTAGTTGACAAAAGAGACAAATTTGAAGTGATGTTTGAAGGATTAGAAACAAGGCATTTATTTAAGGGTGCGTTTGTTTGGGGGAAATTTTCATGATAAAGAAAAAAAAATTGGAAATAATTTTTAGAAAAGTGGATAATTTTTATTTGTTTAGTGATACGTGACCGAAAGAGTTCTATAGTGTTTGGATATCATTCGAAAAGTGATTTTAGTCTTATGACTTTATCTCATAGCAAAAAAAATCGAATAATAATTTTTTATTATTTTTTTTCTTGTCCTTCGCCGATCACTCGGCCTCAACTATGGTCGGTTATTGGCGATAGGCGCGGGCCGATAAGGTCAAGCTCACTTGAGGCCAGTGCATTGGAGTTTTGCTAGATTGACAAGGCTTAAGCTCGCTACTGTAAATGCTAGTACGAGCACCTGGAGGGGGTGAATAGGTGCGAAAACAATTTTTTTTGTAAAACTTTACTTTTAGCCTGAGTCTATTTAACAGTAGACTTTGAAAAAGAAAAGAGGCTCTAACAATTAAATAAAGTTACGAACAAAGTAAATGAGTTTAGGGAAGAGAATAAGAACACAAGGTTTATAGTGGTTCGGCTTAATCCAAGCTTACGTCCACTCTCCCACACTAACAGCCCACCAGCTGGATTTCACCATGAATCAAAAGAGTCATTACAGTATTACATCATTGATTCCACAGTGTAGAGATTCTGCTACACTTCCTCAAGGCCTCACAAATGTATAAACTCTCTTTTGAGTACAAATTTACGATGAACAATTGAATTAGCAAAGAACAATAAGCTTTAGACTTTGGAATTTATCTATCGCGCACACACTCGAATAACTAGAACGTCTTCCTTATATACTCCTCCATGTTTTCATAACCGTTGGCACTTTCCAAAGGAGTTCTTCCAATCTACCCGTTGGACAGAATCAATTAGGGAGATCTCGAGTTATTTAAGGAATATGACGATAGCCCACCAATCCTGCTCGCCCATACAATCAGGATCTAGGTTTCCATAAGTAGAACCTTCCGAGTCTGCTTTACTATACAACGGATCCAAATTACCCGAATTAATTTCAAGACGAATAATAGATTCCAAGATGCTATCTCCAGCCGTGAGATCTTTTTTAGTCGATCGAATCAAATCCTTAAAGAAATACTTGATTTTGGATAAGTCTTTTTCAACGATCTAGAAAATGTCAATGAGGGCAGACTTTGAATCTTAAGTCTGGTGGTTCGGCGGTCTTCAAACTTTGACAAAAGAGTCTGCAAGTCTTCAGACTAGACTGATAGAAACGTTTTACCAGCTTCAAAACAAATAAGGAAGTTTTTTCCAACAACGCAAATAGCGAGGCTTGAGCTCGCCTGTGGCTAGTTGTCGGCCTTTACCGTAGTCGACAATTGGCCAAAGAAGAAGGAGGAAAATGAAAAAAATAAAAAATAAAAAGTAAATAAAAATAAAAATATTAAAATAAAATAAAAATATTCAAGATGAACAATTCCATAATGTGTTTTCATTCACTTAGATTTATGAATTCACTTTCTTAAATTTATGCAAGAATATTTTTGTTGACTAGAAAGCGTTTTCAATTGACTAGTTATTTTTCACCAACCAAAAAGGTAGAAGTCCGGAAAATTAATTCTTGGAAAACACTTTCCACCAAACAAATGCACCCTAAATAATAGAGCTGACAAATTTAGAGAGATTTTATTTATAGAGAGAGCTCACCCTCTCTAGAAATAAAATCGTATGGTTTGCTATGAATCCATAAAACCTTTCCTCCCTCTTTCTTTCTACTTGGTATGATTATTTGAAACTAAAAATATTCTTATCAATCCTGATAGTATACTTTACACTTGCCACAAATATGGAACTTGTGCATCGGGATTCTGCTACTTTAAAAATTTTTATGATATGAGCCAAAAAATGAAGAGGAATTTGGTGACTAATAGGCAGTCCATATTTTGAGGCCGAGAAAGAGCTGTGAGTGTGGGATAGGATACTTGCCACAAATTCTGTTTCCATTTTCCCTAACTCGTATCATAGGCAAATATTTTGGTATTAAAGCCATGGCATTTTAAGCACATTTCTAGTTTGCAATTGATTATTCAGTGGAGAAAGGGGGAGAATCTTCATACCATGACTAAACCCTTCGAGCTTTCCACACCCTCCACTATAAATGCTCCTGTTTCTCTTAGTCCTTCTCTTAAACTTGGCACAATGTCTCTAAGATTGACTATCTTTATGAGGTTTCTTACCTTAATGAAGATAACAAAATCTCTGAGACTAATCTTTCACTTATAAATCTGCATTATGCTTTTGCTAAACCATCTTCTTTCTCTCCTATCCGTTCTATCAAGTAGCTTATTAAGCATACTCCTAACGAAGTTAAAGAGTATGTTCAGTTCTTGAAATTCAACCAGCGACCTATTCCAACTACTCAGCAGGAACACTTTGTCACTCTTCAAATACCTTCTGACTTTCCACACTAGTGGATATAGCAAGGCTATATGCACCTTCACTTTGGTGCCATTAGACTTGCTTGTCCTTTCACGAAAGGAAGGGATTACCCATGGTTGCTCGAATGACGCTTTTAGACACCCGTTTCTTGGACTACCAGCATGCTTGTATCAATATCATTCAAACCACCCTCAACGTAGGAGCAATGTTTGTTACATTGTTTCCAAAGTTTAGTATGGCTCTCTCGGATTCATGACTTCTCTCAACCCATAAGGTTTAGCTACAGATTACTAGAGTAGCTCAAACTCCGGATTCTATTGCCGCCACCTTACATTACAAAATGGTTTATTGGGTCCAAAATCACGCCATTGACCTCAACTTCCTTGGTTTCAAAGATGCCCTGTTCATCTCAGTGGATAATGACCAAACCTCCTACATCCATGTTCCTAGATAAATCCCTCAAGATCGGTTAATTAAGTTATTCCTTGACACGTGGGTAATTAACTATGAAAAAAATCCACCAAACTCTAGACTGATCCAATCGACAGAGTCTCAGTTTACTAAGAAAAAAGATGACACGGTTGTCATCAGATTTAGTAAGGAAAAGGAATAGTCCACATCTACTACTTTTCTTACTATTTTTATGATGCAACTTTTTGCAACCCATGTTCTAGCTGACAAAGGGCAACTAGATCCAAAATCCATGATTGAATCTTTTGACGTGGAGGGACACCCTATTCATTAGTATAAGGATCCTTGGACAGGACACTGTTTTTGGGATCTAGATTGTTAGTGCTCCCTTTGCACTTATCCTCCATATGACGAAGAAGATGATAGACCATCAAGAAGAAAGGACCATCAAGAAGAAAGAAACGATCAAAAGATAAATTTTACCAAAGGTACCTTAATAGAGACCCCACCGTTGGACCTCTTGGTGAAGATGGAGGAAGATATCAATTCATGGTCTCATATGGACCACCTCAACCACACCCTCCTCCAAAAATCCCTGAATCATGTGAACCTCCTCCACCTCCTCAATTGCCACCGAAAAAGAAACCCTTATCCCAAAAGCCAGTTGTCTCACCCTTCTATAAACCCATCTACAAATGGGTTAAAAAGAACTCATTTCCTCTTGAAATACCCGAAACACCTCAACCTTCATGTTCCCCAAAACTAGAACCATCACTTGTCCTTCCATCTATCTGTATGTTTTAGTCCTCGGACTTTCCACCTTTGAAAAGGTCTAATTCCAGTGTCCCATTCTCGGTACTAGAAGAATTTACAAATGTTCATAATCGATTCCATCATATCACTAAGGTCCCAAAGTCTAGGGATATTGATGACCATGGAAAGCAAAAGAAAGTTACAACTGTTGAAGTTGTTCTGAATTGGTAGTCAGAAGATACCTTGACTTAGAATAATGTTCTCAAGACAATTAACATGAAGCTTTCAACCGTCCAAGCTTGTCTTGATCATGTCAACCAGAAAGTTGATCAAACGGCTTTGGTCACAAATAAATTGCTTGAGACATTCCCAAAAAAAGACTTTAGTAGATGGAATCTGGAAGATATATCTCTCATCATTAATTGGAAGACCAAACGGTTGAAATGGAAAAATTGAGAAGACAAATCAAGCTCCCGTAGGATGGAAAATTTGTTCCTCCTCCAGATCCATTTTCCCAGCTTTTGCAAACGGTTCCAAAAGATGCAAGCCCTTCTAAGGCTACATCAATTGCTTCAATTATTGATGAAGCTCCGAGGCAAGATCAAAGGGATATTGTCACCCTTCATCAGAGAAATGGAAAAACAAAGACAGATTAGTGAAGAAAAGAAGCCACCCCTTGGACCTTTCCAGAACCTCCCTCGACTGATATGGTCTCGAATAAGATCAGCCTAGCTATAAGACTAACATAACCATTAGGTCATGGAAGGAGCCGCTAATGTTAGAAGCCAGGAAACACGGGCAATTGAAATTTTCCTAGAAGTGGAACCACAATCTTTAGAAGTAAGTGATGAGGCTAGGCATTAGAGGGGGGAGACATGATGACTATTGAATAGTGGGTTTGTTTTATAACCATTTGTAACAGGACCGTCAATTAATTAATGAACATCGGTTATTCAATTTTACCTTTCGGTTTATCTTTGTATTTCCACTATCTTTACATGACTAGACATGATTGTCTATAGAATTAGTACCTTTAATTTTCTTGTTAGTTAAGTTCCCTGCCAAAATAAAGGATCCTTCACTTCCTTTGTTGATTGGTTCATTGATCCATACTTTGATAGGTGCTTTGTCGACATTTTTGTTTTGGGCGAAACTATCACGTAAACAGTTAATATAAATACTAACCCTAATCAAAACAGAAGATAAAGCAAAGCATGTCGAGCCAACTAATAATTAGAGCCAACTCTAGTTAAGTTGAGTTATATATGATTTACTACCCAGTTAAATACAATTTGAGCAAGAAGAAAATTTGCTAATTCAATCTTTGGAAAGGTTTTAAAAAATACTGAGCTAATTTAGGCAGCACTAGTATTCCTACGTTTTATCCTTTTTTCTCTCCGAAATCATATGGCTGTGCCAGTATTTTTTTTTTTTTAATGCGAAATGATCCAGAACTTCAATTGTTTTATGCTATTTCCCAAGTCGGTGCTGGCCTCATTCTTTAGTTTACTTCCACCATCATCATTTTCGTGCACAACCACCCGCATTAGCTCGGAATTGACAGGAACTAGTTCCAGAGTCGCATTCACAAGCTAATCAACCTTGGTGGCCTACACGTGGAAAACATTAACGCGGAAGAAAGTGCTTTAATAAAATAAAATTTTTTCCCTTATTCTTTGTACATTTTCCAACAAAGAATCATTCCGTATCTTTTTTCATGTTTTTTGCTCGAATGATCATACCCTATCGTGAAAGGTACTTGCTGACAATTTTTGGCGAAGCAATCACGAAAATAGCTGATACGGACATTAGCCTTAGCCAAAACAGAAGAAAAGGAAAAGCATGTCGAATCAACTTGTAATTAGAGCCAAGTTGAGTTATAAATAATTTACTACCAAAGTAGGATGCGATTAGACCAAGAAATTTATCTTTTAGCTAATTCAATCCTCGGAAAGGTTTTAAAAACAGGGATATAAATTAAAAAATCATATTCAAATCAAAATGACGTCATTTTAACTTTATGTTTTGTGTTTTAGTCAAGTCATAGTCAAGTAGAAAAGAGAAGATATTAAAGAAAATCGAGTTTGTATTTCTCGTTAGTCAAGTTAGAAATTGATTGTATATTTTGTAAATTTTAGAATTTAATTGTACTATCGTAATAAGTTTTAGGACTCTTATTGCACATATTCCTTGAAAATATTGAACTAATTTAGGCGGCACTAATATCGCTAAGTTTCTTACTGAAATGAACTTCACGTGTTTTGTGCTATTTGAAGCCAGTGCCGGCCTCAGTTCGTGCATAATCAGACACATGCATTAGCTCTGACGGCACGAGCTATTTCAACCGTGGTGGCCTACCCGTGAATAACGGGGGAACAGCGTGCTTTAATAAAATAGAATTTTGCCTTTTCTGTTCCTTATTCTCTCAAACGTAGGATGACATAGAGCCTATAAATACCCCCATCAATAAGGTTGCGACACTCACAGAAAAGCCTCTATCCTCTCCTCTTGTGTTCTTCCTCTGTATTTCGTCAGGCACCTACATTTAGAAAATAGTGAAACGTAAATGTCTGCTCGATTTTCAGTAATCCCATCTTCTTCTCTTCCTCAAGAAACAGGCTGCGTTGAAGGACGCCGATCGGCAACTTTTCATCCAAGCATATGGGGAGATTACTTTCTCAAATATGCTTCCGACTCCAACTCACTGGTAGCATTTAAATTATTGTTTTTCTTGGTTTGTATTTTGAAAAGTTTTCGATCGTTATGTTTTCTAAATACGAAGAGCATAGAACGCAATTATCTTGAATTATTTTGCACCATCCTACCACATCTGATAAAGAAACAGAAGAAGTTCCTGTTGAACTAAATTTAAGTGATTGTCCTCTAATTTGTTTTGAACTTACAATTTTATATTTGCTGTAGCGTTCTCATGGCATAGCAGAGGAACGAATCGACAGATTGAAAGGAGAAGTGAGGAAGATGTTGACAAGTGCAATGTATAAACCTGTGGAAAAGTTGAACTTGATCGATCAGATCCAACGCCTAGGAATCGCCTACCATTTTGAACTTGAGATAGATAAGGAGCTGGAACAAATCCGCAGAGGTTATTTTGAGTTTCACTGTGATGATAACGACAATGACCTAGACACTGTCGCTCTTCTCTTTCGATTGTTGAGACAGCGTGGTTACCATGTTTCATGTGGTATGTGATGCTCAATTCTCATTGATCAATCAATTGGCAAAATTATATTGCAAACAAAAGTTTAATGATTTATTTTATTGATCATATTTAAACAAACAAATCTCATTAACATTTTTAGTTTACTCTAACTTTGATTTCTTCATTCATTAACCTTTATCTCTATATGATTCTCATATTTATCTCTATGATTCTCATATCTCGAGTTTTTCAATTTTGCTTTAAAAGGCGAATAGTCCCTCCTTCTAATTTGGTTTAGTATGTAAATTTTTCATCATTTCTAGTTGATCTAAATATTGAACAAAATGTTTTTCATAGCATTTTATGATAGCATCTTTTCCCACGCCCCATTTGGCCATACAGAAATCTTTAACAAGTTCAAGGATGGTGATGGGAATTTTGGCAAATTGCTCATCGCCGACGTGCAAGGATTACTAAGTCTATTTGAAGCTTGCCATCTGAGGTATCATGATGATGATAATTTGGAGGATGCACTTGCCTTTACTACAACTCAACTTGAATTAGCTGATAAAAGGAAAGCAAGCCTTCATCTTAAAAAAAAAAAAGTAAGTCATGCCCTAAATCAGCCAATCCATAAGGGAATGTCAAGGCTAGAGGCGAGGCGTTACATTCCACTCTACCAAGAAGAGCCTTCACATAATGAAGTCCTACTGTCCTTGGCTAAGCTTGATTTCAACTTAGTGCAAGAGCAACACCAAAAGGAACTCGGCAACCTTACAAGGTTAATTTCATGATGACATGTCTGAAGTAGCTACATATTCTAAGAAAACAAAATTTCCATAGATTGATTCATGCAATTTAAATTATCATCAACAAAAAATCATTTGTAAGTGACGAGGAGCATTAATCTCTTTGGATCATCGGTCTAAAGTTCTTTTTATATATAAACTCAAAATTTTGTCCATGCTATGTTTGCCTTAAATAGGATTTGTTGGTATGCTGTAGGTGGTGGAAGGGTTTAGATGTACAAAGGAAGTTTCCATTTGCTAGAGATAGGCTTGTGGAGCTGTATGTGTGGTGGTTAGGAGAATATTACGAGCCAGAGCATGAAGCCGCGAGGGAAATACTAACCAAATTGTCCAGCGTTAGTTCCATTATTGATGACATCTATGATGTCTATGGAACATGGGAAGAACTAGAACTATTCACCGAAGCAATTGAAAGGTACAATTTGCGCTTGGATGTTTTTCTCAATTTACCAATTCTAAACTTGTTTATTCTAATTTGATGGATTGTCAACTTCGGTCACAACTTGAGCTTAGGTGGGATGTCGATGCCAAAGATGGATTGCCAGAGTACATGCAAGAGTGTTACAAGGTAGTTCTTGATTTGTATGATGAAATTGGCTATGAATTCTCCCAAAAAGGACATTCACATCGCCTCTTCTATGCAAAAGAAGTGGTAAGCCATTTGATGTACATCAATCAAATACAATTTTTATTTTGTCCACTTGTAACAAAATATTGGGTTTCTAGATAGGGATGAGAGACTATCATATATCTTAGTCCACCAAACGCTTTAACATTCAAATATTGACGTAGATTTACATTTGAGAATGAATTCTCAGATGAAAAATCAAGCGAGGGCATATTTCGTCGAAGCCAAATGCTTCCACCAAAACCACGTACCGACAATGGAGAGAGTACATGTCCATTGCATTACCCAGCTCTGGTACTGTATCGATACTGGCATGGTCATTTCTGGGATTGGGAGATATTGTAACAAAAGATGTTTTTGATTGGCTTTTATTCAACGACCCCAAGATGGTGAAGGCTTCGTCAATAATCGGTCGCCTCTTGAATGACATTGCTGGACACAAGGTTTGTAAAAGATATACCAGCAAACACCATTAGTTTTTCCAAATTTTATCTAATTAATTTTCTCCACAGTTTGAGCAAGAGAGAGGTCATGTGGCATCTGCAGAGGAGTGTTTCATGAAACAATATAGAATTACCGAGGAAGAGGCTATGAAGGAACTCCGTAAACAAGTGACCAATGCATGGAAGGACATTAATGAAGAGCTGCGCCGTCCAACTGTTGTCCCCATGCCAATGCTAGTGCGAATTCTCAATCTTACACAAGCCCTGCACATGATGTATACTGGTGAAACAGATCACTACACTAATGCTGGAACCAAGATGAAAGAGCACGTGACTTCTCTGTTGGTCAATCCGTTGCCAATGTGATGGTTTGGGGGAGCATTAGACATCTGCGAATCTGCTCTGTGTGCAATTTGAATTGGGTGTTTACATTTGACCATTGCTTTTCTCTGGCCTGAGGGCCCCTTTCTTTTCTAGAGTTCGAATTGAGGAAAAAATGAGTCCGTAAAAATGTTGCATTAGAATATATTAAGCTATGTCTGGTTCAGTTCCTCGATCGATATATTTGCTTATGATGGTCTTCGTTCTCTTTGATCAGCACAAACTATAATAATTAACAGAACTAGAAAGCAAGTTTCGCATTTTCGGACAATGTTGCTGACATTCAAAAATAAAAATAATTCAAGTCCTTGTAGATCGACGTGGTGTTGGTAATTGAGTTGTCAATAGAGCAATCAATAAGTATAGTTGCAAATTGATAAACCACCGATCTTTGGTGTTATGTTACCAACGACACTGTTAGAGAGGCGATGATTGATGAAACCGATTGTTGATATATGATGGTAAATGGTCAATTATACCGTAAAAGATGTGAAGCAAGGACTGTAAAAGAATACTATCTTGATGGTTGAGCTGGATGATATTCAAGGGATCGTAACTGCTTATGGAGAAGGTTGTGCAGTTCAAGACAACCAAGAATTTCAGGGACAGTTGAAATTTGTATAAGGACCAACAATTAATAAACACTTAAAGAATTTTTCAATTTAAGTTCATCAATTTATTAATTTTATCCTCAAATTCTTTAGATTTACCTTTATTTAGAGTTAATGATCCTTGTTACGCAAATTATTTCCTGTCCAAATCACCATAGATCCGATTCATTGAAAAAACTAGAAATCCAACCTTTGGAGAAATGTATTCATTGATGATACAATTGCGATGTAATATCTTTTTGACATGGTTGGTCAGGCCATAGTGGTTTCGATTTGAGTAAGCGCAATGGCACGGTCGAGGAGTCAAGAGCCTTGAAATTTTGTCAGTGACGATAATCAGTCCCCACAATGCAGCAATTACAGGTTTGCTTAATTGGAGTTATTAGCCGTTCAAGCAGCAGCAAAGCAAAACCAAGGGGAGAATATTGTTGACATTTCGAGAAATCTCACCTATGAAAAGAGGGGGGAGTTGGAACCAAATTCGATAGTCAACTATGTGACGTAGTCGAGGTCCGAGGAACCACAGAATGACATAGTCAACTATGCCGTAAATCACCATGCCGGAGTGATTAGGCCTATAATTGTTAATGTGATGTAAATGGTGAACTTTCAATTCTTATATCGTGCTTTAGTTACGTACACCATGAGAATCTAGCAGAGGCCTTAGGTCACCAACGGCTAAAAACTCCAATATAGTTGGCCTTGTTAATGGGAATGATTAAAGTAACCTTGTTCACGCTAACACAAGTGGAAGTAATAACAATTCGGCAATCCGGAACATTTAAAAAAATGTGCCTTTGCCAAATGCTGAAAATCAAAGGCTAGTTGGACCGGTACCTAATGACGACAACGTGAGACCATTTGGTAATACAATTCTACCACCTGGTGGTGTAGCAATTCCATAGAATTTGGGACCATACCATACGGGCCTCAATTGTCGGTGGATAATCAGGCAAGACCACCTTCTCTGCTTAGGGGGCAGGATGGTCAGGCTTTGCAAGCCCAAGATTCTCAAAAGGGATTAGTGCATAATTGAACAAATGGCCAGTATGGTAATGCAACGTATGGGCCTTTATGGAGGTGTTATCAGGCCTATGTACCAAAAACCATACCCATATTAGGTTGACACTGTCCAGTACCCAGGAGGTTATAAGATACGTGACTTTAATGTGTCTATTGGTGAAGACAATTAATCAACAGTAGAGCACATTAGCAAGTTTCTAGCTCAATGTGGGGATGTTAATCATGATGGTTGTATGAAGTTAAGGTTATTACCTCTAACTTGCCCCCTAACTCAATTGATAATTGAGATTAAGATGGAAAGCCTGTCTCATGCCCAACTTTTATAGAATAATCTTTGAAGTGACAGTAGCAAATTGGCTAGTTTAGGCAGTACAACAATGAATCTATGGACCAATAAATTGCTCAATTAAAAAAAATTAAGAAATCAATATTTGTTCTCACTTGATGAAAGAAAGTTTACCGCATTGTCTTTCAATGGGTTAAAGTTTGCAGCAAGAGAGCGACTTTTTTTTTTTCTTTTTGGTCGATATAGGGATATCATTCATTAAACCCGAGCCCACCCACAAGAATAAGGGGCATCAAAAGACAGGGTCTCCCAAAAAGTGGAAGGGGGTTTAGAAACCCAATTTAGGGGAAGGTTCTACATCAAAAGGTCTTTATAACCTAGTCTACCGGTCTATATGAATTGCGGGAGTAAATGATTGATTCTAAGCTCTCACAAAGGGCCAAGAGGCCAATACATTCAATGATAAGTGGCTCAACATCCCAAGGACAAAGGGAAGAATCTTTGGGATAGCTCACCAAAGAGAGTGACTTGAAGGCCAACAATTTAACGAGTTGTTCCAGTTGACTGCAATGGTGGCAAAATATGAGAATCTTATAATAGAAAAGGATAGAAAGTCCTATAAAGGTTATAAACATATAGTAACTTGATTGTGAAGATGATTCTGATAATGATTTTGACTAGAAATAGATGTGGCTATAATGATGCTTGATAAACTTTATGTTTGTCAAACCTTAAAACCTGCCCTCGTCAAGGAAATTGTAATGGCCAAGGCAAAAGATAACCAAAGATATTTATTTGATGTATGTAAGTTGAATGAGATATTTGACTTAATTTTAGAAGATAATTTAATAACACTAAGTGAGGGTCGGATCATCCCGAATGACATGCCACCTCAAGTGGTTTAGGTCCCACAAATTGGAGAGGCAGTCAAGGTATGTTCCACCGTGGATGGTCTAGGTTCCTCGACCAATTATGTATGAGAGGGTTGATATCCCTAATAAGAAACCAAAAAGAAGTTGTTTAAAGAATGTATGAATAGAGAGATCCTGAAACTGGTATTGTCGCGACCTAACCTCAGGTGCACCACCTAGAGTTTGGCTAATGGATTACTAAGCCTAAACTTAGCTTAGGCTTTCTCAAGCTCATACCAATTCACGACTTAGATTCAAGTTCTTAACATGTAAATGATTTTTCAATTAGGAGTCACCACTAATCTATTTTTGGTAGATCGATTAGAAACCCAAGTAAAGTAACGAAAGATTTACTTTACTAGATTGTGAGTTCGGGAACTTGATTACGCTAGATTTCTCTAATGCCCTTTCGGTACATTTCTTTTTTATTTCGAAAAAATGTTTTGCAAGTAGCTTGAGTTGATTTTAATTTACTTTCCTAACATGTGGGGTGACCATATGGTTGCGCAAACCACTAATTTAACACCCAAATAAAGTAATAAATAAATTATGGGACTTACATCATAGTAACAAAAGCATCTACAATGTTAGATAAGAATTCACATCAATAGTGCAAGATATAATTTCTAATTGACACGCAATCACTTAATCTTTTTCAAGATTTTCTTTTATTTAAATGAAGCCTATAAATTATCTGCAATGCAATGCAATGCAATGACGTACAAAATTATTTTAACTAAAATGACATGCAACATGCAACCTAAAATGTGAACTATATGTCACGCGACATTTATTAAAAGACCTAATCTAGTGATATGAAATGATTAATGCAACTATTCTAACATTTACACATTTAGATAACATGCACTGGATGACCTAATTCTACATGACATGTGTATGATAATTTTTATGTTTTCTTTTATTTTTAATTAAATTTCGAAATTAAAATTACTCAATATTTAAACATGCAATTTCAATTAATGAAAGGAAAAACTAACATCCTAAATTACTGTTTTTTTTTTTTTTGGGATTTTTATTTAAAAAATTCGAAATAAATAAATTTCCAATTATAAACATGCAAAATAACCCTAAAACAAGCAATATTCTAATATGAACCTAATCTAACTCAAATATATTTTTTTGGGTTTTCTTTTGCAGAAACAAAATCAATTCAAAACAACACAACAGCAAATCATGCAAGATATAATTGATATCCATCTAATAAATTGACGGATCATATCTCGCACATGAGATCGAAATGGTTAATTTTAACAAAAATCGCGAATCGTATCTCGAACGTGAGATCAGATTGACGATTTTTCCGTGTGATTGCGAGTCATATTTCGGGCATGAAATCGGACTATAAATCATATGCATGTTGTGAAATGTTGGGAATAACGGATCCCCGAAAAGCGGATTCGACACCGAATCGAACCCCTAAATCAATGCGGAAGACGAAGCCCAAGAAAACGACACGTATCACCGATCGTAAAGCACACCATGGATTCGAGCGTACCTTGTTAGCCACAGATTAAACACCGACGCCAATGGAGGAAGAGAATCCGGTCCTGTTCGATCCGAGGAGGCAAAATTCCTTCAAGCGCTTCACTGTTTTACTTTGAAGGAAACGGGAGAGAGGGAGAGCAAGCGTAACAACGTACGTCTTTTTCTTTTCAATAAAACCGTAAGTTTTTTCTCTCTCTCTCTCCTTTTATACCCCCTTCTTTCCACGGGCCTTGTTCCCGTGGGCCGGGCTTTGGGCCCAACTTGGGCGGACAGGGGCCTTAAGCCCAATTAAATAAAGCCTTCATCTCCCACTCGCACATGGTGGGCCGAACAGATTCTCTTTACCTCTCTTCAACATTCATATGGTGAATAATCCGTGCGACCAAAGATACTTTGAGAGCTCGTTGCTATACATCTCGTTAGGAATATATAGCAGCTCATAATGGGCGTCTCACTCGAGTAGATTTAGTATGCGTACCTAGATCGATCGATCACATTTATATCTCCCTTGATCTCTTTTAAACAATGATATATATATTGTATTCACAATTATAATTATCACAAAGACAGTCATAATTGGTCGATCAGTGAATACAAAACCACAATGTGATTTTCCAAAATCGATCTTCCTCTTTCCTTCAAACTCTCAATTTCAGTCCACTTGCTTTTCTAGAAATGCCCCATTAGATCGAATCATCTCATGACCATTGGCAACACCCTAAGATAGCAAACACTAAATAGAAACCTTGAGAATAAGTAAGAGTCTTGAGGGGACTAAAAAATTGAGGAACTCTTTTCCTCAAGAGTCTCACACGTCATAAAAGTTGAGATCAAACTTTTTGCCACTCTTATTGGTCGTCTCTTGCATACGTAGTATGAAATACGTATTACGGTATTTAACTCCTTTCCCATGGAGCGTATGTCTACATTTTTCAATACCGTACAGATGATAGTTCGGACATACCTAATGTCTAACTTGAGTTCACGTATCTACTCAATCACAAAATTCATCAGAACTCACATCTGGCATCTTAGACAGATAGAGTAAAATATGTGGGGTATTTTACTTTCGGACATCGTAAGAATTATGTCCTTATCTTAACACTCAGTTAAGGCGACATTCGTATTTTAAGCTTGAGCTCTCGATTATCACCTAGATAATAAGCTTAAAAACAGTCTCATCTCTATTTATCACACAAGAAATAGAGGCGATTACCCGTGTGAGTGGGCTAATCTTATATCTGTCCGACATACTTCTCAACTTAAAATAATGCACTGAACATTAAGATGCATAAAGATCACATATAGATTCATAGGCATTAATCAATGAAAAACAAAATTTCATAAATGTGAACAACTCGGGGAAATTACAATATCCAAGACATCGACTCTACGCAATCCTAGAGATTTTACATGACCACAAAACACATCTCTAGGTATTGGCTTTGTCATAGGATCTCGCTACCATTCTATGCGTAGATATGTACCGTAAGTTCACATCCTTTCGTGCAACCATATCTTTTACAAAGTTATACTTGGTATCTATATGTTTGGTCTTGCCATGATACTTTGGATCTTTGGTGTACGCTATAGCTGCTTGGCTATCACAATTAACCAATAATTGATTTGCAGCTTTCTCAATAACACCTAAATGATCCAAGAATCTCTTAAGCCAAACTCCTTCTTGTACCGCGCCGATAATGCCACGAACTCAGCTTCCATCGTGGATAAGGCTATACACGTTTGCTTCTTCTTTGCTCCATGATATGGCGCCATTGTTCGAAGAAAGCAAATCCCAGGTAGATTTTCTTTCATCTAAATCTCCTCCCCAATCAGCATCTGAATAGCCTTCAAGTCGCAGATCCTTTCCTTGGTAATTCAACTTGAAATCAGCAGTTCCCTTCAGATACCTCAGTATTCTCTTCATGGCTTTCCAATGTGCTGGACCCGGGTTGGATTGGTATCTACTCACCATTCCAACCGCAAAACATATGTCGGGTCTTGTACACATCATAGCGTACATCAAGCTCCCAACAGCACTAGCATAAGGAACATGTTTCATTTGTTCCTTCTCTTGTGGAGTCCCTGGACACAGTCTATGGCTCAATCCTTCACCTTTTGCAATAAGAGTGTCTACGGGTTTACAATCTTGCATACGAAATCGTTCAAGAACCTTATTTATATAGGTTTCTTGCGAAAGAGACAACGATCTCTTCGAATGATCTCTTGAAATCTTAACTCCAAGAATGTATGCAGCTTCACCCATATCCTTCATCTCAAAGTTAGAAGACAACCATCTCTTGACGGTACTAACCAACTCCATATTGCTTCCGGCAATTAGTATATCATCAACATATAATGATATGATCACAAATTGATCCTTGGATCTTTTGATATATACACAATGATCATCATCAATCATTGTAAAATCATATGCCATTATGGCATTATGAAAACGTATATACCATTGTCTTGATGATCGCTTAAGGCCATATATCGACCTCAAAAGTCGACATACCTTTTCTTCTTGGCCTTTCACTATGAAACTAGCAGGTTGTTCCATATATATTTCTTCCTCCAATTCTCCATTGAGGAAAGCAGTCTTTACATCCATTTGATGTAACTCAAGATCCAGACTAGTCACTATTGCCAGAATAATGCGAATCGAGGTAAATCTCACTATAGGAGAAAACGTATCTTCATAATCAATTCCTTCCTGTTGATTATACCCCTTCGCCACAAGGCGAGCCTTATGCCTTTCTATCGAACCATCAGCCTTTCGCTTTATTTTGAGAACCCATTTGTTCCCAATAGCTCTGCGTCCTTTTGGAAGATCAACCAGTTCCCAGACTTGGTTTGATTCCATTGACTCCATTTCCTCTTCCATTGCATTAATCCATTTTTCCTTACTATGGTACTTCAGAGCCTCATTGATATTTCTTGGCTCATCCTCATCTTGTGGAGCAACCATAAAAGTTTCCCCTTCAATGTCAAAACGTCGATGGGGAATACTTTGGCGACTTGTTCGCCGTATGGGAGATTGTACACTTTGCACATCATTCCCTATTGTGCTCCCACTTGGATGAACTCCACTAATATCTTTATCTTGATTCAAGGTTTCAAATAGGGAGTTATATTCCCCTATTTCGCCCTTCTTAGGAAACTCATCCTCTAAGAATGTTACATCTCGAGATTCATATTCAGTTATACTCCCACTTTCCTGCTCACCAATGAACACATACCCTTTCGAATGTTCCGAGTATCTTATGAAAATACTCTTCTTTCCTCCGGGGACCTAATTTCCCAAACTTATGAGAGGACTCATGTGTATAGGCAGCACAACCCCATGGCTTAAGAAAACTTAAGTCCGGTTTTCTACCTGTCCATAACTCATATGGAGTGGAAGTAACTGATTTGGAAGGCACCCGGTTAAGTATATAGACAAAGCAGATTAATAACGCATCACTCCAAAAGGTGATAGGTAAATTAGCATGCGCCATCATGGACCTAACCATTTCCAAAAGTAGGGTTCGTTTCTTCTCTCCGCAACACCATTTTGTTGAGGAGTATACGGAATAGACAACTGTCTTTCTATTCCTTTTTCATCACATAATTTTCTGAACTCATCGATAAATATTCTCGACCTCGATCGGATCTCAATGCTTTTATTTTCTTGTCTAATTGATTCTCTACCAGGTTCATAAACCTTTTAAAACAACTTATTGCTTCAGATTTATGAGAAATCAAATAAACATATCCGAATCGAGTATAATCATCAATAAATGTGATAAAATAAACAGCCCCATGCCTTCCTCTCACATTCATTGGACCACAGACATCAGAATGGATTAAATGCAGAGGAAATTTAGCTCTTTTTCCTTTTCCAAATGGTTTTCGTGTTGCTTTCCCTTCTAGGCAATGCTTACATACGGGCAAATCGACTTTTTCAATATTGCCCAACAAGCCCTCTTTGGCTAGTCTATTCATACATTGTTGGCCAATGTGACCAAGTCTTGCATGCCACACATTCACATCATTATCATATTTATTAGGAGACGTGAGAAGGGAATAACAAATATTAGCATTAACATAATCAACATCTAATACAATAAAACCATCTAGAAAATAGCCACAACCATAGTAATTTGTATTCAAAAACAAATTCACATCTCTACTACGAAGTTCATATTAAAACCTAATCTAACCAACACTAATACGAGACACTAAATTCCGACGAATCTCCGGAGCATACAAAGACATCATGAAGGAACAAAGTGCGTCCACCACGCTTCGCCTTGGCATGTGCCAATTCCTTTCACTTCAGCTTTGGAGTTGTTTCCCACATAGATCCACTTAGTTCCAGTAGGTACTCGTCGGAATTCCACGAAGGATCCTCTATCCTTCGCTACATGGTCCGTCGTCCCTGAATCCACAGTCCATAAAGGATTAGACTTAGTTAAGAACACAGAACTTGACACATAAGCAAAGTTCTGAAAAGTACAAGGGGTGCATACCTTCTTTGGCTCACGACAGTCGCGAGCATAGTGACCCTTCTTGTCACAGTTGTAGCATTTCACCCTTGCTAGCTTTTTCATGTGAGGACGCTTTCCTCTATCATGTTGGTTAAATTTGGGTTTCTTCCCTGAAGGACCAGCTTCTTCCTTGCCTTTACCCTTATCAAACCAGTTAGGGTGCTTGCGCTTGGAGCTCGAAGCTCCATTTGAGCTAGAACCAGCATAATAAAGCTTAGCATCTGGCTTAGCTGCCAACAGGCGGTCCTCTTCCAGCTCAAGATGACGCATTGCATCCTCAAATGTTTTGATATTTTCATTATGAGTCAGGTGCACCTTCATATGCTCCCAACTCGAGGCAAGGAACGAATCACCTGCTTGCACTCGCTGTTCATCCGTGAGGACATGGCCGGCGTCTCTCGGCTCGGTTATCATATTTGACATCTTTCTAAGATGTTGCTTCATGGTCTGACCATGAGACTTCTTATAAGAGTCAAATCTGATAGTGAGCTGCCTCAGTCTAGTCACCGAAGTATAACCAAACCTAGCTTCAAAGTGCCTCCCACATTTCTTTGGCATTGTCAAAACGCCGAAACTCTCGCATGACATCATTTTCCATGCCGCTCGGCAAGAACGTGATGCGAGCTAGAGAGTTCATTCTTTTCCACACGAAAAAGCTTCTTTGTCCTTTTTGTGCTTTGTTCGGTGGGTCCCTCTTCGGGTTCTACCATGGTCATGACAAGAGCCTCAAGTGCTTCTTGCTCTTCCAAAGACATCTTTGGATTTTCATTTGCCAAATCTCATAGTTGTCACCATTGAGCTTTTCACCTTTGTTCGGCTCGGCAACTATGCTCTTTGTGGTCAAGCCATTGATCCGAACAAATCGACAAATATGCATGAATTATTAATGCCTATCATTTATGCATCCCTATTTGCATAGACCCATCATATTAATGAATAATTTCAAGTAAGGCTTTAGAATCAAAAGGTCACTACGTTTCCAATCATCCTCCAAAAATCCTAACTTAAAACTATCATTAATATAATTGTCATATGCAAAATCAATTCTATGAAGTTACAAAAACTTCTATAACTACCCTCAGCTAATTACCCACAACAACCAGCAATAACAGAAAGCAACAGATAAATAATATCCAATAAAACAATAATGCTTTCAATCAATACAAATAGGTAGTAATCATTACATAATATGTCCATAAATCACACTTAACATATATTAGTCAATACAACTAACACCAAGTCAGCACACGAACTGGGAAAGATCCTATTTTGTTCAATTTCTTGATCTTTTCCCTTGAAACAATACAGTAATATTCATTTACAAAATTCATCACAATTTTCTTATAGGAAGCAACTCCGTTGACATCCCATATGCGATTCAACACATCTTGCCATTCAGGTGGAAGAGTGTTTATGAAAAATCGCACCATCTCTGACTGTGACATAGGACGACCATTCCATATGACCTGTTGAATTTTCACGTTGACATCAAGGACGTGATCAATTAAGTCACCGCTCTCCCATCGATGATCGATCGCCCTTATCGCCTTTAGACAAAGATTTCCTTTTGTTCACCCAGAATCGCGCGAATAGGTGTGCGCAACCTCAGGGGAGGCATTGTTCCTGCAACAAATGCAGAACAAATAAGGGATTACATATAATCCTCATAGACTTAATTGAAAAAGAAACACATTCTTTTCCTTTTTTTTTTTTTTTGGTCAACGGTCAAAGTCAACGGTCAACGGTCAACGGTCAAGTCAACGGTCGTCAACGGTCAACGGTCGTCGGTCGCCGGACCGGTCTGACCGGACAGGCCGGCCGGACCGCTCGGGCCGGTCGGACCGGGTCGAACGGATCGACCGCACGTACCGCGCGCGTGCGCGGGATGACGTCACGCAGACGTCATCCGGCACGTGCCGGGCGCGTGCCTGTCCGCGGTCGGGTCGGGTCGTCGCCCGGCCAACCGACGTCATTGCTGACGTCATTTATGACGTCACCCTAGCGGTTATTGGCCGTTGGGTGACGTCATGATGACGCGTCGACACGCCGGTCCGCGGACCGGGCGCGCGGTTCGCGCCGCCGCCGGCAGCCGCGCACGTGCCGGCGGCCGCCGACCGGCGCGTGTGCCGCACGCTCCGGGCGAGCCAGCGCTGCCAGGCACGTCGCACCCACACGTAGCGGCTTCCGGCCGCGCGTGTGGGCGCGTGCGGCGTCTCCCAGCGGCGCTCGACGCATCTCCGGACTCGTCTCGGCGTCGCCTTTCTTCCTATGCCATCACAATTTGATTTCGACTTACGAAAAGTCGGAAAAATGGCCGAACAACGCTCGGGTGTTAGGAATTCTCGCCCTATCCGTACGGCCGAAGGTATTTTTGCGAAAATCAATCAAAAAAGCATCAAATTGATCGGGAAAACGTGAACTTGGGCTCTGATACCAATGTTGGGAATAACGGATCCCCGAAAAGCGGATTCGACACCGAATCGAACCCCTAAATCAATGCGGAAGACGAAGCCCAAGAAAACGACACGTATCACCGATCGTAAAACACACCACGGATTCGAGCGTACCTTGTTAGCCACAGATTAAACACCGACGCCAATGGAGGAAGAGAATCCGGTCCTGTTCGATCCGAGGAGGCAAAATTCCTTCAAGCACTTCACTATTTTACTTTGAAGGAAACGGGAGAGAGGGAGAGCAAGCGTAACAACGTACGTCTTTTTCTTTTCAATAAAACCGTAAGTTTTTCTCTCTCTCTCTCTCCTTTTATACCCCCTTCTTTCCACGGGCCTTGTTCCCGTGGGCCGGGCTTTCTGGGCCCAACTTGGGCGGACAGGGCCTTAAGCCCAATTAAATAAAGCCTTCATGAAATTAGGAAGATTTTCCAATTTAAGAGGCTACTCAAGATTACAGATAGGACTATATATCCTGAACTTCGGTGCATCGAGATATTTTAAATAAGGAAACGGAATATTCAGAAATCAAATTACACAATTTTTTTACCTAATTCGAATATTGGCTTCCAAATTTGAACTATGCGCAATTGGATTGGGATTGCAATCGGCTCCTCGACAGTGAACAGTAATAGTAGCAAGGTGGTGGCAAACGGCATTGATCTCATCGTCGGGACACGAGCACACGTGGTTTAGTCATGACAAAGATTAAGCAAAAACCTGCAAATAAAAATCAAAATTATGCTGGTTCTTGACTGAGAGCTTGTTGGACCACCACTATTGCATCGCTCGTGCGTAAATCGGAACTGGGTATTTACCAAAATATCTGAACGTTGGTCAAGGAGGTTGTCTTGCGCAGCAACAGGGACCCATAGAGATGTTGACTTTGCTAATGCAGGGGTGTTTGAAGCGTTGGACTATTATTGGGATGGAACTTTGTGGCATCAAACCCATTGAATGGGATAAACTGAACGTTAGGGGTGTGCAATAGAAACCGCCCGAACCAAGAACTAGCCGGACCAGACCGGACCAAACCGGTCAGTTTCGAGCGGTTCTAGAGGGTCTCGGTCCGGTCTCAGGTTCCTATTTTTGGAATCGGTGACTAGTTGGTCCGGTTCCTAATTTCAAGGTCGGAACCAGATCAACCGGACCAACTGGACCGGACCGACCATTTATACATACATATATATATATATATTAGTTTATGAACTAATCTACAGTATTCATCACCATCAAATTCAATTTTCCTCTCATAACTCTAAGCTAATCCTTTAGGTTTTCTTTTCCAAATTTTGCAATTCTTACTTTCCCTTTCCTTCTTGTAACCCTAACCCTTTTTTTTTTAGTTTCTGCTATAATCTACGGTAGCCATCACATCAACTTCCATTTTCCCAAATTTTGCAATCCAATATAGCGGCAATTCTCACTTTGTCTTTCCCTCTCAAAACCATAACCCCTCCCCTCTTGCTCACTCGACGCCTCGCCCCCAACGCCTCACCTCACACCTCACTCGCTCTGACGCTCGGCTCTCTTCCTTCGAGTGCCTCGTCGCAACATCTCGCCTCACACCTCACTCCCTCGAACGCTCAGCTCTCTTCCTCCTCTGAGTGCCTAGCCACAATGTCTCGCCTCACACCTTGCTCCCTCGGATGCTCGGCTCTCTTCCTCCTCCGAGCACCTTGCCCCGACGCCTCACTTCACACCTTGTTCGCTCTGACGCTCGGCTCTCTTCCTCCTCCGAGCACTTATCCACAAGGTCTCGCCTCACACCGCGCTTGCTTGGACACTCGGCTCTCTTCCTTCTTCGAGCCCGATGCCTTGCTCGCTCTAATGCTCGACGAGTGCCTTGCCTTGACGCCTCACTTGCTCTGACGCTTGGCTCTCTCCCTCCATTGCTTTGCTTGAGATCTGCGCATTTAGGCTTGGGTCTCTTCCTCTTGTGCTTTGCCCGAGATCTATGTATTCCTGCTCTTTGGAGTGATATTTGCTTCTTGACTGGCACAAGTGTGTTTCTCGGCTTCACTTTCGTTGGTTTTAGATCATTGTCTTTTTGTAGCGTTTGTTTTAGTATGATCTCACTTGATATAGGTGCGGCGGTCTCATCGGAGTTTGCTTGGTTGTTCAGTCTCTAAATATGTCTGTTGATAGGTCGTGCAAAGCATGTAGCAGTAAGTCACAGCCTCCCGTAGTTGCAGCCTTGCCTCATGCCTAGCTTCGATCGAGTTGCTTAAGCCTCAACGTCGACACCTTCCCCTCTCACAACCTTGCCTCCGGCCTTACTCGACGCTTAAACACCTTTCCATCGTCAAAATTGGTACCTTTTCTCTTTCTTCACAAGTTGTGAAAATTTTAATTGCCAATTGATTGATTAATCCGGGGGCAATCCTATGATTGTCAAGAATGAGTTTGATTTAGAGGCACTGAGGTTCTGACCAATCCTATGATGGTCAGGAAAGAGTTTGGTTCAAGGGCACTAAGGCTTATGTTGTCATGTTTGATCTCTTTGGTCTGTTGATGCAAATTGTGGATGGTATTTTGATTCAAGGATTTTGATTGGAATCGCTTGTATGCTTTGACTAGTTATGAATTGGTGGAAGTCTTCAATTTTCCTTTTTCGAACGAGTTTGTGTTAGAGGAGTTGTAGTTTTGGAGTGTTCATTCAGCCCTTTTTCCATTAGCATTCTCTATTCGATCGGTTTAAGTATATGAAATTCTGTTTTTGGTCTGTCTATGGTCCATTTTGGAGGAAAAAGTATCACTTTGGCTGCTAGAAATCTATTCTTGCTCGAGTTGCAACTTAATATTTGCGTAATTTTTTAGTATCTATTTTGGTAGATATAGTTATATGATAAATATAGACATGACATTAAGAAGTAACGCTACAATCATATCTTTAGTATCCCTATTGCTGTAAATGAATATGACGGTTTGATAGCTCATTATAGTGTTTTGCTTGATTCAGACGATCTATTTATATGTTAATGGAAGTGGATCAATCAAATGATAATATGAATCCTATAATGGACTCACTAGAACATGAATGTGAAGAAATTCAAAACCTCGAAGTGGCATTCAACATAAACAAGGTATCTAATACTTGTCTTCCTAGTTCGAACATTAGTAGTTTGGCTTCATTTTCACAAGGGCAAAACTGAGAAGGAGAAAACTATGGTGATTTGCAATTATTGTAGGGTCAAGTATACGTACTTTGTTGATAATGGTACTTCCGTTATGTTGAAGCACTTGAAAAGGTGCAATAAGCATCCTCACAACATAGATAAGAAGCAAAAAAATTTCACCCCATGTAAAGTACAAGGGATAACAATGGGAAATACCAGTACTGATGGTAGTGCAAATGTCTTATCAGCATGGAAAATCGATCAAAATCGTTGTAGACAAATGCTTGTTCGAATGATAATAAACGTATGAACTACATTTTTCGATGGTTGAGCATGTTGAATTCTGTGATTTTATTGATCAGTTACAACCTCTCTTTCATCATATATGACGATTTATAATGGTTAGAGATTGCATGAAGTTATATCATTGTGAGAAAAAAAGTTTGAAGACTTACTTTGACAAGCTTAAGTCTAGATTGCACTCACGACTGATACATGGAGTTCCATCGAGAATTTAAATTATTTATATCTCATCGCACATTTTATTGATGACGACTGGAAATTGCACAAAAGAATAATCGATTTTATGGTGATGCCTAGTCATAAGGGCAATGATATTGGAAAAATGATTGAGAAATACATCTATGAGTGGGGAAAAGAGAAAAAAAGTGTCAACAATCATTGTGGATAATGCTAGTTTTACTGATGTTGCCATTGGTTTTTTTAAGGAAAAATTATCAAGAGATAGGCTATTAATCTTAGAAGGTGATGTTTTACACATGAGGTGCACAGCTCATATTTTAAACTTGATTGTGAGGGATGGATTGACCGAGGTGCGTGATTCTATTACACGTATTCAAAATGTGGTTAAATATGTAAGAAGTTCTTCCATGAAAGCTAAAACATTTCAATGTTGCATTGAAAGTGAGATGATTACTTATATGGATTCAATTTGTCTTGATGTCACAACTAGATGGAATTCTACTTATCTCATGTTAGACACTGCCTTAAAATTCAAAAAAGCTTTTAAAATGATGGAAAAATATGATCATTCTTTCTTAAGTGAGCTTGACTATAACACTCATAAACATGAAGATTAAGAATATACCAGAATTCTTTCAGTATTTTTAAAGAAGTTTAATGATGCTACCAACAAGATGTCTAAGACTCTATATATCACTACGAATGATTATTTTAATGAGATAGCAACTTTATATAAAACTTTGAAACAAGCGAAGAAGGTTTCGGATCTTAGTTTGAAAGTTATGGTTGTAAAGATGAAGGAGAAGTTTGACAAATACTATGGGAGCTTTGAAAAAGTGAATATGATGGTGTTAATTACAGTGATATTGGATCTAAGAAGAAAGATGAGCTATGTGCGGTATTATTATAGATTAATCTATGATGATAATGCGAAAGATGATGAAATGTATGATAAGGTGAGAATTGCCCTAGAAATATTATTTCATTTTTATGAAAAATCTTATTTTTAGTTCTTGTGATAGAAATTTGGTTGGTCAACTTTTTATTAATATTGATAGTAGTTGGGACTTGATAACCATGAGGAGGGTAAGAAGGATAATCTTGATTTGGTTGAGGATTTCAATTCAGACAAGGCATTTGATATCTTTCTTCGCGAAGAAAAAAAAAGTGTCCGCAGGTAAGCTATCTGAACTTGATAAGTATTTTAAAGCCGAACGTGAAGAAAGCCGTGATCTTGACCTATTGATATGGTGGAAAACTATTAGCCAAAAGTTTAAAATCCTTTCTTTGATGGCTTTAGATATTTTATCTATTCTTGTAACAACTGTTGCTTTGGAGTTGACTTTCAGTACATCTACTCGTGTGCTTGATGGCTTTCAAAATTCTTTAACTCCTACAATGGTGGAAGTTTTGATTTGCACTCAAGATTGGTTAAGAGAGGTTACCATGCCGATTAATATTGAAGAGTGCATTAAGATTGCGAAAGGATTTGAACGGGGTAAGTCATCGATGTATCTTTTTATCTTGTAATTATTTTGTATATCTAATAAGTGAATGCTCTATTTAATATTTTGTTTTGTTAAATATGAATTATGTTTATTCAAAGCTTACTAGTAAATAGAGTTTGCAAGTTCAAGTGGAAGAAATATATGTGGTGAGATTTTTCATTAATTATTTGAGTTCAATTAAAAGTAATTCTACTTTAAAACTAATATTGAGTTATCATATATACTTATTGCAGGACTATTAGCAAGTTTTGGGCTCTTGGCTTTGATCATAATTTGCTTGCTTGAACAAAGAATATATTCCCCTCGGACCATGCAACATTGAGTAATTCAGCGAGATGTATGGAGTTTGGTAGTTTAATATTGAATGTCTTTCTCTTGTGCTAATTTTGGAATTTGATTTTGTTTTTTATTCCATGGAGGATTTGTTCTAGATTAGTTATGACCGCTAATGGATGGTATTGAACAATGGCCAAACGGTGTGTTGAATTTTTGTTGAGTTTTGATTCTGTTTTGTCTTTGTTTTTTGCCTCTCTAATTATATTTATGTTCATGAGAATGAAGGTGAGTGTGTGAAGTATGTTTGGAAAGAAAAACTTCTCTAATATTTCAAATTTGGGTGAATCTTTAGCTTATTTTTTTGTTTCATGACAGTGCAAGGACGTAGGGTATGATGCAGGATTTTAGGTTTTGTTTCCACAAAGTGGACGTGTAAAATTTAACAGGGCGTCACTTTGCTGGTTACAAAGTGAATATAGAAACTTGACTGGATCATAATCTCGTGCTTTACTTTACTAGTAATTACTATTTATTTTTTTTGTTAAATGAAATGAAAATAAGTGATGGTTCATTGGAACCCGACGGAACCAGAGTGGTTGGTCCGGTCTAGTTCTCGGTTCCAAGACCAACCGGTCCAATCCATAGTCCAGAAAAGTGGGAACCGGTCTGGTTCCCGGTTCTGGGGTGGAACTGGACCGAACCGAGAATCGATTACCCCTGAAGCCTGTACCCCAAGGAAAGGAGAAATTTCTTGTCTTTCTTAATGTCCTTTTGAGTTGTGCGGCCCGATGATGTGGTGTTCGCTGGCGCACAATTCAGCACGCGAAGCAAAGAAAATCGATGGCACAATCTGAATAACAAGTAGTTGAGGCTGAGGTCGTTGATAAATATATCTGTTGGTGGTCTGGACTGCAGGGGCGGTGTCGTTGGTAGCTCGCAGTTCAATCGGGTGAGCAACAGTGGCAAAAGGCGATAGCTTGGGTATTAGACATGGCAGTACGGACGACGACGGGGTGGCGAGCAGCAGCAATAGGGAACGTGGAGCTAGAGGCAGCGGCTCAGCGTCGTCGAATCAACAACTAATCATTACGGATTGCAGGCTGCTTAAAGTAGCGTCACAGGTGGCGAGGCACAACAATGGCAGAGGCACATTGGCAGGTGGCACAAGTCTCGTGCGGAAGGGGAGTCTCACGACTTGGTCGAGAGAGGACCCCCTCCCTCCCTTCTCACGCGTGTCTCTCAATGCATTCTCAATGTGGCCGAGTATGGAATTGTATGCCCCCCCCTCCCGATCGAAAGAGAGCACCCCTTTTATATGCAAAGGAAAGGAGCCCACCAAGGAAAGAAACAAAATCACATATTGCATGGTCAAGACACAATTTCTTTTTCAATTTCCTTTCACCTTTGACCATGCAAAAATTGTAACCCATCCGCATCCTTTTCTTTCCTTTATTTCTTTTCTTTCCACAAACAAGAGAATCGGTCGCCGCACGTTTACATTCACAGGATCAGCAAAAATTCTTTTACATTGAATCATCCAACAACCCAAAAATTGACCAAATATTGCCAAAAGTTCTTAATCGTAATAGAATTTTCCCGATTCCGAATCTTGCAAAGATGAGCTTGCAATATCTCCTTTTCATGCCTGTCCTTATTGAGATTACAGGAATATATGAAAAATCCACCATTATATCATCAAAAATATTAAATCATCATTCCTCATAAGTTAATTTTCGGTTATCAGAAAATAACAAGCTCAGGCTAATTCCCTCTTTTTATGGGCTTAGCCTAACTCGTCAAATTAAAATTTAGAACCATCAATTCAAACCTATCTATCACCAGTCCAATGCAATAATAATAATAATAATAATAATAATAATAATAATAAAATGCTATGAAATCTCGAATTTTCTATGCAATAAATAATTGAATCGACAAAATTTAGGTAGCTGTCCATTTTTGAAGGTGAGCTCGTAGAGGTTGCATTTAAAGACAAATTGAGACCTAAATTTTGATCATGCACATGTAATGAATGATTTTTTTGTTGGAAAATACATCACATTTTTAAAATGCAATTTATATGATGCATGGAAATGTTAGTGCAAAGATATGGTGCAAAAGGAAAGAATGTACCTGTAGATCATCTTAAGGTACATGATAAATCTTCATTTACTCCACAAGTACCTAGTCTTCATTCGGGTTCCTTGAAGAGTCTAATGTTTATTAGCCACAGGTGTGGGTTGATGAGATCGAGCTCGCTTGAGGCTAGTGAATATTTTTGTTGACTAGAAAGTGTTTTCAATTGATGAGACTTGGCATTAGAGGGGGGAGACGCAATGACCATGGAGTAGTGGGTTTGTTTTATAACCATTTGTAATGGAACCGTCAATTAATTAATGAACACCGGTTATTCACTTTTATCTTCCGGCTTATGTCTGTATTTTCAATATCTCTAAATGACTAGACATGATTGTTTACAGAATCAGTACCTTTAATTTTCTTGTTAGTTAAGTTTCTTGCCAACATAAAGGACCATTCACATCCTTTGTCGATTGGTTCATTGATCCATACTTTGATCGGTGCTTTGTCGACTTTTTTTTTTTTTTGGGTGAAAATATCATGTAAATAGTTGATATAGATACTAACCCTAACCAAAACAGAAGATAAAGCAAAGCATGTCGAGCCAACTAATTACTAGAGCCAACTCAAGTTAAGTTGAGTTATATATGATTTACTACCCAATTAAATACAATTAGAGCAAGAAAAAAAATTAGCTAATTCAATATTTGGAAAGGTTTTAAAAAATACTGAGCTAATTTAGGCGGCACTAGTATTTCTAAGTTTTATCCTTTTTTCTCTCCGAAATCATATGGCTGTGCCAGCATCTTTTTTTTTCTTTTTTTTTTTTATGCGAAATGATCCGGAACTTCAATTGTTTTATGCTATTTTCCAAGTCGGTGCTGGCCTCATTCTTTAGTTCACTTCCACCATCATCATTTTCGTGCACAATCACCAGCATTAGCTCGGACTACAGGAACTAGTTCCATCGTCGCATTCACAAGCTAGTCAGCCTTGGTGGCCTACACGTGGAAAACATTAAAGCGGAAGAAAGTGTTTTAATAAAATAAACTTTTTTCCCTTATTCTCCGTACATTTTCCGACAAAGAATCATTCCATATCTCTTTTCATGTTTTTTTTTCGCTCGAAATCGTCATTCCCTAGCTTGAAAGGTACTTGTTGACAGTTTTTGGCGAAGCAATCGCGAAAATAACTGATACGGACATTAGCCATAGTCAAAACAGAAGAGAAGGCAAAGCATGTCGAATCAACTTGTAATCAGAGTCTAGTCGAGTTATAAATAAATTACTACCAAAGTAGGCCACAGTTAGACCAAGAAATTTACCTTTTAGCTAATTCAATCCTCATAAAGGTTTTAAAAATAAGGATATAAATTAAAAATCATATTCAGATCAAAACGATGTTATTTTAACTTTATGTTTTGTGTTTTAGTCAAGTCATCGTCACGTAGAAAAGAGAAAATATTAAAGAAAATCACGTTAGCATTTTCCGTTAGTCAAGTTAGACAAAGTTAATGAAATAATTTTATTGTACCAATTTAATAAGTTTTAGAATTTGATTGTATATTTTGTAAATTTTAAGATTTAACTGTACTATCGTAATAAGTTTTTAGGACTCTTATTGCATATATTCCTTGAAAATATTGAACTAATTTAGGCAGCACTAATATCGCTAAGTTTCTTACCGAAATGAACTTCACTTGTTTTGTGCCACTTGAAGCTAGTGCTGGCCTCGGTTCGTGCACAATCAGACACATGCATTAGCTCTGAAGGTACGAGCTATTTCAACCTTGGTAGCCCACCCGTGAGAAACGAGGGAAGAGCGTGCTTTAATAAAATAGACTGTTGTCTTTTCTGTTCATTATTCTCTCAAACGCAGGATGACATATAGCCTATAAATACCCCCATCAATAAGGCTGCAACACTCACAGAAAAGCCTCTATCCTCTCCTCTTGTGTTCTTCCTCTGTATTTCGTCAGGCACCTACATTTAGAAAATAGTGATACGTAAATGTCTGCTCGATTTTCAGTAATCCCATCTTCTTCTCTTCCTCAAGAAACAGGCTGCGTTGAAGGACGCCGATCGGCAAATTTTCATCCAAGCATATGGGGAGATTACTTTCTCAAATATGCTTCCGACTCCAACTCAATGGTAGCATTTAAATTATTCTTTTTCTTGGTTTGTATTCTGAAAAGTTTTCGATCATCATGTTTTCTAAATACGAAGAGCATAGAACGCAATTATCTTGAATTATTTTGCACCATCCTACCACATCTAATAAAGAAACAGAAGAAGTTCCCGTTGAACTAAATTTAAGTGACTATCCTCTAATTTGTTTTGAACTTACAATTTTATATTTGCTGTAGCGTTCTCATGGCATAGCAGAGGAACGAATCGAGAGATTGAAAGGAGAAGTGAGGAAGATGTTGACAGGTGCAATGTATAAGCCTGTGGAAAAGTTGAACTTGATTGATCAGATCCAACACCTAGGAATCGCCTACCATTTTGAACTTGAGATAGATAAGGAGCTGGAACAAATCCGCAGAGGTTATTTCGAGTTTCACTGTGATGATAACGACAATGACCTAGACATGGTCGCTCTTCTCTTTCGATTGTTGAGACAGCGTGGTTACCATGTTTCATGTGGTATGTGATGCTCAATTCTCATTGATCGATCAATTGGCGAAATTATATTGCAAACAAAAGTTTAATGATTTATTTTATTGATCATATTTAAAAAAAAAAAAAAACAAATATCATTAACATTTTTAGTTTACTCTAATTTTCATTTGTTCATATGTTAACCTTTATCTCTATATGATTCTCATATTTATCTCTATGATTCTCATATCTCGAGTTCTTCAATTTTACTTTGAAAGGTGCATAGTCCCTCCTTCTAATTTGGTTTAGTATGTAAATTTTTCATCATTTCTAGTTGATCTAAATATTGAACACGATGTTTTTCATAGCATTTTATGATAGCTTCTTTTCCCACGCCCCATTTGGCCATACAGAAATCTTTAACAAGTTCAAGGATGGTGATGGGAATTTTGGCAAATCGCTCATCGCCGACGTGCGGGGATTACTAAGTCTATTCGAAGCTTGCCATTTGAGGTATCATGGCGATGATAATTTGGAGGATGCACTTGCCTTTACTACAACTCACCTTGAATCAGTTGATAAAAGGAAAGCAAGCCTTGATCTCGAAAAAAAAGTAAATCATGCCCTAAATCAGCCAATCCATAAGGGAATGTCAAGGCTAGAGGCGAGGCATTACATTCCACTCTACCAAGAAGAGCCTTCGCATAATGAAGTCCTACTGACCTTGGCTAAGCTTGATTTCAACTTAGTGCAAGAGCAACACCGAAAGGAACTCGGCAACCTTACAAGGTTATTTTCATGATGACATGTTTGAAGTAGCTATATATTCTAAGAAAACAAATTTTCCATAGATTGATTCATGCATTTTAAATTTCTCGTCAACAAAAAATCGTTTGTAAGTGACAAGGAGCATTAATCTCTTTGGATCATCGGTCTAAAGTTCTTTTTATATATAAACTCAAAATTTTGTCAATGCTATGTTTGCCTTAAATAGGATTTGTTGCTATGCTGTAGGTGGTGGAAGGGTTTAGATGTACAGAGGAAGTTTCCATTTGCTAGAGATAGGCTCGTGGAGTTGTATGTCTGGTGGTTGGGAGAATATTACGAGCCAGAGCATGAAGCCGCGAGGGAAATACTAACCAAATTGTCCAGCGTAGTTTCCATTATTGATGACATCTATGATGTCTATGGAACATGGGAAGAATTAGAACTATTTACGGAAGCAATTGAAAGGTACAATTTGCGCTTGGATGCTTTTCTCAATTTACCAATTCCAAACTTGTTTATTCTAATTTGATGGATTGTCAACTTCGGTCACAACTTGAACTTAGGTGGGATGTCGATGCCAAAGATGGATTGCCAGAGTACATGCAAGAGTGTTACAAGGTAGTTCTTGATTTGTATGATGAAATTGGCTATGAATTCTCCCGGAAAGGACATTCATATCGCCTCTTCTATGCGAAAGAAGTGGTAAGCCATTCGATGCTACATCAATCAAATACAAATTTTATTTTGTCCACTTTTAACAAAATATCAGGTTTCTAGATAAGGATGAGAGACTATCACATATCTTAGTCCACCAAACACTTCAACATTCAAATATTGACGTAGATTTACATTCGAGAATGAATTTTCAGATGAAAAATCAAGTGAGAGCATATTTCGTTGAAGCCAAATGCTTCCACCAAAACCACGTACCGACAATGGAGGAGTACATGTCCATTGCATTACCAAGCTCTGGTTTTGTATCGATATTGGCATGGTCATTTCTGGGAATGGGAGATATTGTAACAAAAGATGTTTTTGATTGGCTTTTATTCAACGACCCCAAGATGGTGAAGGCTTCGTCAATAATCTGTCGGCTCTTGAATGACATTGCCGGCCACCAGGTTTGTGAAAGATATACCAGTGAACAACATTAGTTTTTCCAAATTTTATCTAATTGATTTTCTCCACAGGTTGAGCAAGAGAGAGGTCATGTGGCATCTGCAGTGGAGTGTTTCATGAAACAATATAGAGTTACTGAGGAAGAGGCTAAGGAGGAACTCCGTAAACAAGTGACCGATGCATGGAAGGACATTAATGAAGAGCTGCGCCGTCCAACTGTTGTCCCCATGCCAATCCTCGTGCGAATTCTCAATCTTACACAAGCCCTGCACATGATGTATACTGGTGAAACAGATCACTACACTAATGCTGGAACCAAGATGAAAGAGGTTGTGACTTCTCTGTTGGTCAATCCGTTGCCAATGTAATGGTTTGGGGGAGCATTAGACATCTGCGAATCTGCTCTGTGCAATTTGAATTGGGTGTTTACATTTGACCATTGCTTTTCTCTGGCCTGAGGGCCCCCTTTCTTTTCTAGAGTTCGAATTGAGGAAAAAATGAGTCCGTCAAAACGTTGCATTAGAATATATTAAGTTATGTCTGGTTCAGTTCCTCGATCAATATATTTGCTTATGATGGTTTTGGTGCTCTTTGATCGGCACAGATTATAATAATTAACAGAACTAGAAAGCAAGTTTCACATTTTTGGACAAAGTTGCTGACATTCAAAAATAAAAATAATTCAAGTCCTTGTAGATTGATTTGGTGTTCGTAATTGACTTGTGGATAAAGCAATTGATAAGTATAGTTGCAAATTGATAAACTACCGATCTTTGGTGTTATGTTACCAACGACACTGTTAGAGAGGCGATAATTGATGAAACCGATTGTTGATACATGATGGCAAATGGTCAATTATATTGTAAAAGATGTGAAGCGAGGACTGTAAAAGAATACTATCTTGATGGTTGAGCTGGATGATATTCAAGGGATCGTAACTGCTTATGGAGAAGGCTGTGTAGTTCAAGACAACCAAGAATTTCAGGGACAGTTGATATTTGCATAAGGACCAACAATCAATAAACACTTAAAGAATTTTTCGATTTAAGTTCATCAATTTATTAATTTTATCCTCAAATTCTTTAGATTTACCTTTATTTAGAGTTAATGATCCTTGTTACGCAAATTATTTCCTGTCCAAATTGTCATAGAATCCGATTCATTGAAAAAACTAGAAATCCAACCTTTGGAGAAATGTATTCGTTGACGATACAATTGCAATGTAATATCCTTTTGACATGGTTGGTAGGTTCATAGTGATTCGATTTGAGTAAGCGCAATGGCATGGTCTAGGAGTCATGAGCTAGGAAATTTCGTTGGTGACGATAATCAGTCCCCACAATGCAACAATTACAGGTTTGCTTAATTGGACTTATTAGCCGTTCAAGGAGCAGCAAAGCAAAACCAAGGGGAGAATATTGTTGTCATTTCGAGAAATCTCACCTATGAAAAGAGGAGGGAGTTGGAACCAAATTCGATGGTCAACTATGTGACATAGTCGAGGAACCACAGAATGACATAGTCAACCATGCCGGAGTGATTAGGCCTATGATTGTTAATGTGATGAATGAAATAACTTCAAGGCCAGGGCCATCAAGTCAACCGTTTCCAATGCAATGGAGTCGGGCGATGATGGGGTATGTTCCTTCAACCTCTTCTACCCAATTAAATAACGTTGATAATTTAGGTCAAATGGCTCCACCACCAGCGGTGAGAATCTAGCAGAGGCCTTAGGTCACCAACGGCTAAAAACTCCAATATAGTTGGCCTTGTTAATGGGAATGATTAAAGTAACCTTGTTCACGCTAACACAAGTGGAAGTAATAACAATTCGGCAAACCGGAACATTTAAAAAAATGTGCCTTTGCCAAATGCTGAAAATCAAAGGCTAGTAGGACCGGTACCTAACGACAACAACGTGAGACCATTTGGTAATACAATTCTTCCACCTGGTGGTGTAGCAATTCCATAGGATTTGGGACCATACCATACGGGCCTCAATTGTCGGTGGATAATCAGGCAAGACCGCCTTCTCTGCTTAGGGGGCAGGATGGTCAGGCTTTGCAAGCCCAAGATTCTCAAAAGGGATTAGTGCAAAACTGAACAAATGGCCAGTATGGTAATGCAACGTATGGGCCTTGATGGAGGTGTTGTCAGGCCCATGTACCAAAAACCATAACCAGATTAGGTTGACACTGTCCAGTACCCAAGAGGTTATAAGATAACTGACCTTAATGTGTTTAGTGGTGAAGACAATTGATCAACAGTAGAGCACATTGGCAAGTTTCTTGCTCAATGTGGTGATGCTAATCATGATGGTTGTATGAAGTTAAGGTTACTCCCTCTAACTTGCCTCCTAACTCAATTCATAATTGGGATAAGATAAAAAGCCTGTCTCATGCCCAATTTCTGTAGAATAATCTCTGAAGTGACAGTAGCAAATTGGCTAGTTCAGGCAGTACAACAATGAATCTATGGACCAATAAATCGCTCGATTAAAAAAAATAAGAAATCAATATTTGTTCTCACTTGATGAAAGAAAGTTTACCGCATTGTCTTTCAATGGGTTAAAGTTTGCTGCAAGAGAGCAACTTTTTTTTATTTTTTTTGGTTGAAACGGAGATATCATCTCATTAAACCTAGGCCCACCCACAAGAATAAGGGGCATCAAAAGACGGGATCTCCCAAAGAGGGGAAAGGGGTTTATGTTTAGGAGAAGGTTCTACATCTAAAGGTCTTTATAACACAATCTACCAATCTATTTGAATTGTGGGGGTAAATGATCAATTCTAAGCTCTCAAAAAGGGCCAAGAGGCCAATACGTTCAATGATAAGTGGCTCAACATCCCAAGGACAAAGGGAAGAATCTTTCAGACAACTCACCAAAGAGAGCGGCTTGAAGGCCAACACTTTAACAACTTGTTCCCATCGACTGCAATGGTGGCAAAAATGTAAGAATCTTATAATAGAAAAGGACAAGAAGTCATATAAAGGTTATAAATAATGTAACTTGATTGTGAAGATGATTCTGATAATGAGTTTGACTAGAAATAGATGTGGTTATAATAATGCTCAATAAACTTTTGTTTGTCAAACCTTAAAACCTGCCCACGTCAAGGAAACTGTAATGGCCAAGGCAAAAGATAACCAAAGATATTCATTTGATGTATGTAAGTGGAATGAGATATTCGATTTAATTTTAGAAGATAATCTAATAAAACTAAGTGACGGTCAGACCATCCTGAATGACATGTCACCTCAAGTGGTTTGGGTCCCACAAATTGGAGAGGCGTGCAAGGTATGTTCCACCGCGGATGGTCCAGGTTCCTCGACCAATTGTGTAAGAGAGGTTTGATATCCCTGATAAGAATTAAAAAAGAAGTTGTTTAAAGAATGATACGAAGAGGGAGATCCTGAAACTGGTATGTTTGGAGAATCAAGTGGCAAATTTGATTTTTATGTGAGTTATTCAAATTCAATTAGTTCAAGGATAAATTTCAAGGATATTGTGGCCACGGAATGGGGCGAAGAGTTTGATGATGATGACATTTCGCCCTGACATTTGCCTGACTATTCTTATTGACACACTATGAAAGATCCACACAACCTATCAGAGAGGTAATGGCTTGTTATTGGAGAGAAATCAAAGAAGAAGGGTTCGTTTGCTAACGCTGCTTATTCGACAAACAATTTTTTTTGGGAAATAGTCTTTTTCTATTTTTATTCCCCCAGTAAAAAAAACGGTAATTACACAAAAAAAATTTTCTTGAAATGGAAAATGAATAGGAATGCGTTTGATACGAATTACAAAAAAAAAAAATTGTGATGGAGAATTTCTTTTAATTTTTTTCTTATTCTTCCTTATCGTCGCCGCCGATTGCCGATGATGACCTTCGATGTTGCCACCTATTGCCACCGATTGCCTTCGTTGATGGCGGCAGGCGACTATGTTGGCAATCATCGACGGTGGCGACGGTTGCGCAATCATAGGCGGCAACGGTCAGTAGTGGGCAGCAAGCGGTCAGCGGCGGTTGGGGGTGGCAGCCAGCAAAGAAGAGAAAAAAAATAGAAATAACTTATTTCTAAAAATTGTTCCCAGGAACAATAACCTACCTTTTTTATACTTTTTATTTCTATTCCGAATTTATTTCCCGGTCACTTTTCTATTTCTGGGAATAGTAGAATTAATTAATGTTATTGAACGGATTTCTATTCTTTTTTTTGTTTAGGGGAACAAAAGATGGAAATTTAAAGAAACGGAAATGTTACCAAACGGAGCCGAAGATTCCAAAGGAAAATGAAGATGCAGGAGCTATAATTACAGGTTTAGCCAAGCAAATCGATTTCACGTTGTCTATAAGCCGAAGACGTCCAGGTCGAAGAACTTGATATGGAAGAGGGAACTAGAAAAGTCCCTTAATTGGTGCTTGATCATTAAATGTGAACAAATTTCAAAGGCCCCTATTTGGAGTGAATTTTTTTTTTCAAAGACTTGATTATACAATTAGAAGATTAATGATATCATTAGAAAAGAGGTGAAAGTCCATCGACAAAAAGTAGAAAAATCATGATGCCATGCAACAACGTCCAAAGCACTTTTTCTCTTCCTCACTTTTTTGAAATAATTATATGGCGAATCTTTTATGGTACAAGTTTGTTCCAAATATTTGGCTAACTAGATTCTTTGATTTCAAGATAGGCAATGCCATCCCGAGGTTAGACAATATATATCTTGATTTATTTTTCTTTTTTACAGTTATTTCCCTATCTGGAGAGAACTTGCACCATTCTTGTTTAAGTAGAGTGTGGCATATAAACCTTCTCTAAATAAGTCTGAAGTGTGCACGCAAGGATGGATTCAAATTCGACACCAAAAACGGAATCGAAACCATGCCATCGCTCCTCGCCTTCTTTAATCATCACTCGCACTTTCCATACGAAGACCTTGTTATTCCCCCTTCCGTTTCTTCACTTCCATTTCTTATCATCCGCTGAACATTTTTCCAAACACTAAAATTGTGTTTTTTTCACCGAAAACTTCACGATGAAGGAAAATTATTTTCTATAAAAATCATTTTCAAGGAAAACGGTTAGTTTTCGCTCATTTGATGGTTTAGAAAAAATGACTTCCTTCTTATTAGAGGGAGAAGCTATTTTCCCCCATTTAGACTTGTTATCGGTTTATGGAAAACATTTTCTGTACATCGATTAGTTTTCCACTATCGAAACGCCAGAAAGTTGAAAAATAATTTCCTAGAAACAGTTTTTTTCTTTTTTCTTTTTAACAAATACTCTCTACCTTTCCCATGCCTCTCTACAAATTAATTATATCATGTGAGATTGGCATCAAGAATGTTGCAAGTTGTGCTTCACAAAAACATATACTTTATCCAAAAAAGAAAGAGGAAAGTTGCAAGTTTTGCTCCATACTTCCTGTCCATGAAGCATAAAAGTCTTCCATTGAAATCTTAACTTGTCTGAAATTACTATCACAAAAAATCCCAAACCGATACATCTGTAATAAATTTACCATAAACTAATTTTTTGACCATCGAAAATCTCAATATAGTACACCTAGAAATTTAAACTAACTTTTTTACAACAAAAATCCTACAACCTGGTATTACCTGTAATAAATTTACCACATACTAATTTTTTAATCACAAAAAACCGAAAATTGGTATATTTGTGACAATTTTACTCTTCATTAGTTTTTATTAAAGTGGATTAATACAATGAAAAATCACAAATTGACGGAGGGTAAAAGCCTAAATTGATACACCCATTAATAGTCACATATCATAGAACTCAGCAATTTGATGGTAAAATTTAATGGAAATTAAAAAAATGATAAATTTGTCACAAATGTACTATTTTGTGGAATAAGCTTAGAGTAAATTTGTTACGTTTATATGAATTTGGGATTTTTCATAATTTTAACCCATTTGTTTGTTCGCATGAGAACATTGAAGTTGCAATTATTTTGGTACCACAAAATGGAGGGTACGAATGTCAAGGCCTTCCGCGGTGTCCTCTGAATTGCACCAGAGGGAAATATGGCCAGAGAACATGAGCCCATTTCACGATCTTCTGCACCTGATGTTTTAGCTAATCCAGTGTCGACCGACAGGGAAAAGTGCAAAAGAGCAAAGGCTTCAACGAGGGGGAATCTAATTCTATCGGTCCCTTTCTTGCCTTGCACATGGATGATGCCGAGTTTGTTCTCTGCTTTTTAGTGGGGATGGATCCCCTGGAGCCGCCTCCTCATCATTTCCTTTTGTCAGCAACTGTTACGCCTTGAGCCCGGGGAAGCCCCACCCTGGTTCGACCTTTTCCGCCAATTCGTCCACCCCGGTAACATCCGCAATGGCAAAAGTTTATCCATGCCGTGCACCGGCTAGGTTGGGCGGTCAAATTAGCTCGAATTGACCGGATTAGATAGAAAAACGGGACGGGACGGGACGGGGCGGGGCGGGGCGGGGCGGGCGGGGGGGGTAAGTTTTCTTTGTTTGTTGTTACTTTTCAGCAATCTATCCACAGTAGAATCCACAATGGCAAAAGTTAAACTAACTAGGTTCGACCATCAAATTAGATGAATTTGAAGGTCAAAGAACTAATTAGAAAGGAAGTGTAACCAAACCTCCTTTTTGTCTTTGCTTGACGAAATAGGCAATATAAACTCAAAATTAGATAATACCTATCTCCAAATGACGAAATAGGTAATATAAACTCAAAATTAGATAATGCCTATCTCGACCTTTTTTTTTATTTACAGCTGTACTTCTATCGAAAGGCTTACTAGTTTAGTTTTTTCTTGTAATCATAGGACGAACTCATGTCATACTTGATTGATCTCGTCGAGGCAAGCAAGATCCCCGAGAGGGTGCAATAGGACCTTCCCTAAGATACTTAGGGTAAGTCTTAAGCGTGCACATAGCGATGGATTCAAACTCGACCCGGCCCATACTGCACCCGGGCGAGTTCGAAGCGCCGCACGCAATGATGGATTCCAACTCAGCACCAAAAAAAAAAAAAAATGAGTGGTCGAAAGAGCGCCATCTTCCCACAATTAGGCTTTACCTGATTAGACCAAAACACGTTTTTCTCCGATTTTGGCACGGAGTTCCATTTCGGAGGGGGTAAAACAAATGATTCGGGCCGGGGCCCGCCGCCGCATCCACCTTTTCTACCCGTGTACGAAGGGGCATGCGTAATTCCCTTTTCGTCCCTCATTTTGGGCCCGAACTAATTTCTGATATAAGCTAAAGATAGAAGCTGGATATAAGCTAAAGATAAAGATAGAAGCCGAAGAAAGAGGCTGGATAGTTGAGGACATTATGGTAAATTCGCCCCAAGCAACCTTCCCACTTTCTTCCCCCTTCCCCTCATCATTACTTCCCTCTTTCCATACGAAGACTTTTTGTCATCCCCCCTTTCTCCTTCCTTCACTTCCAAATTTCTCTCGTCCGACCAAACATCTTTTTTTTTTTGTCCAAACACTAAATAAAGTTGTCTGAACCATTAGATGACTAATTAATATGAATCAAGATAATAAAGAGCTACATTTGAATAGATATTGGTTCGGTTTTATGCAACGGTCTTTTTATCTTTAACTCGTATCTGAAATTCTAGAATAGAAAAGAACACTTGTTCAATAATTGATGTTGGAAAAATTATGACATATGAAAAGAGAAAAAGTTACATTGTCAAATATATATGGGTTACTCACGCAATCTATCATCAATATTATTTTAAGAAAACTTGTCATTTGTTAAATTTACTGAATGACTTACTTTATTCATTAGAGCTTTTGTTAGCATAAGCTAATGTGTTATTAGGGAAAAAAATATAATTAAAGGATTGAGGATCTATTTGGATTGATCGTTATTTTTTACTTTAAAATTCGAAATGGTTAAAATTTTCATAAAACGTTAGATTTTTTATAGTTTTGGGTAGATTTATCATGAGTGTATCGGTTTTGAATTTGTATGATATTAATTTAATGTATAATAATTTTTCGTTATAATCAATATTTTAAATTAGGGTGAGAATGACCTTCTGTTTTTGTTGCATTTGAAATGATTTTTTTTTCCCCCTTTTAGGGCACAGAAAATTTTTGGAAGTATGCTGCTAGGAAACCCTCTCAATTAAGCGGGGAATGATTGCGGCGTAATCACGTCAAGGTCACCACATTCCGGGTGGGGAGGGTTCGAATCCAGTCCCCGTCGAGACGGACGGACCACATCGCATGGCGCCGGGCGCGACACCCGCCCAGATCTCGCCACGTCATCCCGGCGGGCCCCACAAAAAGGCCGAACCCCCAAAAAGGAAAAAAAAGAAGGAGAGATAGAAAAAGAAATTAAAATATCAAAAAAGAAGGGGCGAAAGCGAGACGCGTGTTGAAAACTCGTGTTCCCTCCCGATCCCCCGCGCGTGCCGTGCCCCGGCGCGTGGGGCGCACGCGCCTATTATAAACGCGACCGTACCCTGCCGTCGTCGTCCTCTCTGGAACCGCGCTCGCCACTTGGAAGCTGCTTCTCTCTCTAACTCTCTCTCTCCTCTTGACCATAAAAGTTAAAACCCTAATTCCTCCCTCACGTACTCTCTCTCTCTCTCTCTCTCTCTCTCTCTTCTTCTCTCCACCGCAGTAGCAGCAGCAGCAGCAGCAGCACCGTCCTCGCTCGATCCCGGACGCCGGCGGCGTCGCCAACGACGACTCCTCCGCCATACGCGCGCGGCTCGGCTCGGCTCGGCTCGGCTCGGCTCGGCTCGGCTCGGCTTGCCCCGCCCCGGTCGCCTGCCTGAGCTCGCGCACCGGCTCAGCGATGGAGGCTCCGTCGGGTCAGGAGCAGAGGCGCCTCGAGTTCCCCCTGGTTTCCGTCTCCGACCTCTCTCCTCCCTCCTCCGCTCCCGCCGCCTCGGCGGCGGCGGCGGCGGCGGCGGCTGTGGCTCGGTTCGGCGGCGGCGATTCCGGCGCCGTCGAGCTCCGGTTTTACCGGGAGAATGGAGCGGGTGATGTCGTCGGCGGCGGCGTTGAGCTCGCCAACGCTCAGGTTCGTCTGTTTTATTGCTTTTTCTTCTCTTTTCTTTTCGGTATTCATTTGATTCCGCTGTTTCTTTGTCTTGTCTGCGTTTGCGTGCGGAGCGGCTGTTCGGCAATGAGGAGAAAATGGTGAATTGCCGCACCGCATTGTGTTTGCATTCTGTTTTGAACGGATCATGACTTTTTCGGTTCTCTGAAGCTGCGTGTTGTATATCCTGCAAATTTCTTTCTATTCAATCTCCCTGCTGGACTGTTCTCATTGGCCAGCTTAAATATAACAAGGAGGATTGCCAATGACAACTAAGCTAGCATTGGTTTTGAAATGGAGTGGCTTTGCAGTGGTGATTTAGATTTTTGGTAAAATCTTGAGTGCTAGATAGATTTCAGCCTGAAGATGCTTATATCATTGCTTATTCTGTGTTTTGTGTTCCCAGATTTTTAAGCTAGGCCCGGTCCAGTCAATTTGCATGTCCGAAGGCTCTGAAACCGATAAAGAGGTATGTGTAACGAGGATTATCTGAAATGCTCGTATCTTTACTATACTGCGAAAATCGTGTTGAACTCTTGGGTGGAAAGGTTTCTCAATATTTTTGCATGTCTATACTTTCTAGTTTTTCTTCTGGTTCACTTTGAATATTACTCTCCTGCACAAAGTGGTTTAATTTTTGTGAAGTACCGGCTGATGCTGGCACCTTCTAATGCTATATGACTTTGTTCCAGAAGTCATATTCAAAAGGGTTTAATATTCATTTTAAAACGGAAGAGGAGAGCGAGGCCTTCCATTGTACGTTTGAGCAATTGAAGAAGGAAGGCAGTATTAAAGGTGCCACTTTTTGATGTGATAATTGCGACTTGTGATATGTCATGGAGATTGACTTATTTTATTCTCCTTTCTTCTTAATCTCTAGATTAGGATCCATTATACCCTGAAAATAATGCTTCTGAGCTTATCGTTTCCATGGTTATAGCTTCAATTTGCAATTAGATGTATTTAAGTGCATTATGAAACTTGTATTTGGAGGTCCGTAGGGAATTAGATTAATTTGTGGTTTACTACGCCTTGGCTGTGGACCCTGCCAACTTAGAGACAAGGCTTGCTTTGTTCTTCATGTAATTGCAGATTTTAGTATCCTTACCTTCCTAGACAAAGAAGGGCGTTGTTAGTCAAATAAGATTACTCATTGGCATCTATGGTTTGTGTTATGCAATGAAGGAGTGGCCCTGTTTAGGGTGCATTTGAGTTCAGGGGAAGTCTGAAGTAGCTAAATCTACCACTATCCAAGCATTAGCCACGAGACCTGGGTCTGTGTTGCCGTGCACCGATGCCCTTGCATGCCTCCCCTGCATACAAGGAGTTTAATCATCAATCTCTGATGCAGATTTGCTGAAGTGTGAAAGTTTTGCTTAAATTTTCATCTAAGCTAAGCTTGTCTTGAGCAGCTTTGTTTATTAAAACAGGAAGAAGCCTTCTTAACTCTTGCATTGACTTTTTCATTATTGAGCAATTTATCTTTGTCTAAGCCATTTTCTAGAATTGATTAGAACCAGCCTTCATCATCGTTCAGGTGTTCATGAAAATTGTGATATCTATACATCCCTAAGAAAATAAACTAAAAGAAAGAAAAACCGATGCTTATTGGAGAAAACACAGGACATACCCTTGGAAGTTGTTTGCATTAGTCATGTGCCATCAAGGTGCAGGGAGCAACCTTAGTTTTACTATATCCCCTGCAATTTAATATTTAACTTCTGTTGTTGCAAGAAGTTTCTTAGTGTTTTTTTTTCCCTTCTTATACCTTTGTTGGTATTCTAGGTTTTTGACTGTGGGCTGTGCAGCTTTTGCCGGTCATTTTTACTAATTCAGCCTTTTGTTACTACTCCATATAGGGACACACTTACCAAATGGAGCTCTTTCAACTTCTAAATGCAAATTCGATGAGAAAATAGAGGCATCTTCTGCCAAAATGTATTTTCATTATTATGGACAGCTTCTGCATCAGCAAAATATGCTACAGGATTATGTGAGGACAGGTTCTACTTCTGAGCTTTCCTGTTTTGCCTTTCTGTTAAGTAGGATAAATTTTCCTTTATTCTTTGAAATGAGAATGCTTACATGTAAAACTTGCAGATTTTCAGTTAAAAACGATATAGTCAATTTAACAAGGAACAAAATATACCATGTGAATGCAACAGTTCTGATGGATATTTATAAGTTGTTCAGCAGAAAGTGAAAGAAATTATTCCTTGTATCAATACTGGATAAATTGGCATGCAACCAAATCACTTGCCAATTGTCACAACAACAGTAGTTTACAGGATCAGGAAATATTGGAGACATGTGTCCCTTCTATATTGGTGCTTGTTCATGTATGTCTCTCAGTCCCTTACCATGTGTTAGGACAGAGATGAATAGGTCGCCCTAATAAAGTTTATGGCAGTTTTGACGAAGGCTTCTGTGACATGTGGTCAATAGGAAAAAGTATGTTCTATATTGAGGAAGAAACATGCAATTTATATCCAACCTAATAGGAAGAATTCAGGGCTAGAGGCACACTTGGATTTGAGCTGTCTTCTTTCTCACACAAGCATAACTACAAATAGATGAAAGCAGGCCAATGAAATATTGAAAGAATTAGATGCCAAATTTCTAGCTATATATATCATTTTTCAATTCGAACTGTATGAAAGGGAACTTAGGTTTTTCTTCTATGAGAACTTGTCAGACCCTTTTCTTCCAAGATAAGAACAACACGGAGTTGTTTTGCCATCAATTTCAAAATAAAGTTTCTAAGATTAATTTCAAGGGCATTACAGGCACTTAAGCATCTTACTGTTAAATATTCCTTTCTTCTGGAACCTATTGTCAGTTCCTTGTTTTTAAGAACATTAAAATGTTTTTTTTCTTTAGTTATGTCTTGAGAACTCTTTTTAATCCTCAATTATACCCCCAGACACACACATAGTTATCTTATTGTGATGTAATTCTCCTCCAGGAACCTATTATGCTGCTGTCATTGGGAACCGTGCAGATTTCACCGATCGAGTGGTTGTTGATGTCGGTGCTGGTAGTGGTATCCTCTCATTATTTGCTGCTCAGGTACAGATGTTCTCTGAGCATTTCTTTTTTCTGTAGACCATGATTGATGCTTCCTTTTCATCTGTTGCATGCATCAGCACAGTGTTTATTCTCGTGTTGTTTTCAAAACCCTTAGGCTGGGGCAAAACATGTTTATGCTGTGGAAGCATCTGAAATGGCTGAATATGCTCGCAAGCTTATTGATGGAAACCCAGCACTCAGCCAACGAATTACGGTGAGGTTTCATTTGTTCAGTCTGATATCTGAGGGTCTTTATCTCATTGTTCTCAGGAGCCATTCATGTATCTCAAAAAAAATGCAGGTAATTAAAGGCAAAGTTGAAGAAGTTGAATTGCCGGAGAAAGCCGACATTCTGATTTCTGAGCCAATGGGTATTTATCTTTACTTCTGTTTCTGTTAAAATTGCTGATTTTCGGAGTCATTTTCCTAGTGCGCCCTGAAAAAACTTTAAGTTTACAAACTGCTTTGAGCAAAAGGTGTAATAAAGTATACTCTGCTTTTTAAGGCATCTCTAGTGAGATTTGATGGTATGGCATGCTTATTCATCAGTTTAACCTTGCTTCTATAGTTGAGTATATGAACTCATCTTCATTAATAGCTTACAGTATCCATTCCTCTCCCCTCCTTTTCTTTTTCATGGTTGATGTTGAATTGGTTTTGGATATTGAAGTTTATGGATACTAGCAGAGTGACATTTGTGAAGTGCTCAAAGTGCTTACAATTGTTTCTGCCCTAGGCACTTTGTTGGTAAATGAAAGGATGCTGGAATCTTACGTAATTGCTAGAGACCGATTTCTAGTTCCAGATGGAAAGATGTTTCCTACTGTTGGAAGGTGATTAACTGTTTCCCTCTTCTATTTGTGGTTTTTCATGTTTTTACCTTCCAATTTTTGATCTGATGAGGATGGTATATTTCTCACTTCACATTACTTATTCTTTGAATTTAAAGCTGTGGTTAATGAGTTGAGAAGCTCTATCTGGAAAGATGTTTCAGGGCAGTGTTTAGTAGAGTTTTGATTTTGTTTCTCCGTCTCTGAAACTTGTTTTTCGTGTTTCTTTTGAATTAATGTTTGTTTGGAGGAATATTTAATTTTTTTCCCTTTTCCAAATCTTGCTACTTTGATTTTGTGTTTGACACAAGACACCTAAGACCTTTCAGAATGGACAACTATTGACCTTTCAGACCTTTTTTACAACGTTTGAAAATTCTATACTTTTGAAGTTTTAAAAGGAAAATCAGTAACTTTTTACTTAAAAATAGAACACCAAAAGCAAACACGCCCTGTGCATAGAGATTGTAAGAGATGGTAAAATGGGCCATGTTTTCCCATCTCTCTGTAGTTGTGAGCTTCTAAGGGCTCTTTCAGGTGCTGACTTGGATTAAAGTGGATATTGTTTTATAATTTGTTTTCCTCAATGATTCTATTATTGTCGATAATTTGATTAGCTGTATTAGGAATATCATCATTTGGAGTTGTTGGGCATTTGTTCTTTATTCTTTAACTTGTGCCCATGTTCACTCAAATTGGGCATTTATACTTTATTCTTAGCTTGTGCCCCTCTTTACTAGAAGTTGTTGAAGGCTATTTTTTTTTCACTTGCTTGGTGCTTCCTGATCTCTGCAATTAAAATCAGGACATCTTGTCTCTCTTTTGGTAATATGTCTTTGAGATGATATATGTGATTGTTATGTAGCTTGGACATGTATATCAACTTTTTTCTCTCTGATGTTTCTGATTATTGCTCCTGTAGGATACACATGGCCCCTTTCAGTGATGAGTATTTATTTGTTGAAATTGCAAATAAGGTACTTACTCATGGTATAGATGAAATTGTTTATTTCGTGGTCAGCTCTGCATAATTACAATAAGATTGATGTAATCGCAAACTGAACTCTTTTAAAGATGAAGAAACCAGTTATATGACACAGGAGAAATCCGTTAGTAGTGTTGCTTAAATTTCTTTTAATTAGCATCCTACAACTTTCACATGAGATTCGTTTCAATGATACTCCCCCCCTCCAAAAAAAAAAAAATTGCTGTCTATAATGTAGATAGCTGTTTAGCATTTTCACTTACACTACGCATACCAAGAGAAAAATTGCTGTTACATTGGCCAGTAGTGAGAGACTATTGTTCATTGTAAAGCAAAGAATTCACTGTTGACCATGAATTTTCCCTGGAGTCACTGAGCTGCAGTCCTAAGGATTTTGATTTTGTTCTCACTTTTGGTCATTCACAGTAATCTCTTCTGATTGTTCTGGATGTATGCCTCATTGTGCTATTTTTGTGATGTCCATTTACTTGGAAGTTTCTATTAGTTTTCAGTTTTCTTATCCATTTTTCTTGCCATTTCTGTTTGATCAACTTTTTTTATTGACCTTTTATATGTTAATGTAGGCTCTCTTTTGGCAACAACAGAGCTATTATGATGTCAACTTGACACCCTTGTATAACACTGCGTTTCAAGGCTACTTCTCTCAGGTTTCTAGTCTCTTCATATTTTTGGGAATAGTGGATGCTGTATTTCTTCTAAATAGGCCATGGCAAATATGGCATTTTATGTTGAGTTTTGCATGCATTTTTCTATCGTTGCATTTAAGTTTCTTATGCATTTCCAATTAATGATCGATTAGTTTCTTTGACTTGGATTTTTTAGTGTTAATTTGGAGAAGGTTCAGAATGATATGCAAGGCAAATTAGGGTTTCAAACTTTTTCATGTATTTTCCTACTGAAGGGCTTTCTTCTTGTTTGAAGTGGTGGACTTGTTTTATCCCTGGGCTAGTGCTTGGTGTAGAGACCAACTAACTGTCCTAAAATATGTAGTTGAAAAGTTAACTTGCATGCTGCTTGGAACAAGCAGGCATTGATGAGTTTTAGGCACTGCAGCTAGTTTAGGGGTCGTGGGATAAGATTTGGTGTCTGATGTGTTGGATCTAATCTCACGTAAGGATGTGGCGGGTTCCTGGTTTTTGGAAATATGCTATCTTGACTGGATCAAATGTAGCTTGTGCTTGAATGATGTAGTAGCACTCGTGGATCATGTTATTGATGATTTTGTAGCATCAGTTGCATCAGAGAACCCAAGCTTCTTTCAGGGCTTCACCGCATTTTTAAGTTTTCTGTGTTTTGTACACAAGGGATGCGTGGTCATGGTTGGATGCCCTACTTAATCGCTATCTGAAGTTTCTTTTTCAAGAATAAATAGCAGTTGTGGATGGATTTTGTGTCGAGCTTTCCCCTCTGCCTGTCTGCATTTCACATTAAAAATCTTATGTGGAACTGAATAATGAATATTATACTTGATTTTACGTACTGAGCTTTCCCCTCTGCCTGTCTGCATTTCACATTAAAAATCTTATGTGGAACTGAATAATGAATATTATACTTGATTTTACGTACTTTCTCTCATATTTCGTAATTTGTTTAGAGCATTTATAATATGATAAGTTTTTCGTACCTCGTTATTTGATTTGTTGGTATACGAGGGTGGTAGGATAAATTTGAGATGTTTCTAATTTGATTCCAAAACTAATGTGAGAAGTTAACTGCAAGAACTACCAGCTTTCCTGGTCTTGCATTGCACTGCAATGTATGACTCTTAAAAGGAAATCCAAGCAGGGTTGGCAGGGGTTGATGTATGTAGCTTTATCCCCGGTTTCCTGGAGAGTTTCGATGGTTGAACCTGGGACCCTGGTCACGATGGAGTAACCTTTTAATTTCTATTCTAATAAAGGAAAAATTAGATAAATCTGAAGCCTTGAAAATCTTGTCTTTTCTGATACTTATTTATTTTTTGTGGCGTCTTAACTGTGTCTAGTCTTAAGTTGCACAATTCTGGTCATCTCTTTTTTGCTCAATGATTATTACAGTTGAGATTTGTGACTTATTGTTGTTGGTACTTGACCATGGCAAGTGGCAACAGAGTTTCCACATCTCTCATCACCGATCTGCCTGCTTGCTTGCTACGCTCTGTTTTTTCACGGTTAATGTTTTTTGGCTTGCTGTGCTCTTGCTAGCTTGTCTGGTTTTTTATTTGTTTAGGGTTTTGTCTTGGCAACTAAACTATCTTAATGAGGTCATTCCTTCTACATGCAGCCTGTTGTAGATGCCTTTGATCCAAGGTTGTTGGTGGCGCCCCCAATATTTCATGTGATAGATTTTACGAAAGTGAAGGTACTGACCCAGTTCACTTGATTATCAAGACAAGCTTTTTGTTACTTTTCTGGTGCATGGTTATGAAACACAACTCTTGCCATAGCAAAACTGCACATTTTATTGATTCATCATGCCCGTCTATAGTCTTTTATTGATTCATCATGCCCATCTATAGTCTATCAGTGTTATTAGTTTGCTATTGTTGCCTTCTGTGTTCCTCTACCTGATGGTAACATGTATTCTATAAGTTTTTAAGTCTGCTATTAGAAATTTTTCACTACACTGGAAAAGTTATTTCAAATTCCAACCTTTACTCCTACCTACAGCATTCAGGGATCAGGGGAGTGTTCCTTTGATCAAAATATTTCCCACCTAAGGGCTTGTAACATCATTGAAAAAGGAATTTGTTACTTATTGTGGCTTAATGGTTGTGTTTGATAGGAAGAAGATTTATACGAGATTGATGTTCCGTTGAGATTTACAGCAGCCGTTGGTACTAGAGTGCATGGGTTGGCCTGCTGGTTTGATGTGCTATTCAATGGGAGGTAACTCTTCGTCTTTCCTCCCCCCAACCAAGCTTTCCAGTGCATCATATGACTTGGTACTCTAAATTTCATCCCAATCTTGTTATTGTCATAACTAGTTAAATTTCTTGATCCACAGTACGGTGCCAAGGTGGTTGACAACTGCTCCTGGATCTCCAACAACTCATTGGTACCAACTGCGCTGTGTTCTTTCTCAACCCCTCTATGTCATGGCTGGACAAGAGATCACTGGTCGACTTCACCTGGTTGCTCACAAATCCCAGAGTTACACCATAAATTTGACGTTGTCAAGTAAGTTCCTCATTAATCTCTTCTATTTGTAGTGATAAATGATGATGGTTACTTGTGTTTGCTAACGAACTTTTTCAAATCTGTTACCAGCTATGATGTGGGGCCCAGGGGCCGAACAAGGCCGAATACTTCAAACATCATCCAGCAAGCTTGATTTAAAGGAGCCATACTATAGAATGTCTCAGCCCCAATCTTACACAGTAGCACAAGATCAGCAACCACATCAGCTGCTTCAATCACAGGTTCTCTCTCTTTAGCCTTTATTATATACTAAGTACTGTTTAGATGCTATATTGAGCGTTTCAAGCGATCATTTCAACTGTTAGTTAAACCAAATGGCGTGGTTTTGCTTGAGTAGGAACTAAACGTCCAAACACAGGACATAGAAGAAGCCGATCTATTGGAGCAACCGGCACAAAATTCGGGTGCTCATTTCGGTTAACAGGAGCACTTGTTTTCTAGGCGATGAATTGCACATCATGCGGTTAAGTTGGGCACTGATGGTATCTTACAATTTGCTAGCAGGGCATTAAGCGTCCATTCTCTGGATTACCAAATAGCCCTATCGCTGCCTTTGTTTGTCCTTCCCCTCCCAGTTCGTTTGTATTCCCTCAGCCATCTCATGTACCGATTCCTTGTAAAATTTTGTGCAATTCATTTCACTGCCCATGTGGTTGTGCTCTGTAAACATGAAACATGCGCAACTTCGATCGTGATTCACTTAGCCAGTTGATAATAAACCTGGTTCGGTTCAGCTCGGCTCAAAATGGTTCGAATTGATTGCAAGTTTCAAGCATGTTTCACGGGTTTAATTTGTGCTGGCTGAGAATATTCAATTGAGCTGTTTCGCAGATTGTTGCTTCATTCAGGTGACAAGTCCATCTGCCTTTCTTTCTTTCAAATATATTAACGTCAAGTGACAGGTCGGCTTTTGTTCGTGGTCTTGCTTGTCGTTTATAGAACTTGTTACGGTTTCCATACATCATGGTGCTCACGTAATTTCGCAAGACCTTAAGCAAATCCTATTCGTTTATCGGCTTCGTTTCATTATTCTAAGAACATGCAATTGCAATCTCTGATAGGCCCTTGCGGATTGCCACGGTGAGGACGAGTTTTAGCACAATTTTACACGTTAAAATTTTTTACTTTGTTGTTCAATCAATGGTGTCGGAGCGTTGTCGGACTTTGCCCCTTTTTTTGTAAAGTCCTTCATTCGGTTGTTCATATCTCTACAGAGACCTTGAATCTGATCCACTCTCTTTGCCCCTGATTATATTTCCATGCGATTATACCCTAATTCCATGTAGAAATTCTGTTCGATCCATTCTGCTGCTGACGTGTCCGTGCTACGTAGATCACCATGCCAATTAATAGTAAAGTTGGTTCGATACGAAACGTTTTCATCTCAAGTTTGGAGTATGTTTCGCGGGTTTGTGTTGCGCTGGTTGGAAATAATTCGATTGAGCTATTTGGCAGATTTTACCTTAGCGACAGACTCCATATCGTTTCTTTCAAATAATCATTCGTCTGGTGAAAATTCTATTCAGACCTTTTAGTCTTGCAGCACTGGCTGATTGTAGATGAACACGTGTCTCTCTGTAAGACCGTGAGCTTACACGTTATATTCTTTCATTTAGTAGAAAGGTGGGAGGGGACAACCAGCATCAACGATCCTCTATGATTGTTAGGAAAGGAGTTTTACACCCGTGACCGAATAATTGTTCTGAGTTCTAGCTAGTATTCAAATTGGGTGAGCCTGTCACAACGCCTCAACGAGGTGTTGGTGGGAGCAGAGCTAACGTTATCTTCATGGAATGACCAAACTGTCGTTATAGGAAGAGGTAACGTTATCTTCATGGCACGACCAAACTTTCATTACAGACTAATTCCATCTGTTTGTAGATCACCATGTTGACCACCGTGATATCTCTCTATTGCAAAGGTCCTTGCGCATTGTGATAGGAATAAGCCTCAGTTTAATTTTACCCTCTGGTGTTTATATTGTCTAGATTCCAGAGTATATTATATTATATATGCAAGAGACTATATTCTATGACTTAGAAATTGATCCTACATAATCATCAAGTTGCTGTTTAACAAAGCTGCCTCAGTCCTCTTTACAACGTCGTGGAACATTTCTTACTATTCTTTTGGAACAAGTATTTGGCCACGACTGAGTCTTTTCAAAACTGGCCTGGCCGATGCAATCGGCTCGACCGGGTATGGGTCAGACCGCCGGCCCAGATCAGCACCACACGATGGGTCCTGAACAAGCTAACAGATACTCCCCAGATGATGAAGATTCTCCCCCCAAATCGAAACTCTATTTACATTTGAAAGCCGGGATTTAAAACGACTAGGGATTTTGACTGATCACTATGCACTTGGATCATGTTCGATAATTTCCTTAAAAAAAAAAAAAAAGACCCTTTGCCATCTTGTCATGAAAACCTGCACTCCTAATAAAATCAAAGGAGCTTCTGTATCTGATCCGATCTCATGGGATCATCATAATAGAGACCGGCAGCTACATTTCGTCTGATAAAGTTCCGGACATCCTGCAGCTGTTCTATATAATTCTCCAAGCTTTTCACTTTGTTCTCTCCCTCGACGGTTTCAGACAATGCGACTTCCCGGTGTCCGCACGTCAGCTCATGCATGCTTGTCCATTTTCTCACTGCTCTCTGAACAATTAGAGGAATCGAAGAGGATAATCTGAATGGCACACGAAGATGTACTCCACAAAATAAATGTCCATCTATTCTTTTTTGAGTGTCGCCATCTGAGACCTCCCAAAGGGCTTCGATCTATCATGGTCATCTGTTGCCTTCATCCAAATCGGACAAATCATTGAGCTCAAAGTTCAGGTCATTTTCACCCTCATCAGTGGAGTCTCTTGGGTGAATGTGAGGTTGCAATAGAGAAGACAACAAGTAAGGCAAATGACTGGATGCAGAAGTCATAAATTTTACGGAGATCTAATGATTCTTGAGGTTTTGACAGAGACGAAGCTTCGCTTGAAATTTTCAATGAATAGCATAAGATCAGCAACTGCGTTCTCCAACATTGTCCACTGGGAAGATCTGCACGTCCGGGCTCATTCTTTTCAGAAAAATGGTTCTCGATTAGAAACACTGGAGGCTTTGGATTAACTGCATACGTATCACCAATTGCATAGCTGATGCATTGCCGAATAACACGGGATCGCTGAGCTACAAGGTGTTCATAGCTGAAAGGTAATCCAGTTGGTCCATCCGGGGGAGTAGATGAGGCATGGGTGAGCACGATAATGGCATTATGCCATATTATTGAACCAAGCGAACTGGTGATAAATCGCAGAACTGGCAGATCGACTAGATCACTTGTTGGGCAATCCAGACGGTCGACATACATAACAACATCGGGTGGAAAGCTTTTGGTGAACTTCTTAATAGATGATAGTATTCTCTGGTTGACAGATTGCTCAGTACCAGAAGATCTAAGACCTGGTGTATCAATAAACCTATATTTCACACCATCCTTATTTCCGAGAACCTCTTTCACAGTGACAGTCGCGGGCTCAAATGCATTGACCTTGGCTTTCTTTTCTCCCAAAATGGAATTAATGGTCGCACTCTTTCCAACGCCTGTTTTTCCAATGACCAGGATGTTCAATGACAAGTCTATACCACCACCTTCAGCTTCAAGCTGTGTTGCCAACTTTTTGGCTGATTTGAGGCGAGATGCTTGACTAGAGTGGCTGCCTATGGTTAGGGCATTACAATACAATTCCTGTGTAGCTATGGAATTTTCAGGAGAATAGCCTAGTCTGTGGTCAAGTCTTAAGAGTTTTTCCTTTAACAGATGCACATCCTGAAGGCGCTTATTTTCCTCTTGGCTAAGATTCTCCTCTGATTCAGTACAAGAAGATGCTTTGAGAAGATCTCCCAAGATGTCCAAGTCAACTAACAGATTCTGTCCCCCATAAACATAGGATCCGTCTTCTTCGCTTGATTCAGAGACAGTATGGCCATCATTCATTGCTGGATAAACTTGCGAAATCACTGGATTCGAGAGGATACAGGATGCAAATTCGTCTTCTAGATCACTCATTACCAGGTGAGTGATTTCAGAGTTACCAAATATCAAATTGTCGACCCCTCCATTGTCTAGCAAGCTCTTTTCACCTCCTCTTGTTTTATTTAATGCTTCATTTTCCACATCTGTTCCTTCCAATTCTGGTTCATCATCTGAAGGGGAAAATGCAAACACAGAGTGAAGGAGATTACGAGGATCACGCAATGCCTGATCTGACAAACCCATTTCATCATTAGCTTCAGCAACCTCTATATTCATTGCAGTAGCCTCCTGACTTGCATTGGTGCTGTTTTTGTAATAAGTGTCATCCAAATGCTTAACTTCCCCCGCAACTTCAGGGCCCTCTGAAACTATTTGCAAATGAGGTGTCTCGTCGTTCAAGTGGTCTTCAAGAGTGAGAGCTGCATCATAAGTACCAACTTTCCCCGCCACAGGTTCTTCAACTGTACAATTAAAGCTTGGCTTCCCTATCTTGCTCCTACTGAAATGTAATTCCTCGAAATTCAGTTGCATTGCCTCAGAAGCCAGATTTGTTTCACATTTTTCCACAAGATCAGCATCACTCAATTTTCCATTCTTCAGCTCCCATAACCTCTCATCATTTGATTGATGGCTATCCGCACCCTCAGTTCTTCCACCTTCGCTACTTAGATATTCGAAACTCGATAGCATTTGGGAATTCTGCTCAATGAAAATTCTTTCCTCACCCTGCAGAGGCATAACCAATGCATGCCCCATAGAAGCAAAGCCACCATTCTCACTTATATACTCACCAGAAGTGCTATGTATCTCAATTCCATCCCCATCGATCGAACTTATCTCACCCTCATCTCTCTCCTCTTCATCCACCGCCACCCTAATTCTAGGTGCACTCCCCACCATCTCAGACTTGTCGAAACCCGGAACTCTCACAGCTCTCACGATCTCCTCATCCCCACTTTCTTCACTGCCCATCGAGCCCTCCTCATCCCCACTTTCTTCACTGCCCATCAAGCCATCCTCATCGTCAAAATCTATGGACAGCCTTGCAATAGGCATAACCTGGTCAACAATGAGCTCACGGCCATACACTGCTGCAGTCTCTGCCACAGAATAGTACTCATCGACATCACTACCCATCTCCTCCCCAAAGCAATTTCCTAGTAAGTTTGCACCTGAGCATGCCACAAAGGGCCTAAAGATTCGATCTTCCCCGATTCCCTCACCTCCTTCCAACGTTTCCTCATCTGGGTCCGCAACGAACGGCCTCACGGACGCCGTTTCGAAGTCATCCCCGCCAGCGAACAGGTGCTCGCAGTCAGAGCCGCCTCTCTCGCTGCTTTCCTCGCTGCAACTAGCGCCATACTGACCATCGTCTCCCGAAGCTTTCGGCTCGAAATCAGAGTCGCCCTCGTCGCCGCCGCCGCCGCCGTCGTCGTCGAGAGTAGGAGGAGCTCGTATAAGGAGCGAACCTGCGGAAGACGAGGCGGGAAGGGAGGCGCTTCGTGCTGCGGAAGGAAGGACGTTCTTGGCGTCCATTGCTTCCGGTTCTTGTTCCTTTCCCAACAGCTAACCCTCAAAGGCGCATTGGTCTTGAAGAGAAGAAAAACAGAGAGAGTCGTTGCGGGGATTCTTGTTCTTGGTAGAATCCACGGAAGTAGGTTTTCTCGCTCTCGCCATTTTTATATTCGGCGACGCCTTTTCCGACAGTTTCCGAGGTTGTCTTTTCAGGGGCCCTGCCGATTGCTTGAAATCAGGGGTAATCATAGCCATCGAATTTTGCATGTTCTAAGGATCAGCGGCTGTAATCAGTCCGATTTATCATGGGATGCAAAAATTTCATCTTCCATATTTACTTATCCTTTCACAAATTTCCCAAGAAATAAAGTTTTAATAAAAAAAAATAATCAATAAAATTTGATTCTCCAATTAAAGATATATTAGGCTGTGTAAAAAAGAAAAATACACTTAACTTTATATGCCCTATCTTGCATATGATGGACAAGTAGAGCATTAGTTTCAAAAAAACTTTTATCTATGTAGATTTTATACAGCTTTTCTTTTCTTTTTCTTTTTAATGAGAGAAGCATAACCTGGTAACATTACTTAAGCAAAAAAAAAGGCACTCATCTGGAAATAATGTAGTAATTACTAGGTGAACATTGTAATAAAAAAACGGACAAAAAGAAAAATAACAATATTAGGAACTTTTTTTTTAATATTTTTCAAATGAAGGAATTTGTGTGACAATAGTTTAATGATAGATACTAGTAATTTATGAAGGTGATTGTGATATGAAGACACATCAAATATGTGTACACTTTACATTTGTTGTGGAGTTCATTAACTTATATAATTATATTTAGAAAATTTTATTAGATTAATCTCCAAGATGGCTTGAGAATTTTGAACTCATAAAGAAAAATAGCTAAGAAATTTTTTGTATGGCTCTTTCTTGCGACCATAGGTATAAGATCACAATAAATTAATTTTATCACACCAAAAAATCAAATATAGCTTGTGATCATGCTTATTTTACAATTTGTTCTTATCTAGATTTAAATTCAATTGGATTACTAGTATAAAAAGTAATCAAGTTTCCATGACGCTGAATCGAAATAAATAAATCAGCTTGTGCTTCTAAGCATCTAGATTGTGGTTGTTTTCCTTCTTTTCTTTTTCCTTGTTTTCATTGTGGCCAACCTTTTCTAAATAAAATAATAATAATTAAAACATAGAACTCAGTGGGAATTGCCCAAAAGAAATATCGCATCAAGTAAGATTCTAAATTTCCTAAGGAAAGCGAGTAAACTAAGCAATAATTTCCGTGCATTGAGATTTCAAGCCTAGAACTACCGGCCAAGCTTCACTTGATTTACATGAGGGCGTTGCGAATCTCGCTGGCCACAGGCCATATTTCAAGCATAGCACTAAGCTTCAAAATTTCGAAATTCAAATGTGGCAATGAAGGTTGACAACATAGGAACATTTATATCATCTCTTCTTAAAATAATTTATAAAAAGAAAAAAAAAAAGAAACTCTCTAGCAATGTCCAATAATTGATGAAACAAAGCAATTTAGAGTGAGAGAATAAGAACTTTAGGATGACTTATGGTACTTGAACCGGATGTATCTTTTGTCTTAACGCTTAGGAATCGATTAAACTTGTTAACTAGTTGCCTCAAGGGAAATTAGTGGCGTGGAATGCACCGTCATTCTTTTTAAAAGTAACGGACCATCACCTTAGCATTATTTTTTAAGAATTATTTGGGAAGTGGAGTTGATAATGCAGTGTGCAATTAAGGGCATTATCACCGACATTTCTCTCTAGAGATTTAATCTGCACGGTAGCATCGACACCTAATTTTTGGCCATCATTACGTAAAAAGAAAATTAGGAATCGACCCAACCACTAAATAAAGCTATCATTAGCTCAACTCATATTTATATCACCATATTGGACATTCCCACACATGATCAAAAGAGCTTCTTCAAGATGCGATGTTCAAATCTTGAGCTCAATCTTTAAATAGATAGAGTTTTGTTGCACCGGTAGTTATCATATCCGATCTTCAAGGTTTGAATTAAGATCAAGGAGGAAGATAACCTTGGAAGCCTAATAAATCTGAAGGAGATTGAATCTGGGTAAAAGAAAAGCGACCAACTCGGCACAAGATAGAGAACTCAGGGTCAAATATTGCTACGTTCTTTTCTCGGCTTAACCAGCGAGTCCTTCACAGATCAGGGCGGTCCCCCCCTACAAAGTCCTTCCCCGCAGCACCACCGGCACTTCTGCTGTATCCTCAGGTGCTCCACGATGCCCGGCCAAGCCCAGCAAATTGCGGAGATCCAAAGCCGGACCCGAAGCTCCTCCTCCGGGCTAAGTAGCATCGACACCCGACACGAACATGCGACATAACACAACACGTCGACACGTCATTTCTCAAAAATAAAGAATTCCGACACGTTGGGACATGTTGTATTAAATGAATATTTTTATTTTTAATTAATTTGATTCAAATTCATAAATAATTAATTAATTAAAAAAAGAACCCGCAATAAATTTACACTAATAATATTAATAAATCAATTCATTGGAAATTCGAATGACATTTTCGTAGTTAATGTATATCCATGTTTGGAAATATATTTTTAATTTTAATAAAAGTTATTGATGAAACTAATGAGTGATAAGAAATTAGAATGAATTTATTTAAATAAATTCATAATCTTCTACAAATACCAAAATTTATCATTATTCAAAATTTAGTACTTTTATTTTTCAAAATTATTTTTTAATCTTATTTATTTATTTTTCCGATTAAAAAAGTCCCCGTTGAGGGTCTACCCCCACTCCCTTCTTTCCCTTGTCCACTTCCCCCAACCCCGAAATTTATTTCACGCTTCTTTCCCTCCCCCACCACCTGACACACTGTAAATTCCCCTCCCCCAAAATTAAAAGTCACTGCCATCCCCCCATTTTTTTTTTTTTTTAATTATTTTTGAGTTTTCTATCAAAAACCCTAGCCAGCGCCCTCCTTTTCCTCCTCCTCCTTGCCGCTCACCGCACGACCACCTTCCTCTCCACGCTTCCGGGTATCGACGTTCGATACGGATCCGACTTAGATGGTTTGACATTGGGAAGACCAAGTTCATCTTTGCTGTATATTCATTTAGAATCTTGGCTGCATATTCAATTAGAATATTCTAAATGAATATGCAGCAAGATGAATTTGGAAATGTCCAATTACACAACTACTCGGTCGCGGGGCAGTTTCAGTGTTTGTATCGTCTTTGGTATTCAGTGACATAACTTGCGCGGGCGATGTTGGTCGAAGCAAAAGGGAGGCTGAACAATCGGCAGCACGTGCTGCCATTCGACCCATGTATGGTATGCCATTTTCCATACTTGATTTTCACGATATGCACGTTTCTATCCATGCGACTAGCAGAGGATCATGTAATGCCGTTGATGGCAAGTTGAAAACAGGTTCTTTCGAAGAGACGATGAAGTCTAAGTTCGAACTGTCATTGCTGCATGTTGTGCGACCAAGTATTCATGTCCAGCTGGAGGCATGCTCGGACGTACCTACACCACCTCGTACACCAAGAACAGAGGCCGTAGCATCCTCTGTTCGTTGGACTCCTTTTAAGAGCTTGTTGTTTTATACAAATTCTGCTATCCAATTTTGATTGTGAGCGATTCTTGCAGACAGGCATGCATCACATACATCTGGGCTTATATTAGCATAAATGGATAGCAAACGTTAACACTTTGTCCAGCGAGGAAGTCAGATCACTCAAAACCACTGAAAAAAGAGTCCCAAAATTCAATCTTTTGCAATTCCACCATCTGCTTCCAATGTTTTCTCATCCGGGTCTGCAACAAATGGCCTCTCCGACACCGATTCGAAGTCATCCCTGCTAGCGAACAAGCGCTCGGTCAGAGCCTCTCTCACTGCTTTCGTCAAAGCAACTAGCGCCATAATGAATGTTGATTTCCGGAGCTTTTGGCTCGAATTCAGAGTGGTCGTTGTCGAGAGTAGGAGGAGCTCGTATAAGAAGCGAACCAGTGGAAGACGAGGCGGGAAGGGAGGCGCTTCGTGCTGCGGAAGGAAGGACGTTCTTGGTGTCCATTGCTTCCGGTTCTCGTTTCTTTCCCAACAGCTAACCCTCAAAGACAAATTGGTCTAGAAGAGAAGAAAAACAGAGAGTCGTTGGGGGGATTCTTGTTCATGGTAGAATCCACGGAAGTAGGTTTGCTTGCTCGATACCATTTTTATATTCGTCGATGCCTTTCACGTTCGTCTTTCCGACAGTTTCCGAGGTTGTCTTTTCAGGGGCCCTGCTGATTACTTGAAATCAGGGGTAATCATAGCCGTCGAATTTTGCATGTTCAAAGGATCAGCGGCTGTAATTAATCCGATTTATCATGGACCAAGATGCAAAAAAAATTTCTTCCCTATTTACTTATCCTTTCACAAATTTCCCAAGAAATAAAGTTTCAATAAAAAAAAATAATCAGTAAAATTTGATTCTCCAATTAAAGATATATTAGGCTGTGTTAAAAAGAAAAATACACTTAACTTTATATGCCCTATCTTGCATATGATGGACAAGTAGAGCATTAGTTTCAATTTTTTTTTTTTTTTTTTTTTTTTTTTTTTTTTTTTTAATCTATGTAGATTTTATACAGCTTTTCTTTTCTTTCTTTTTAATGGGAGAAGCATAACCTGGTAACATTACTTAAGCCAAAAAAAAAGGCACTCGTTTGGACATAATGTAGTAATTATTAGGTGAACATTGTAAAGAAAAAACGGAGAAAAAGAAAAATAACATTTGAGGATTAATAACTGAGAGAAGTATATATATATATATATATATATAAAGTATACGAAAGTTGCAAATGGTGAACTTTCAATTCTTATATCGTGCTTTAGTTACATACACAGTGATTAAGCTCTTTTATTAATACAACAAACCAAGTTTAGTCTCTCTTTTCGAAAAAGAAAATAATTACTCCCTTATTAACTGTAATCACACAAAAGGAGATGGTACTTGAATATCATATTTTAGTTGTTAAATATCGTATTTTAGTTGTTATTTATCAAAATATCAATTTTTTTCTTAAAATGAATATGCTTAAACCATTTTTGCCTAATTTGTATATGAGAAGAGTTTTTTTTTTTTTTTTTTTTTTTTTTACAATAATGGGATTGAAGAAAAAATATTACAAGATTGGTTGAGACATATTTTATTAATTAAAAATGTTAATGATAAAGATGCCGTGACAATAACGAACAAGGAATCTATGTTGTCTTAAATGGATGTAAAGTTTCACTTTTATAAGTTCATACATTTCGGGATATCTACATGAGAAAGTTAGATCAAGGTAAACTTAATTTGGTACCTGTCGTGATTTGAGGAGAAGTCAAAGATTCTCACGCGGTAGTTGATTTCTTTTGAATGAATAATGCTTAGGTGACGGTGCAAGGGCAGCCACACATTCACTGTAGATGGAAAAGGGCAACCAGCATTTCACTGAAAACAAAATGTAATTTTACTCCACGAGGACAGTAGATTGTGGACTTTCACTCCTTTTTTTTTTTTGGGTGTATACACAAAAACAAAAGTTCTTTTATACATATTTTAATTCAATTTTTTCTTTCTTTTTAAAAAGAAATGTGGAATCTCTATTAATTTTCTTGAACAAAAATAAGAGGTATCTAGCGTAGAATTTTTGTTGTAATCTATCGACATATTTATTTCATTTTGAAATAAAGTTGATTAAATTGATCTTTTTAAATATTTTTCAAATGAAGGAATTCGTCCGACAATAGTTTAATGATAGACACTAGTAATTTATTAAGGTGATTGCGATATGAAGACACATCAAATATGTGTCCACTTTACATTTGTCGTAGAGTTCATTAACTTATATAATGAGATTTTAAAAATTTTATTAGAGTAATCTCCAAGATGGCTTGAGAATTTTGAACTCATAAAGAAAAATAGTTAAGAAATTTTTTGTATGGCTCTTTCTTGCGACCATTGGTAGTATAAAAAGTAATCACAATAAATTAATTTCATCACACCAAAAAATCAAATGTAGCTTTTGATCATGCTTATTTACAATTTCTTATTATCTAGATTCAAATTCAATTGGATTGATAGTATAAAAAGTAATCAAGTTGATCTATGATGCTGAATCTGAATAAATAAATCACCTTGTGCTTCTAAACATCTAAATTGTGGTTGTTTTCTTTCTTTTCTTTTTCCTTGTTTTCATTGTGGCCAACCTTTTCCAAAAAAAAATAAAAATTAAAACATAGAACTCATTGGGAATTGCCCAAAAGAAATATTGCATCAAGTGAGATTCTAAATTTCTTAAGGAAAGCTAGTAAATTAAGCAACCGTGTAATTTCCGTGCATCAAGATTTCAGCCTAGAACTAAAGTCACTGGCCAAGCTTCACTTGATTTAGATGAGGATGCTATGAGTCTCGCTAGCCATAGGCCATATTTCAAGCGTAGCACTAAGCTCCAAAATTTCGAAATTCAAAGGTCCTAATGAAGGTTGACGACATAGGAAAATTTATATCATCTCTTCTTAAAATAATTTCTAAAAAAAATAAATAAAATTTCTAGCAATGTCCAATATTTGATGAAACAAAGCGACTTAAAGTGAGAGAATAAGAACTTTAGAATGACTTATGGTACTTAAACCGGATGAATCTTTTGCCTTAATGCTTGGGAATCAATTAAACTTGTTAATAAGTTGCCTCAAGGGAAATTAGTGGTGCAGAAGGCACCATCATTCTTGTTGACACCTATTTAAAAAAAAAAAAAAAAAAACAAAAACAAAAAAACAAAAAAACAAAAAAAAAAAAAAAAAACGCTTAGGGGTCGGGTCGGGCCGGATACGGCCTTTGCCCGGCCCGCCGCGCGCCTTTCTTTTCCCTGCGCGGCCCAAGCTCTCTCCCTTCGGCCCAGCCCACGTCCCAACCAGCCTTCTCCCTCCTCCAGCCATCTTCGCGCCCAAAAAACCTGCAGAAAGCAAAAGCAGCAACAGCAGCTGACAGGGGGGCAGAGCAGAGAAGATAAGGCAGAAAAAGGGCAGAAAGGAAGGGGGCAGCAGGAACGGTGGACAGGAGGAACCGAGGGGGAGATTGGGGGAAGGCAGAGAGAAATTAAAAGTGGAAAGCAAGAGAGAAGCTTGGCCGCGCTCGAGACCCGGCTTCCCGACGTCCATATTTCCGGTAAGTCTTTTTCTTTTTTTTGTTTCCAGAGTTCAGCACCCCTTTGACCCGAGGATCTCGTTGCTGCGCGTCGTTGCCTCTGGACCCTGCTTGTTTGTCTACGTTTATCTCAGTCGCGTTTTGAGGTCCCGTCGAGTTATCGTTTGCCTCCGGCCCGGTCGGTGTTGTTCGATGAAATGTCTCTGTGATACCCATGCAAGTCACGTTCGTCTCCCTGAAATCGTAGATCCCTTCGTTCATATTCTGTTGGTTTTTATACGTTACTGTCGCTGTTCCTCGCTTCCTTTCCTTCGTCACGGTCGCTTGCGCGTACGTGGTGTGTTTTGTGTCCTCCGTTCCGGCGATGGACGGTGGCGGATCGCGACTCTCGCAGGGAGTGAGGGCGGACGGCGGTGTGAAGGAGGCGCTCGGGAGAGACGGAGGGGCCGGCGGCGGCAAATCTCGGTCGAAGGTGTTGGTGCGGTGAAGGAGCGTCGGGCGTGTAGAGAACGCACGAAGAAGAAGAAGGCCAAAAGGCAAAAGAAAAATAAAAAGAAAAGAAAGGAAAAGAAATAATAAAAAAAAGAGAGAAAAAGAGAGAAAGTGGCTTCGGGAGGAGAAGGAGCTGAAAGGAGGGAGGGAGGGAGGGAGGGAGGGAGGGGGAGGGAGTGAAGTGAATAGGACAAAATAGGAAAAGGACAAAAGAAAAAAAAATTTTAAATTTTTAAAATTAGAAAAATTTAAAAAGAATAAAAAAATTTAAAAAAATTCGAAAAAAATAATATAAATTCAAAAACTTGAACTTTCGGAAATCATTAAAAAAATGAAAATTCGAGTTTTTATAAAAAAATAGAAAAATTAAAAAAATTGAAAAATGTCAAGAAATTTAAATTTTCTTTTGAAAACTTTTACAAAAAGACTTTATGAGCTGTTTACTCAAAAATTGAAAGTTTCTTAACTCTAAAGTTGTGCTAAAAAATTGAGTAAATCTTTAGGCTCTATTTTAGGGTTTCAATTGTTCTTAAAGATAATTACCCTTGTTTGCATACTTTCGCTATTTTGATCCTTTTAGTCTAAGTTAAGATTAGTATTTATCTTTTCTTTAATGTTAAATATTTGCTCTTCCAAACAATTTATATAAACATTTTCATTGGCTAGCAATTGTTTTTTTTTTTTTTTTCTAATTATTGCCTACTCGCATGATTACCTCACATGTTAGCAAATATGCCTAAAAGTAATCCAAACTGTCTGACAAAAATATTTTTCTTTAAAATGAACAAGATTATGTATTGAAATATCATTAATTGGTCAATTAGTGTAATTAAGTCCTAATCCTAAATTCTCTAATTGAGTAGGAGGTGAGATATACTTCTAATAATTCACTTGGTTTCTAGCCAACCCCACTAGGCTAGTAGCAACTCCTTATTGCGAAATTCTTAAGAATAGCCCAATGTCATCCGTGCCTAATCATGAGTTATAAGCCCATCTTTTAGGCAATACCCCTAAACCTACGCCTCTATCCCCGACGGGTAGGTAGCAACACCTTAGCATTATTTTTTAAGAATTATTTGGGAAGTGGAGTTGATAATGCAATGTGCAATTAAGGGCATCATTGCTGATATTTCTCTCTAGAGATTTAATATGCATGGTAGCGTTGACACCTAATTTTTGGCTATCATTACATAAAAAGACAATTAGGAATCAACCCAACCTCTAAATAAAGCTATCATTGGCTCAATTCATATTTATATCACCATATTGGACTTCCCATGCATGATCGAAAGAGCTTCTTCAAGATGCGACGTTCAAATCTTGAGCTCAATTTTAAAATAGATAGAGTTTTGTTACACCGGTTGTTATCATATCCGATCTTCAAGGTTTGAATTGAGATCAAGGAGGAAGATAAGCTTGGAAGCCGAATAAATCAGAAGGAGATTGAATCTAGGTAAAAGGAAAGCGACCAACTTGGCACAAGAGGCTCTATAAATAGAGAACTCAGGGTCTTATATTGCTGCGTTCTTTTCTCGGCTTAACCAGCGAGTCCTTCACAGATCAGGGCGGTCCCCCAACAAAGTCCTTCCCCCAATAACCACCGGCACTTCTGCTGTGTCCTCAGGTGCTCCACGATGCCCGGCAAGCCCAGCAAATTGCAGAGATCCAAAGTCGGACTTGAAGCTCCTCCTCCAGGTATGGACGTTCAATGCGGATCCTGACTTAGATGGTTTGACACTGGGAATACCAAGTTCATCTTTGCTGCATATTCATTTAGAATCTGTATTCATTTAGAATAGATTCTAAATTAATATGCGGCAAGATGAATTTGGAGATGTCCAATTACACAACTACTCGGTCGTGGGGCAAGTTCAGTGTTTGTGTCGTCTTTGGTATTCAATGACATAACTCGCGTGGGAGAGGTTGGTCGAAGCAAAAGAGAGGCTGAACAATCGGCAGCACGTGCTGCCATTCGACCCATGTATGGTATGCCATTTTCCATACTTGATTTTCACGATATGCACGTCTCTATCCATGCGACTAACAGAGGTTCTTTGGAAGAGACGATGAAGTCTAAGTTCGAACTGTTATTGCTACATGTTGTACGACCAAGTATTCATGTCCAGCTGGAGGCATGCTCAGACGTACCTACACCACCTCGTACACCAAGAACAGAGGCTGTAGCATCCTCTGTTTGTTGGACTCCTTTTAAGAGCTTGTTGTTTTATACAAATTCTGCTATCCAACTCTGATTGTGAGCGATTCTTGCAGAGAAGCATGCATCACATTCAGTGGTTCATGAGCGCCACGTCACATTCAGTGGTTCATGAGCGCTACGTCACCCGCCTACATGGCATATACTTATCTATGTGGATCCACTAATAAAACGAATTATCTATGTGGATCCACTAATCACGGTAAGACCCTTTTCCCATTCAAAGCCCGTTATTACATAGTAAGACTCTTTTCCCGATCAAAGCCCGTTATTACATGGTAAGACCATTTTCTCGGTCCAAGCCCGTTTTTACACGGTGAGACTATCACATCCAGTCGAAACCCGTGTAAATGAGACATTTCTCCTAGTCAAAACCCGTTTTTACAGGGTGAGATTATCACATTCAGTCGAAACCCGTTTTTACATGGTGAGATATCACATCCAAACGGTGAGACTATCACATCCAGTCGAAACCCATTTTTACACAGTGAGACATCACATCCAGTGAGACAATTCCCCCAGTCGAAATTCGTTTTTACACGGTGAGACCTTTCTCCTAGTCTAAACCACATGGTTCTAGGTTATCCTTAAACCTTGTCCACACGGTTTCAGGTTGTCCTTAAACATTGTCTTTAGGTTCTAGGTTATCCTTAAATCTTGTCTTCTAAATTTTAGTTTATCATTAAACCATTCCTTTTTCATTTAGTGATTTCATTGCCTTCATTCCATTCCATGAGAGAAAGAAACATAGACAGAGTAAATAAACCCCAACATGAGTTCAGATACCATGATGAGCAAAGATACGTATCAAGTATGTCCCTAACCAACTATCTTTGCTTTTATCTTTTTTTATCTTCAAAGTTAAGTCGACTAAAGATTTCGGGTATTAATTTTATCTTTGAGTGGAACCTCTTCGAACTCCCACTCAAAGAGGGGCAGCTGTTGACACCCGATTTTTTTTGTCGACATTTTAACCATTTATTTTGCAAAAAAAGATAAAAAAAAAATAGAGAGCCAAAAAAAAAAAGAATGAAAACATTAAAAAATGTAAAGAAAACAACAAAAAAAAAAAAAAGAAAAAAAGAAACAAAAAGAAAACAAAAAAGAAAACAAAAAAAAAAAAAGGGGCAAAACGCTGAAAAAAATATAAAGGCTCGCTCATTTTTTGGTGGGGGGTGCTCTCTCATTTTTTTCGTGTGCAGATTCTCTCTCACGGGCTCTCTCGCGCTCTCGCTCAGGGGATTTTGATTCTCTGGGTTTTCTCCCTAGATTCTCTCTCTCCGTAACTACTCGATGGAGCTTCCATGGTAGATCTAGAAACCCTAGCCTCGCTTGCCGTCCACTAGAGTGAGCTTCCATCTCTGTTTCCAGTGATCCGCTCCCTCTCTCTCTCGATCGTTCTCGGTTCTCTCGCGGGGGCTCGATCGTTCTTTGGATCGGCTTGATTTCGTGCTTTCAATCGGTTCTTTCTCCCTGAGAATCTGGACCTCCTCCTTCGCTAAAATCCTTATTTCCAGCCGGATGGAGTGGTAGTTCGTTCTAGATTTCGCTGCCGGTATTCGTTCATGCGAGAAGGCGAAGAGTTGAAGGAGAGCAACTGCCGGCGGGACTCGCTCTGAGCATGCGGTCTCGCAATTTGCCTCGGCCCTGACTCCGTGCTCTGAGCTTCGGGATTGCGGATCGCCTTCTGTTCTTCGTTTTCCTTTGTCCAGTGTGCTGACATAGGTTCGCTCCCACTGTTGCTGTATTGACCTCTAGAATTGAGGTGTTGGTTCGCTAGGGAACTGGAAGGAGGTAAAACTCGCTCCCTTTCCAAATTTCTAATTCCGCAGTGACGTTTTTCGAACTACCACTCCATTCAGCCGGAGATAAGGATTTCAGCGGAGGAGGAGGTCCAGATTCTCAGGGAGAAAGAACCGATTGAAAGCACGAAATCAAGCCGATCCAGAGAACGATCGAGCCCCCGCGAAAGAACCGAGAACGATCGAGAGAGAGAGAGGGAGCGGATCGCTGGAAACAGAGATAATTATCTAACGAGCGAGGCTAGGGTTTCCAGATCTGCCATGGAAGCTCCATCGAGCAGTTACGGAGAGAGAGAGAATCCAGGGAGAAAACCCAGAGAACCGAAATCCCCTGAGCGAGAGCGCTAGAGAGCCCGTGAGAGAGAATCCACGCGCGAAAAAAATGAGAGAGAATAAGCAGAGGAAGCTTAACACAATACTGTAGCAGAAGACACCCAATCATGGGATATCAAGACATGGTCAGCATCCATGGATTGATTTCCAGTAAAATTTGATTCATCCCTGACATAATATCTTTTCCAAGCGAACATGAAATTCATAATAACACGATCTTATGTCACTACACATGCTTGCTTAAGTGGAATAGCATCAAATGAAGGATCAATGGACATTAGCTCAGAGCCACAACAGTTGCAAATCAGCATGTACTGAAGAGGTTCCAACAAATCTAAAGCAAGTTCAAAATGGAACGCCTATAATTTTCAATGAAGAAACAGAACACAATTAAGCTAATATGACCAAAATTTATCAAAAAACCTAGTGATGAATGGAAATTCTAGGTAAAGACTTGAATAAAAAACACACATATTTAGTTCACGAATTTCATCAAACAGGCAGTATTCATTTGGGCCTAGGGAGCTTAGATGCAAAAAGTAGAACATTGATTCACATCCAACTCATCGCAGAGGAAATGTAGTAAGTTTAAATCATTAATAGAACTTTAATCACAGTCCATTTTCACATAGACAGTGGCAACAATTCCTAGCCTCTACCTTGTACATAAAGCGCACAAGCACGCCTAACTAAGGAACCGATTCTGGAGCTAAGATAGAACAGAACAGCTCGAAATAAAAACCTAACCACGATCCCAATCTTTTAACTCCATGTATGTGAGACTGTGGCGCCAAAGCCAAACTAACCCGCTCTAATAGATCGCTACGGCCTCAGTTCTTTCAAAACAGAGAAAGGCTGAGACCTAAAATCCAAGATACCAAGAACGACGCGCCGAGACCTCAAGAGCTCGAAAAATGTCACTGCGGAATTAGAAATTTGGAAAGGGAGTGAGTTTTACCTCCTTCCGATTCCCTAGCGAACCAACACCTCAATTCTGGAGGTCGATACAGCAATAGTGGGAGCGAACCTATGTCAGCACACCAGACAAAGGAAAATGAAGAACGGAAGGCGATCCGCAATCCCGAAGCTCGGAGCACGGAGTCAGGGCCGAGGCAAACTGCGAGACCGCACACTCGGAGCGAGTCCCGCCGACAGTTGCTCTCCTTCAACTCTTCGCTTTCTTGCGTGGACGAATACCGGCGGCGAAATCTAGAATGAACTACCACTCCATCCAGCCGGAGATAAAGATTTCAGTGGAGGAGGAGGTCCAGATTCTCAGGGAGAAAGAACCGATTGAAAGCACGAAATTGAGCCGATCTAGAGAACGATCGAGCCCCCGCGAGAGAACCGAGAACAATCGAGAGAGAGAGAGAGAGGGAGCGGATTGCTGGAAACGGAGATGGAAGCTCGCTCTGGGGGGGCTCTCTTTTTTTTTCGTGCGCGGATTCTCTCTCACAGGCTCTCACGCGCTCTCGCTTAGGGGATTTCGGTTCTCTAGGTTTTCTCCCTGGATTCTCTCTCTCTCTGTAACTGCTCGATGGAGCTTCCATGGCAGATCTAGAAACCCTAGCCTCGCTCGTTAGATAATTATCTATGTGGATCCACATAGATAATTACTTTCCATGGTAGATTTGAAGTTAGAAAAAAAAATTACTTTTTCTCTCCTCTAGGCTAATTGCAGGTGGTAGTAGGCTGAGTGGCCATTAATGGCTCTCTCTTTCTCAAGGCTCCTCTCTCTCTCTTCTTTCCATGTTCACGCTCTTCTCTCTCTGGTCTTTTCACGTTTGAACATGGAGCTCTTCGTCTTCCTTCCCGCTCCTCACTCATCTCACACCCTCGCCCTCTTGCTCTTGCGCTCCTTCCACTTCGACTTCGTTCGTTGCCGTCGTCACCTTTTGGGCTTTGGCGATGAAGAAATTTGCAGCTACTAGGTCAAAGCTCAAAAGGTGACGATGGCGATGAACGAAGTGGAAGAAGGGGTGCAAGAGCAAGGAAGACGAAGAGCTCCATATTCAATCGTGAAAAGACCAGAGAGAGAGAGGAGCCTCGAGAAAGAGAGAGCCATTAATAGCTGCTCAGCCTATCACTTGCAACTAGCCCTAGAGGAGAGAGAAAGTAATTTTTTTATCCTAACTTTAGATGACACTTGTCGTTTTATTAGTAGATCCACATAAATATGCCATGTAGGCCGGTGACGTGGCGCTCACAAACCACTGAATATTTTCTCCTTGCCCAGCGAGGAAATCAGATCACTCAAAGCCACTGAAAAAAGAGTCCCAAAATTCGATTTTGCAATTCCACCATCTCCTTCCAATGTTTTTTTCATCCGGGTCTGCAAACAAATGGCCTCTCCGACACCGATTCGAAGTCATCCCTGCTAGCGAACAAGCGCTCAGTCAGAGCCTCTCTCACTGCTTTCGTCAAAGCAACTAGCGCCATAATGAATGTTGATTTCCAAAGCTTTTGGCTCGAAATCAGAGTGGTCGTTGTCGAGAGTAGGAGGAGCTCGCATAAGAAGCGAACCAGTGGAAGACGAGGCGGAAAGGGAGGTGCTTCGTGCTGTGGAAGGAAGGACATCCTTGGTGTCCATTGCTTCCAGTTCTCGTTTCTTTCCAACAGTGACCCTCAAAGACGCATTGGTCTAGAAGAGAAGAAAATGGAGAGTCGTTAGGGGTTCTTCTTGTTCTCTTAGTGCATTTTATAATAGGAAATAATTGACAGTTTTTAGTTTAGTGCAGGGATAATTCGTCAATGCCTTTTATGTCCGTCTAGTATGTGTGTCTGGCCCATGTAATTAATGTGGTTTATCATGGACCATATGCAAAATTTTCCCCTTTCCTATTAACTTATCCTTTCACAAATTCTACACATAGTAAAATTTCAATAAAAAAATTCAGTAAAATTTTATTCTACAATCAAAGATACATCAGGCTATATGTGTAAAAAATAAAATAATAATAATTACACTTAACATTATATGCCCTATTTTGCATATGGTGGATAACCGGAACATTAGAATCACAAAACTCTTATCTATGCGAATTTTATACAGTTTATATATATATATATATATATATATATATATATATATATACAATGAGAGAAACATAACTCGGTGACATTATCTGAGCAAAAAAAAAAAAATTGATTGGAAATATTATAGTAAATTTTAGGTGAGATGTAAAGAGGAATAGAGAGAAAAAATAATTTGAGAATTCATAAATAAGAAAAGTATATAACTACTCCTTTATTAATTTTAATCACACACAAAGAGATGCTACTTGAATATCTTGTTTTAGTTGTTGTTTATCGAAATATTTATATTTTCTTGAAACAAATATGCTTTAACCACTGTTGCCTAGCTTGTACTTGAATGGAGTTCGTTTTTACAATAATTAGATAGAAGAAAAAAAATACAAGATAGGTTGAGATAAATTATTTAATGAAAGATGGTGATGACAAAGATACTATGACAATGGGGAACAAAAAATCTAAATAATCTTAGATGGATGTCAAGTTTCACTTTTATAAGTTCATAAGTTTTATGAGATTATACCAGAATGTTTTATTTGGGTAAAATTTATTTGGTACTTGACATGATTCGAGCAGAAGTCAAAGATTCACATCCTAACTTATGCCATTTCACTGGAGAGCTGATCTTTTAAGGATTTTTTTTTCTTGGGCTTTTTTTTTTTTTTTGGGGGAGTTAATGATGCAATGTGCAATTAAGGGCATTCTCTCTAGAGTTTTAATCTTGTCAAAATTTTGGTTACCGTTACATAAAGAAAATTAGGAATCGACCCGACCCCTAAACAAAAATATCATTAGCTTAGTTCATATTTATATTACCATATGGACCTTCGCACAAGTAATCAAAAGAGCTTCTTCCAGATGTGATGTTCAAATTTTGAGCTCAACCTTTCGTAGCTAGGGTTCTGGTCCGGTGGTTATGATATCCGATCTTCAAGGTTTGAATTCAGATCAAAGAGGAAGATAAGCTTGGAAGCAGAATATATCTGAAAGAGGTTGAATCTGGATAAAAAGGAAATGCGACAGACTCAAAACAAGAGGCTATCGTTGCAACAGCTTGATAAGAAAGACTATTTCAAAACCGGTTGATATCTCTGCGAAGGAACGTGAACTTTATCTATAAATATAGTCTATAACACACAAAGAAAGAGAGGAAGAATATGGAGAAGTGAGCGAAGCCGATATATTTCCAAATACTGCGGCGCTCTTTTCTCGGCTGAACCAGCGCTGTTGCTGTGTCCTCAGGTGTTAGCTTCGGCGATATCAAGATATGAACGTGAAATGTGCAATGTGCAATGTGCTGCTAATTGTTTGGCCTCCTTTCTGCTTCAACCAACCTCTCCCGGTGCAAGTTACTGTTAGTAGTTTGTTTGTATCGAAGGATGTGAGTGCATGTGGAAGAAATTTTGGCACTAACCACAGATCATTATTTTTTATTTATTAAAAAATTCTGATTTATTATTTTATAAAAAATTAATTATAGCGTTTTGTTGAAATAGTGCGACTGTTTAGAAAAAGTTACGGTTATTTTTATTTATTTAATTCCAAATTTTATTATTTTTTCCAACGGTTATCTCAGAGTTCGTACATGTTCAGACATAATTTCATAATCGGGAGAATTACCAAAAAAGTCATAAATTTTTTTTTGGCCAATTTAGTTTTAAACTTTTTACAATTGCGCTAGTTTAATCCATCCGGCCAAAATTGGCCAGTTGGCGCTGAAATGGACGTTGGCTATTTTTTGAAAGCTGACATGATAATTTTTTAATATTTTTTTCGAATTTTTAAATATTTTTTCTTTTTTTTTCCACCTTCTCTTTCTTCTAGCCGGTTGGTGTCGGCTAGAGGCAAGGGAGGGCCAGCGAGGCCGGCCTCGCTGTTGCTAGGCGAGGCCCCGCCAAATCTGGTAAGGGTCGAGCTCATCGGCACTAGCGAGGTCAACCCTTGCCATGGCTAGGCGGGGCCAAGCCTCGACAGATTCAAGGTGAGGGTTGACCTCACCAAATTTGGTGACAACGGCCTCGCTGGCCACTGGCAAGGTCAACCCTCACCTTTGCTGTGGCTGGTGAGGCTCCTCACCCAGGGATAATGAGGCTCGACCTCGCCAGATCTAGCGACGGTGGCCTCGCCGACGCTGGGCGAGGCTCGCCTTTACCAGTGGCCGGCGAGGACGAGCCTTGCCACTGGCCGGTGAGGCTGACCTGGCCGGCCCTCACCTCTAGTCGACGAGGTTAGCCTCGCCTTTGGCCAGCACCAATTGGCCAAAGGAAGGAGAAGGTGGAAAAAAAAGAAAAAAATTAAAAAATTGCCATGTTAGCTTTCGCCGGACATTCGGCATCCACGTCAGCACCGGTCGGATGGATTAAATTAGCACAATTGTAAAAGGTTTATGATTAAATTGGCTAAAAAAAATGTATCACTGAATTAGCACAATTGCAATATATTTATGACTTTTTTGATAATTTTTCCATTCTTAATCCTTAATAGGTTGTGTTTGTTCTACAAATTACTGAGCATGTTTGTTCAATAATAATCTTCTTTGTCATTTTCATTTTCTTTCGAAAGAAAATACAATCATCTTTTCCAATTATTTCCCATGAGAGATATATCAAAATCGATATATAGTATTCTCATTTGAGATTTGTTGTATCGTGGAAGATATTTGCCTATAACCATAAGCAACATTATAGAGTAAGTAAATTCTTAAATAAAGAAATATCACACTTTAAAGTCTAACTTGATTGCTTTATTGATCTGAAGCCATATTTCTTCAACAATTTGAAGGATTTATTTTGCAACAATAGAGTCAAGTGGATCAAAGTTATGAATCAAGACATGAGACTTAGAGCGAGATGCAGAGAAGTTGAGCGTGACCTGCAAAGGAGGTGTTGAAGGAACTACCCAACATATTTTTTTCCCTTCATGTGATGTATGTAAGCATGGATAAAAGGAAAATTTGTTCATTGGGAGGAGAGAGATGGGTCCAGAGGCAATACTCAAAGTTTTTCTTTTGGGGTCACTCTGAAAATCGACCATTGAACGTTACTAATTTATCATCACTCCGTATTGGTAAGCCTATACATTGGGAGAGAACCAGGGTAGAGGGCATTAGTGCTCTAAATAGATGGAGATTTGGAGTGTATTGTTGGGAAAATTGTTCAAAAAGTCTTAAACTTATTGCACTTTTACCAATTCAGTCCTAAATCTTTCAATCTTGCCAATTAAGTCGATCCGGTTAATTTATGTCGGAAAATGCGTATGTGGATATCCAGTCAGCACCGGCTATCCTACATGGCCGAATCGGCATTGATGTGGACGCTGGACTTAAAAAATGATGATTTTTTTTTTTTTTTGCTTCTGGGGAAAATTCCCCCAAATCAGAACCCTCAGACCACTCAACAACACTAGCTTTGACCTTAATTTGTTCGCCCACTCCAAAAATTAGAACCCCATAGTGCTTGACTCCGAAAATATGCTTGACGACAGTAGATGACACTTAACAACAGCCATCGACGGTGCTCGACGACGCTCGGGAGGAATAGAAGATTTCGCAAGTAGCTTTTGAGGGGACTTGATTTGATGTGAAGATCCAATGGAGACTCGATTTGTTCTCAAGAGTCCATAGCAAACTCAATATTCTGTGGTCCCGATTTTCTCACGCTGTCTACACTTTACGAGCACGACAAAAAGGTATGTTTTGTGGTCCCAAATTAAGTGTGTGTAGTATAATCTATTTGACTCATGGTCTCGAAGAGAAATATTTTTCAATGCTTTTTTACACTAGAGAGAGAAAATGTTGATTAATGTTTAGGGTTGATTGGTTGTTAAATGTGAAAGGTTCCACATGACCGGTGCCTATGGAAATAAGGAAAGTGCATGCGAATGGGAATTTTGCAAGAACTTCCATTAGCTACCTCGCAAAAGGAGATGACTTTTCGACAATCAAATTCATGCAAATGTGAACAAAAAAAGTGTATGTGAAATTTAAATGAATGTGAATAATGCCCTGATAATGTTAATGTATCTAAGGCACTGATTTGATTAAGCTTAGAAAATTAAAGAATTGTTTTAGAGTGATAAAAGCTTGGTTGGTTGGATTGCGGTGAATCATTCCTCTTTCATCGAGATGTTCATAGGATTCGATTTCATGAAATTTAGGAACGAATATAGAGTTTTTATTTTGTTATAATGTTGTAATGGAAATTTAGAAATTGTTGAAAGTCCATTACAAGTGTACTTTAGTTTCAAACCCATTCCATCACTAGCACAAAAACGTATGTTAAATTAAGTTTGAACCATCCAATTAAAACCATTATGATTAATGTCCTAAATTCATTAGCGAATTGATTTAGTATATATGTTTTTTATGATTTCATGAGGAGTGTCAAGATATTTTCTAAATCATTAATTAAGCACAATGACAACTATATAGATTTAATTCGAGCACACAAAAATTATCTTCATGGATCCCTTGTTTGGAATCATGCTGGTGTCAAATTTTTATATGTCATTATTTATTATTTTCATGTGTGTTACCATGTTATCCCTCGGTTACATGTTTGCTTATAATATATGCCTTTTTTGTAAGAGTGAGATGAGCGACAAGACATAATTGGTTTACTTTTTCCATGGTGGAAAACTTGTTCGTTGCCCAATGTTGGAATATGTTAGGGGGAAATATGGACTTAATACATGTTGATATCAAATCAATTAGCTATGAAAGGTTCATTAGAGATTTTGAGGATGGGGTAAATCGTAAATTCAAAAAAAATTATTTTAAATTTCCTAGGAAGTCTCTAGAAAATGGGTTGAGATATATATGGAATGATGGCACTATTATCGATCTAATTTTCCGTTATTTGTATAATGGGTTAGTTGAGATATATGGAGAATATGTTGATGATGAGGTAGGCGACAAAGCTTGTCAATATAATGGTCAGGATACCGGTGAGGGTGTTGTCAAGGTGTTGGCATTTGTGAGGGCATTAGTGAGGGTATTGGTCATGGTGAGGGCATTGATTTAGGTAATGAAGTAGCGACTGATAATGATAACAATGATGATGTAGAAATCTATTTAGAAGATGAAGACACAAACATCCTCATTGATGTACGAATCTTGACTGATGATGATGATGATGATGCGGACCTTATGGAATAAAGGAAAAATATTATAGAATTTGACATAAGGGTTAAAAAGGCTTAGATTATAGGGGAATCATTTGTGGAATTTGTACCATCTCAAGAATCTATAGTTGAATAATTAAATCCCCAACAATCATATATGGCTATTGTTGAAGCCGGTTATCGGACATAATACGATGACACTGATGCTGACAAGAGCTTGGGTTCTGATGTAGGTAAAGAAGTTTAAGTTGTTTTAAGGAGAAGAAGTCGGTTCCCAAGGTATAATCCTGATTTTGCAATACTTGTGTTTACTACGTGTATGAGATTTGATGATAGTAAGCAATTCAAAGATGCTCTCATAAAGTATTCAGTGACTGCGTGTAAAGAGATAAAATTTATCGAGAATGAAAAGAAGTATACCAGGGCAAAACGTGTTGATCAAAATTGTCCTTGGAAGATCTCTGCATCCTTTAATATTAGAACCAGATCGTTCAACGTGAAAACGTATCATGAAGAACATACATGTACCATTAGTTTCAAAAATAAGAGGGTGACAGGTTTTTGGTTATCAAATCATTATTTTGCTACAATTAGAGTAATGCCAACTATTAAAACCCTTGCTTTGAAAGATCTTATCAAGGACCAGTTGGGCTTAAATATAAGTATAAATGAATGTACGAATGCTAACTTACTTGCCTGAAGAGTTTTTGTGGGAAATTATAGGAAAGAATATGTAAAGTTAAGAGATTATGCAGAGGAACTTAGGGCAACAAATCCTGGGAGTGTTTTTACAATAAAGGTTGAAAAGCTTGATGTGTAATCTAAGACGTTATTTGAAGAATGTATATATGTTTTGCAGCATGTAAGAAAGGCTTTCTTGATGGATATAGAAAAGTTGTGGGACTAAATGGTTACTTCTTAAAGGAAATTTGTAAATGGAAGATCTTGTGTGCTATTGAAAGGGATGCTATTGATCAAATGTATCCAATTGTTTGGGCAATTGCTAGAGTTAAGAGTACATAAACTTGGACTTGGTTCTTGACGAATTTGATGTGGGATCTCAAAATTATAAACACATATGGACAAGAATGGGTCATAATCAGTGACAAGCAAAATGTAATTTTCTTATTTCTTATTTATTAATATTATTCTTAGATGATTATAAACATAGTGTATGCTTGACATTTGAAATCATATTTTGTATGGCCTTATATAAGTTGTGGCCAAGTTATTGCTAGTGACTAATCATAGAATGTGTGCTAGACACATTTATGCTAATTGGGGCAAGAAGTATAAAGGGATACGGATGCAAATGTTGTTTTAGAAGTGTGCTAAAAGTAGTACTATGGCTAACTATAATGAACATTCTCATGTATTGAAGAAAATCAGTCTTGCAACATATCATGACTTGATTCAAATAAAGTCAAAACACTGGTATAGGGCTTTCTTCACTACTGATATCAAATGTGACATAGTTGACTATAACCGATGTGAAGCATTCAATGAAAGAATAATAGATGCTAGGTGTAATTCTATTTACAATATATTGGAATAAATAGGGATAATGATGATGACAATGATACATACGTAGAGGAATGCATGTACTAGATGGAGAAGGGACTATGGTCCAAAAATTGTAAGAAAGTTTGAAGAAAATAAACTTGGTGCAACTTATTACCGGGTGATATGAAATGGTGATATTAGATATAAGGTGATGGATAAGGATGTGAAATATGTGGTAGATGTGTTCAAGAGAGAATGTACTTGCAGGAGATCTCAGCTAACCGGCATCCCTTGTTCCCATACCATTTCTTCTATATACAATAGGCAAGATGATACATATGATTATGTGGATGAGTGTTATAAAAAAATCAAGTTTTTAATTACATATCAAAATATGATGCAGCCTATTAGAGGAGAGAAATTTTGGAAAAAGACTAATAAGGAAGCACCTGAACCACTTCCAATAAGGGTAAAACTTAGCAGACACAAACATAAAAGAAGAAGAAAGGAAGGGGATGTCACAAGTGGTATTAGAATGTCGAGAATAGAAATGAAAATTACATGTCAAAGTTGCAAGAATATGGGATATGATAGCTTGACATGCCCCGCTAAAAAGGTTGGGTCAGCGGCATCACAAACACTTCCAATAAATACTTCCATTTTGTTTAATTTGCATTTTAATGAACAAAATTTGTGAACTAATGAATTTTAATATTACTAAGTTAAGAGTAAAAGTGCTAAACAGGACAAGAGATAGAGAAGTGATTTACAAGCGCATGTTGAATCAACATCACAAGAAACTCCAATTGAAGTTCCAATCAAAGTACTAAGGTCATCAAGAAAGAAGAAGGAAAATATTGAAATCAAGATTGCAGATATATACAAATTGAAGAAACTAATATTGAGATCTCAAAAGTGGAATTCATTTACTGAAAAACAAAACTCCCACTTTATTTCCATAAAAAGAGTGCACATCCTCATATAAAACATGTCGATAAATACAAAATATGTTCACGATAACATACTATAGCAAACTCATCACATCATTAACCTTCAAATTTCCAAATAACATGTAGGCTAATATTATTGTAGACATTGACAACACAATTAATATTTTCTTTAATCTAAAGTTTTCTTTCTTCAGCTTTGTTGTATCTTGCTTCTTGTGTTTCAGTTGTGCATTGAGAATTTTAACTTCAACATCCATCAAATTGCCATCATCCTCATCACGGGTCAACACTAGTTCTTGTTTGACCTTGTTTTAATTAAAAAATTTAGACACACTCATTGTCAATTAATTGGTTTCTGTATCAACTCAAATAAAAAATCCACAATTTTTCACTTTATTTTTGTGGTTGTATTTCGGGCAACCGTGATATCTTCTTCCCTAATTGTCTTTCGTCCTTACTCTTTGTAGATGCCATTTTATACCACAATAGCAAAACACAAATGTATCATTGTTAATTGGAGGGACCGATGCCACCATCTATGATGAATTTGAATATCTCTCTATGAATTCGCTATATGTTCTAAAACTACAAAACAAGAACACAAACTTCAGTAAATCCATGTCAAGAATACTGAATGGTTCTCAATTCAATGATTCACGACACATGGACAGAGGAAATAAGATGAAAAGTCAACGTCACTATAGTAATTCCAAAGTTCAGAGACCATAAAAAACATGAGCTTTCTAATTCATATCTCTAGTGTGTTTCAACTAAAAAAGTGCATTATAAGCATGTGAATTCACTAAAATAGCAGCCCCACAAATCTTCTAAAACTAAAGCTGATGTATAAATGAAATCAACATGTTCTAAGATAGAAGTACTATACTTAAAGCAAAATAAAGTTAAAGACATGTAGAACTAAGAAGTATTATCTTCTGGAAACAAAATGGCAATGTATCTTTTTCTATTCTAAAATATAGAGACCATGGAAAGCATGGACTATCTAATTCATATATTTACTGTGTTTCAAATAAAAAATGGATTATATACATGTAAGTTCACTAAAATAGTAGCTCCACAAGTCCTCTAAAACTAAAGCTAATATATAAATGAAATCAACATCTTCTAAGAGAAAAGTGACATGCTTAAAGCAAAATAAAGTTAAAAACACATTATTTGCTAGAACTAAAGTTGTAAGGTCTTTTACTCTTCCAAAGTTTAGAAACCATGAAAAGCATGAGCTGTCTAATTCATATATCTGTTACATTTCAAATAGAAAATGGATTATACGTATTCGAATTTACTAATATAGCATCCCTATAAGTCATTTAAAACTAAAGTCAATATATAAATGAAATTAACGAATTGTTAAGAAAGAAGTATTATGTTTAAATCGAAACAAAGTTAAAAGACATGCAGAATTAAGAAGAGTTATCTTCAAGAACCAAAGTTGTAGGGTATCTTTTTTTTTTTTTTTCCAAAGGAAACAGGTAATTGTAACTAAGTTCTTTACCAATGGCTATATGCCACTTTGCACATATAAAAATCAACTTTTGATCATCTACGTTAAGGATTTTGGTGAAGCAATTAGGCTGGTCTTTGAACTTATAATTATCATTCATGCATATATTACAAACTTACACAAATAAATTGAGCTACATCACAAGAATGAATTAAAATTTGGCAATCCCACCACACTTTATAACACCGACTTGCAAAATTTCGACGAAACAGCTTTAACCTACCTCCTTCCATAGAAGAGGGAACACATTGTAAAATCTAAAATTGCAAATTTTAGCTTTGGAAGAAGTCATTCATCAAGCCAACACACTGAGGTAAAGATGGAGGAACATAAATAGAACAACATACTACAAACTACACAAACCTCCACAAATCTAAAATATATCCAACCTATCTTACAAACCACATAATTTCAAAAGAAAAAATTGTGCTAATGCACCAAGATCAAATGGGTTGAAATGGTGAAAAGTTGTTTTATGCTACAAATTACACAAACCACATGATTTGAATAGTTGAATGTGAGAATGCGATAGACAAAGGTGTCGACCGAAATGGAAAGTTTTGGTCAATTTGATGGAGAACGATTCGAACGGCTCTACCTTCTCCTGCTTTGCCAAGTTGTCGTCGTTGAGGTCCCTCGGAAGTTGCTCATGGAAATCCTCTGCTTTTCCTGAGTGTCATCGACCACCGTCGATGGCTCAAAAGTTTGTGCAAATGATGGTTCAAACTTAATTTAACATACGTTTTAATGCAAATGACAAAAAGAGTTTAAAACTAAAGTACACTTGTAATGAACATTCAACAATTTCTGAATTTCCACTACAACATTATAACAAAATAAAAACTCTATATTTGTTCATATATTTCATGAAATCGAACCCTGTGAACGTCTTGATGAAAGAGACATGTTTCGATGATTGACAAAGTTTGTGATCCACCACAATCCAACCAATCAACCAACCAAGCTTTTATCACTCTAAAACAATTCTTGAATTTGCTAAGCTCAATCAAACGAGTGCCTTAGATACATTAACATTGTCAATGCATCATTCACATTCACTTAAATTTCACATGCACTTTTTTCATTCACATCCGCATGGATTTGATTGTTAAAAAGCCATCTCCTTTTGTAAGGTAGTTAATGGAAGTTCTTGTAAAATTTTCGTTCGCATGCATTTTCCTCATTCCCACATGCACCAGTCATGTGGAGTCTTTCATATTCAACAACCAGTCAACCTCAAACACTCACCAATGTTGTCTCTCTCTAGTATAAAAAAGCATTGAAAAATATTTCTCTCTAAGATAATGAGTTGAACAGATTATACTATACACACTTAATTCGAGACCATAAAACATACCTTTTTGTCATGCTCGTAAAGTTTTGACAGTGTGAGAAAATTGGGACCATAAAATATTGAGTTTGCTATGGAATCTTGAGAATGAATCGGGTTTTGATCGGCTCTTCACGTTGAATCGAGTCCCCTTGGAAGCTGCTCGCGAAAATCCCCTGTTCCTCCCGAGTGTCATCGAGCGTTGTTGACGGCCGTCGTCGAGCATTATCCACCGTCGTCAAGCAAATTTTCAAAGTCAAGTGCTATGGGGTTCTAATTTTTGCAGTGGGCGAGCAAATTAGAGTCAAAGCCAGCGTTGTCGAGTGTTTTGAGGGTTTTGATTTGGGCGAATTTTCCCCCTTAAACCAAAAAAAAAAAAAAAAGTCATTGTTTTTTAAGTTTAGCGTCCACGTTAGCGCCGGTCCGACCATATAGGATGACCAGCATTGATTGGATATCCACATAAGCATTTTCCAATATAAATTAATCGGATGAATTCAATTGGCAAACTATCAAAAATTTTAAGATTTAATTGGCAATATTGAAATGTTTATGACTGGATTAACACAAGTGTAATAGGTTTAGGAATTTTTGGACAATTTTCCCGCATATTATAAGTGGCTTTCTTAATGACTAAAATTGTGGATAATTCCACGACATCGGATGAAAGTTTCGCCTTCCCTCTATTAAAGAAGTTGATAATCTCATTGGTCTAAGAAAGAAAGGAAAAGAGAGAATGAAGGATGATATTGAAGAAGTGAGCAAAAAAGCTAATATAATAAAGAAGACCATGCTCTCCTTTTGCCCAAACCCAACAAACGCTTGATATTCTTGAGAATTTCCTGGTTTCTAGTGAATACAAGAACCGAAGAATGGATGGTTCCACTTTCGTAAAACAAATGTGTATAACTCACCGAACTATGAAATTTGAATCATTGCTTTAGCAGGAACTAGGAAAAAAGCTGAATGAATTAGGAATTTGTTGTTGGATATCAAATTATGATCTAGTCCTATGTTTCCTACTTCTTTCCATTGTGATAGTTAGGTCACTTTGACAAGAGCTTATAATGGCACCTACAATGGTAAGTCTAGACATATTAGTCTAAGAAATGAATATGTGAGACAAATGATTAAATATGATACTATAACAATTGTCTACGTGAAATGAAGTAATAATATTGTGTATGTTCAAGCAATAATCTTGCTAATCCCTTGATAAAGACTTTATCAGGAGATGTGATAAAGACGACCTCACAAGAAATGGAACTGAAACCCATAATGGTAACTTGACATTTTTTTTTATAGAACATCACTAGTTAGAAAGTTTAATAGATAATAACAAATTACTGAATGTGATTATTTGATATTGACGCTAGCCTTGATATAAGAAGTCAGTATCGTTTGTTACGTTTTATAAGTTGAATTGAATTCTTAATGAAGCATAGTACATATTTATAATGTATTAATAGTAATAAAAACACATGATAGATATTTCACCTATTCGAGCTTAGAAATGGTACTGCTTTTTACAAAAGTTTTAGGGTTGCTTTCTAGAAAGCTTATGAAACAAAATTAAACACAAGGCTATAATAGTGCGGAGTAATATAAAACTCCTCGCTTAAACAAGAGGTTAGTATATGTGTGGTATGTCCAATTTTGTTATTTAAAAGTACAAGTTTAAAGTTGAGCTATCAGTCACTTTGATAGAGTTTTGAGATACTTGCACTAAGTAAATTTTTAACTGAGATGGACCTTTATGTATGTATATTAATCTTAAAGAAATTTTAGCTGTACATTTTTAACGTTTTATTTTATATTTTGTTTCACAAACAAAGTGAGGGATTGTTGGTAGTTTGTAAAATAAACTAAGAGGTGTCTTAACTCATACCGAAAGAATGTCAGTATGCACGTTGACAAGATTTGGCATTAATCAATTTTAATATTTTTTATTTAATGGAAAATTCAGATTTATTTTTATAAAAAATTAACCATAACATCATGTAGAAACAATGCAACTATTTAGAATGAGTTATGATTATTTATTTATTATTTATTTATGTATGAATTTTATTATTTCTTCCAACGATTATCTCAGAATTCGTACCTATTTAGATATAACTTCTTAATCTTTGAAGGTTGTGTCTATTTGGATATAATTTTTTATTATTGCTATAAATGACTGAACATGTCTATTCAATAATAACATTCTTCTTCATTTTCTTTCATAAGAAAATACAACTATCCTTTTCAATTGTTTCCCATGAAAGACTTAGAGACATACTAGAATTGCTATATAATATTCTCATTTAAGGCTTTATTATATCGTGAAAGATATTTGTCGATAACCATTAATAATGTTGGGGGGGCAAATTAATTCTTAAAAAAAAAATGATATTATGCTTCAAAGTCCAATTTGATTGCTTTATTGATTTGAAGCCATATTTCTCCAACAATTACACCATTGAATGCTACAAAAGATACAACAACTAAAATTGCCCCTTGCGATGGTATTGTACTTGGGCATCTTCGAGTTCATCTTGGTTGCATCCTCATTTAGAATGTACTTGAAGAAGTATTTGGAGATGGCCAATTACGCAACTCCTCAGTCGTGATGAGGGGCAGCTTCCATTTTTGTATCTTCTATGTTACATGGTGTGACTTACAATGGAGAGGTCGGATGAAGCAAAAAGGAGACAGGCTATGTGATGGCTCAGGCAACGGTGCGCGGGGAGGAGGGATGGCGGTGTGTCCGCACCTTGATCTCGGGACGTGTGCAGGGAGGGGCACATTTCTTGTCCCACATCGCCTAGGGATGGAGGTTTGGGTTGCCTTATAAGGCAATGGGCCCTCTAACTGTACATATGCATTTTCTTGGGGTAATATGAGTTGCTCTGAGAAGAACGAAACCGTGAGGACTTAGTGTCTAAAGCAAACAATATATGTACAATTCAAAAGTGATTACGTTTGATTACTGAAGCAAAGAGAAACTAATGATCAATGCCCCCACATAAGCAAAACAGTCGGATGGAGTCGGTCATTTTCTTCAATATTTCACTTTGTGTTCGGTTTTTGTAATCAATTAATCATGCATTCATTGCATACACCACAGAAGAATATGTGTGGGCATAGATCAGTTCATGCACTGAATGAGTCATGTCATTTCGCACCGATGGTGTGCTAGCATTGGATCCTCCCTTTGTGGCTGGACGATATTTTCTATTCAGTAATAATGCTATAGGTTAAATTCACCTTATTTCATTTATTATTGCAACCCTTTTTTCTATTATCAAGAAACTCCTTTTGTTTTGCTGAAAAATGAATAATTTGAAATTAACTAGAGTTATTGCTTACAAAAAAATTAAAATTGACAAATAATTTATATTTAAACATTTGATGAATAATTTATTTTTATACATTTTCTCGAACAATAATGATATTTTTCCTTTGTTCATTTTTTCTAAGCAATATAAGTAAATCGTTTTTAGGAAAATGTTCTTCTAATCATTCGGCATGTCTTTCTTTTTCTATTTTGTTCAACCAATTTACATTTCAATATCTCAATCTTCATTACATTTTATCTCGGTCCAACTTTGTGGTCATAAACATTTTGATGATAGCAAAAGATGTGCGTCCCCATTTCACAAATATCAATTTTTCTTTACAATTTTTATTATCAGCAACATAATTTGGTCGAATAATTCTGGACCGATTACTCAAAAAAATTGCAGCTCACGCACCGTGACTCTTTTTTTTTTTTTTTTATTCGGGAAAAAGCATAATCTTTCATGATATGTCTAGGACTCTAGGTTACAAACGTAGGACTCTCATAAATTAATTTAGTATAGCGCCGCGGGCTGACTAAAATGCCCATTGGGCTCAACCTTTTTCCTCGACCCGCATAATTTGGGCCGGAGGCCCATCATAATAAAGCCCATTGGACCGAATCCTTCTTCTCCACCTCCCATCCTTCGTCCCTCTTTCTCACAAATCCAAAATACCCAAAGCCTCCTCCGCTCGCGGCTGAGCTGAGAATTCCCTCCGTCGCCGATGGCGGGCGTTCTCATCCGCTGCGCCGTCTTCTCTCCTCCTCCTCGCTTCGCCACAGCCGCCGCGTCTCCGCCGCACCCATCGCCGCCGCAGCCTCCTCTCACCGCCGCCGCCGCCGCCGCCGCTCGCAAACCCTCGAGGCTCGCGAAGCGAAGGAACCACCTCCGCCCCAAAATCCTCAAAACCCTCCCTAAACCCTACGCCCCCGTCCGAACTCCCGAGGAACCCCCGTCGGACGCCGCCGTCGTCCCGGCCCCGTCCTCCGACACCCTAAGCGACCTCGTCGAAGCGGAGCCTCCGGCAGAAGAGGCTCCTCAGGTCTCGGAGAGCGTAGCCGTCGGCCCCGAGCACGGTGGCGTCGCCGGGAAATTGTCGGCCAAGTCCGTGATAAAGTTCGGCGCTTATTTGGCTGTGGTTTTCTTGTTCCAGACCATTTGTGCTGTATGGGTGTTTGGTAGCAACGGCTCCGATTCTAATGGAGAAAGTGAGGAGAGGAATTTGGTGAACGGGGAGGGGAGGGCGGTGGCGGGAAAGAAGCTCTTGTCGAGAGCGAGGAATGTGGTTTACTTGGATGAGTCTGACCTGGAGAGGAGGATTGAGGAGATAAGGTCGATGGCTAGGGACGCGCGGAGGAGCGAGAAGAGGGGGCTGAAGAGGGATGATGCTGGGGATGCTGAAGGCGATGATGGTGATGGCGATGATGATGGTGAGGCAATTCCCGACAGCAGGGTGGCTATTGAGAAGGAAATTGGTTCTCGGTTGGATAAGCTGCAAAAGAAATTGAGACCTGTTCGGAAATCGCCAGGTCTAAGTGAAAATGTGCCGCTCGAGGGAGCTAGTAGTTTGATGTTCAAGAAGAAGTTGAAGTTTAGAAGCCCTTTGGTGGAGAAACCCGGTGCTGCTCCGAAGGGGTTTCAGCGGTTACGAGATAATGGTAAAACAAAGAAGAAAAGCAAAAATGAAGTCAATGGGGAAGGGCAAAATGGAGGTCTTGATCACAGCGTTACGAAATCATCAATTGGGGAGAAGTGGGAGGAATCGGTGGATGGTAAGGGACATCACGGTCTTTCCGACAATAATAAACGAGAAGGTGATGAAACGATGGTTTTCACAGAGATGCAGGATGATTTGCATGATGATGGGGTAGGTGAAGGGCAATCTTTTCGTCAAGAGGATGAAGAAGTTGGAGATACTCGAGGCAGAACTGGTAAGGTAACTCTTTTCGGTTTTCATAAGATTTGTGTTCAATATGGCTTTTTTGATGCGGAAGGTATGTGCTATATTAGGTAGTTTGCCTTGATCATATATGAATCCCGACTTTCTGAAATGGGGAGTTTAGAAGGTGCAGTAATATTAGTTTGAATGACCAACGTAATATTCCAGTCTGTTCCATATGATTAGAAGTTATTTATACATTTTTAGGCATTGTTGAGGAGGCTAGTGGGAAAAGGGATTCAGTTGGAGGAGCAAACTTGAGAACAACTGGAAATTCCAGTTTGAAGAGTTCTCGAAGCTTTGGGGATGAAAACCAGGAGGCTACAAAAAGATCGGCCGGTCGAGACATAAGAAGTGTCAATGGCACGTTGGAGTGTGAAGAAATTAAAGCCACATCAATGAGCAAGAGAGTCGAGGATAAGCAATCAGATAAAATTGAAGAGTTTTGGTGGTTGAAGCTTCCTTGTGTATTTGTACGTTCTTCTTAACATTTGCCTGCCACTGTCATCGACTTCGATATTGTAGTGGCTACTTAGGGACCTGCAGCTGTTGACTAGTATAGCTAGGTGATTGCTTGCTATTCTTGCAGTTGTAGCATGCTGAAGAGTTGCTGACTATCCTGGCTTACCTGTTTGATACCAGCAACTTTGCTTCCTGCTTTATCATTCCATACTCATTTACAATCACCATGGGTTTTTTCACTTTCTTAAACAGATTGACCTACCTATTAGCTTGCACAGCACTATAGATATTTCCATGAAGATTTTCTATAATGTGAAATACTGTTAAGTTTTATTATACCTTCAGCTCTTTGTTATGATACTTGTCCTGAATGATATCTGATATGTGAAGAATCGATAGTCATTTTCGGTCATTCTTGATTATGTTGGGCTATGTGGTTTTAGCTTGTTTACTGCCTCTTAAATAATATATAGACATAGATATACCTTAATTTCCCCTTCTGACATCATCTTAATTGTCAGGTACTTAGCTTTTATTACGATTTAATGCATTTTCCCTACCAAAGTTTTTGTTAGGTTTCCATTTGCGCTCCCGACATGCAATTCGTTCATTTAAAATGTGGTGTTGAAGAATAATCATTTAGGACTTGAAACATACTCTTTTCAGAGTATTTTTTAATCATGAATGATTGACATTTCAGAAATAATGGCTTTATAGATTGAAGGTAAATTTACGTTGCAAAACATTTCTTCTGGTACAGGTGCTCTTTGTATACATTTATTTGCCGGTCTTGATATGGTTTCCTTTTTTTTTAATAACTTCACAGCATTTTTATTTGGCGTTTTAACTTCTAGCACTCTGACTAATGCACATATAATTTCAGGCTATTCTTATGCGGAGAGGCTCTGATTTGGAAGAATCAGGTGGATTTTTTACCTTAAAGACTGATCCAGAGGACAGTGATGCTTCTTCCTACATAGTTGCTTTCGAGGACCATGGTGATGCCAACAATTTCTGCTTTTTGCTGGACTCCTTCTTTGAGGGGCTGGGTGATTTCAGTGCTGACATTGTACCTCTATTGAGAAAAGTAAGAACCCAACTTTCCAGAAAAGTATTGATGCTTTTGTACGTGATTGGCAAGAATTTTTTGCTTCAATACAACTATATGAGGTTCAGAATAAGTTTATGGGAGATTGAATCCCCTCTCATATCATATAGATTCTCTTATGTCGGTATCTTTGAACTGAGCTAGCTATACTTCTGAATGATAAAAAAGTCTCTGCTACCTTTCTTGAGTGTGCTGAGTATAAAAATTGATCTTTGTAAACTTGAGGATTGGAATTTTGAACATCTGCAGGAACTTCAAGAGGCCGTGAAACAAAAGACCATGAAATTGGTGGTTGTAAGGAAGGGGCAGCTTAAGCTTTACGCTGGACAGCCGTTTTCTGATGTTGAGCTGGCCTTGCAGTCTTTGGTTGAAGAAAGCTTGTTGGAGTGAATTTATGTACATAAACAATTGGACACAATGATTTTCCCAATTTATCATGGAACGTTGCTGAAACAGAGCTTCCAATTCCGGGATTTTTTTCTCTTCTGCTGATTGTGAATTTGCAAGATGGCCGAGCTCTCCTTCGCCAATAATTTCTCCTTCAGCTGATTGTGCTTTTGAATTTTGGAAATCCGAAGGGTCCAAGCACAGGGCGAGCCTTGTCTGGGGCAACTTGATTTTGAATATTCAAAAGCACATTTCAGCGAGGGGGAGATTATTGGGCAAGGAGATCTCAGCCATCTCGTCGATTCACTCCGGTTCGGCAATGGTCAATGATGGATTGAGAAAATCGCCATGTCCAATTACATATGGCAAGGTGGCTTGCAGCATTGGCATGCTTTATGGTCTCATAGGTATGGCCTGGTTCTACTTACTAGATATTTTCGGTTTTGGGTTTTGCGTGTACACCAGTTGGAATTCAACAAATTCAGTTGAGCAGCAATTCTTCGTCTAATCAAATCTATTGATGTTTTGCATTACAAAATTTGCTTGAATTGTCCAAAAACAAAGGAAAGTTTCTAAAACTTAGGACTGTTGGAATCTAGCAGACGCTGTGTTACTGCTGTAATAGTAAGTAGCGGTTGGGTTTGGATTAGTTGAAAACCTTTGCATGACTGAAATCAGGTAGAAACCTATGAGAATGCCTAATTCAAGTTCCCTTGGGAATGCGTGTGAACTTTCCTGCTTTGCTCCTTGAGTTACTAATATCAGTGAAATGATAAGTATCCACATTAGTCTGTTGATTCCTCTTAAGAGATTCAATTAACATGTATTCAAAGCCAGATTGATACATCCTGTAAGAGTGAAAAGGTATAAGGATAAGTGCAATAGAAGTCCTAAAACTTATAATGAAAATGGAATTGGGTTCTAAAATTTATAAAAAGTGCAATTAAGTTATAAAACTTGTCAAATTGATTTAATCAAGTCCTAAAATTAACACCGTTTAACTTTTTAACAAAAAATGTTGATGTGACATTTAAAATAAATTTTTATTTTTCATGTGGCTTTTTAAAATTATTTTTTATTCAAATTAGATTTAAAAACTAGAAAAGAAAAACTAAAATTCATTTAAAAAAAACAGTTTAAAAAAAAAAAAAAAAAATGGCCGCCACTTCCGCCATTGCCGCCCCTCGTCGGAGGGGCCTAGGCTTCTCCGATGATGGGCGGTGGCCAAGGAAGCGCTTGCCATTTTTTTTTTTTTTGAACCGTTTTGTTTTTTAAATAAATTTTAGTTTTTCTTTTCTAGTTTTTAAATCTAATTTAAATAAAAAATTTTATAAAAAAGCCACATAAAAAATAAAAATTTATTTTAAATGCCACGTCCAGTTCACACTACATCAGTATTTTCCGTTAAAAAAGTTGATAGTGTTAACTTTAGGACTTAATTAAACTAATTTAATAAGTTTTAAGACTTAATTGTATTTTTTTTTTATAAATTTTAGGACTCAACTGTATTTTCGCTACAAGTTTTATGACTTTTATTGTACTTATCCAAAAGTATATTGTGTTACCATTGTGCTCTCCCTCCTGCATATTCCAAAATTTTGCATGATATCTAACTCCCTATGCGACGCATGCCTGCGATGCAACTACGTAGGATGTCTAACAAGCTGTGCATACCGAGTTTGACAAGCGGGCGACTGAGCGGAGAGATCGATTTAGATTCGCCTTAGAAGAATACTTCACCAGAATTTGCATGTTAGCAGTTGTATCGGAATAATCACGGGAGTTTGGATATTAACCGCGCATCATGGTCGGGGCTCACTGGCTTTGCTCGGCATCGGCCGAAGAGCCTCCTCAACCTTTCGCTCATCCATCTTTAGACAGTCGTTGCCTACCGTATGACTGAGGAACTTGCTCTCTTTCGTCTCACTTCCTTTTTCTTCATTCAACCGCGACTGCAACGAGCGATCATCGGACAATTCACTGTAGATCACAGTATCTAAGCACACTACCACAAAGCCGTCGTGATAAGAGAAAAGTATCAAAAAAGTTCTAAATTTATTATATTTGTATCAATTCAGTTTTAAATATTTTAATTGAATTAATTTAATCCTAAATCTTTTTATATTAATGACTCAATTCCAGTTAATTTATGTTAGAAATTGCTGACATGGATTTAGGTCGTGGTACGACCTGCACCGATGTGACATTTTTACAATATTTTTAATTATTTTTTCGACAACAATGCCCAAAGATTACATGTCTCGTTTTGATAGATGTCGGAATTCGATCGACAATGCCAAAATCTAATTGACGACACTACTCCATTGTAGTGAGATATGATGCCGAAATTTAGTTTACAATGATGCACTAGGATTTGAGGACACAATGCCGGAATTTAATCAACGGCGATGCACTTGGATATAGATATGTGCCCGAATCTAATCAATGACGGAAATTTGAAAGTTACAGCTAATAAAATTAAAGTGCCGTACAGGAAATGTAAAGTTAAAGAAACAAACATTTTGATTGATTTGTCGAGAGTCCTCTTCGTTGGATAACTGGTGATAGTTACATAGGAACTTGGTAGTTGCTAGGTAGTTGCATAACCTTTAGTAACTGCTCCTAACTTTGTCCACATCCCTTTTCTTCGCATATTACTTCACCCATCTCCTTTAAAACCATCTCGATTTTGTCTCAGAGATTATATGGTTATTGATGGCCATTCCATAATCGGGTCTTTGAATAGCAATTGCTCCTTAATAACGTGCATCATTGGTGCCTATCATTCAGGCATTCTTGAGTAATATATTAAGTGTCTCTATCGAAAGGTTTGCTGTCATAACCCATTCAAGTGCCCACCAACCGTCTGTCACTGTATTTCAATAAGTGGACACATGGCAATCCCCTACCTCGTCATCAATCATTGGGTATTTAGTCCTATGCTTGTCAATGGTCAAGCATGTAACAACACTACCCACATGACATGTATGTGATTTCAATCTGTCCTTTGTTACATTTTCTCCCGTGACAAGCACGTGGTAGCATGGTTAATTTCGAGTGTCATTAGAATTCAATCTATATACAGCGGCCATTCACTAATATGAGATTTTGGGTGTTATGAGCAGCTAGCAGTCTGATTTTTCAACTTCATTTGCTTCACGAATCTGGAGTCCATGATAACGCAGCAAGCACTAGAACCCCCATGGCAATGAAAAGTCGAAACTGGCAAGCCATCTCCTTCGCTTTGTCCCCTATTTTTTGACGGGTCTCATTGTGCTTAAATTAACTAGTAGGTCTATTGAATCAATGGATAATTCTCTTTTCCAATATTTCAGAATCGGTCATTAGTGGCCGATTCTTGATTCTAGGACGGGAATCCCCTACTCGGATTATGTTTACCCATAATGCCAATTCAGTTAAAAACCTTTTAATTTAGTCAATTTAATGCTAAATATTTTAACAATTTATCAATATATATGACATGGACACCAGCCATTCTACATGATACATCTGATGCTAACATGGATTTTTTTTTTTATTGAATTTCTAAGTTTTTTTATTAATTCTTTTATTTTCTATTTTTTCTTTCCTTTTCTTTTATTGCCGAGGACTCGAGGCCGGCACTCGGCCACTAGGCAAGGGCTACGACTCTCGCCGGTCACCGGGCCTCAATTGGTGATTAGCTCTTTGTTGGTCTTTATAATAAAAAAATTAATTGAAATAAAAAAAAAAATTCAAAAATAAATTAAAATTTTGAAAAATTTTCTATATCGACATTAGTCATCCCACATAAGGTGGCTAGTATCCATATTAGTAATTCACACCAAAAATTAGTTGGATTATATTGGTAAATTGTCAAAAGATTTAAGATTAAATTAGTCGAAGTGAAACGTAATTGGCATAAACACAATAAATTTATGAGTTTTTTTGATAATTTCCCCCATTGAACCAGCATATATGCAATGCGTATAAGAATATTTTGGTAATTGCTCCGTTAAAGCACTAACAAGCTTGTAATTTTTTATGAAATAAATGTACTCTTCGAGGAAACTCCTAGCTTTAACCACAAAAAAACCCTACTATTTCATGACCATTGCTCCTAAAAAGAAATTTTTTAATTAATAATCTTTAAAAAATTTCAATGAAGATTTGAAGTGTCATCATTATAAAAATAAAGTCAATTTCTGACTTTATTTTTATAATGATCAAATCATTTCAAATAAGAACATGAAATTACCATATCAGTTTTTTTTTTTTAAATACCTACTCATATCAGTTTCGAATGTCATTTTTGTCTTTTACCTTTTTTTCTGTTTATTTATTTTTCTTTCCCTTTTTCTGTTTTTTTCTTTTTTCTTTTCTTCTTTTTCCCCCTTCTCTCCACCGCCCACGGCAGAGGTCGCCGGCCTTAGTCGAGGGCCGCCCCCGCCGGCCGGCATTAGGCGAGGGTCACCCTCCCCCTGGGCCGGCGCCCCCGCCGCCACCGCCGCTGCTGGCGTCGGGCGAGGGCGTTCCTCGCCGGGATCCAGCGGGGGACAACCCTCGCTGACAAAAAACATTAGAAAAAGCCTTCCAAACTTTGATATGACGACCACATCCAGATTGAGGGCTTCAAATCCAGCGCCTTAAACTTTGATTATGACGAAATCAAACAAAATCACATTAAACTTTGAAAACTATTTCTAAAATCCTAAAGATAATGATATAGCATGATGTATAAATCGTTCTAATTATCTTGTCGCGGGGCAAAGAGTGCAAAGAAGAAGAAGAAGGTGTATAATAAGGTGATACCGAAAAAAACCGAGATTGCTTAGTTCTTGTATTGGATGCTCAAACTTTCTTGATGCAATCTAATCCTCTAGTTACATATTTTTCTTTTCCTTTTTCTTCAATTAAAATGGTTATTTATTTATTTATTTAAAGATACTTTTATTCCTCTATTGTTTTGGTCAAAGAAGATGCAGGAAGGCCGCAAATTAATTCAAGATAATTTGACACGATAGTCTCTATTTTCTAAGTTGATAAATGATCGCAACATTAGCAATTTGAATAACTTAGATGGTGAAAATGAGATGAATTAAAGTATTTATATTCTCTATCTGGTTTTAAAAAATTCCATTAGAATTCCAAACTTGGAATCTCTTTTAAACCCTTGAAATTAAAGTAAGCTTCTTCATCCCAAATCTAATCGGAAAAAGAAACCTAATCCTACTCTAATTTCACAACGTTTATCCCTCTATAAATAGTCCCTTCGCTAAGCCTCCAGCAATTTGTACATCAACGGTCTCAGTATCTCTCCCACCGGTGAGTGATCAAATTCACCAAGGAGTCACCATTCTTCATCGGAGAGTTGTAATGGCCGTCCTTGGAAGAAAGCTGCGTCGGCTTGTTCAGAAGTTAGAAATCGGCAAGAAGCTAGCGAGGAGAGGATGTTTCGCAGCGTACGTTGGTGAAGAGGGAGAGCGTCTCGAGATCCCGGTAAAGTATTTGCGTTCTATAATGTTGCAAGCGTTGTTTAATCAGTGCCGAGACCAATCGGACGAGGGCACGGGGCTCTACTTGTGTTGCTCGCCTGAATTGCTCAATTGGGTTCTTGAACTGGCCAAGGCCGAGGTAGGAGAGACCAACCATAATCTTGCAATCAAGAATGACAAGATCATACATGCCGATATGAGCCCGATTTGGTCGCATAGCTATTTCATTGTAGCGTTATAGGACTTGATCTTAGTTTTTTCCGTTGGATTAGGTTGTAATCAGCATACGGAGAACTTGTTTTGTAATTTGAATGAATGAATGAAGTTTCTCCGTGTTGTCATTGATGGGTTTATTTCTCCGTATTGTCATTGATGGGTTTATTTTTGTGATGAATTGCTTGTATATCAGTCTAGATGTTCATCCTAGGTTGAATTCATTTAAAAGCACTTATTAAAGAGATTCCTAATGCGGCTCATGTTATTTAATTTCCTTTTCTAAGGATCGTATTCCAAGAAATATCTCCAAACAAAAGGGTTTCATCTTGACATGAGTGGTTTTTGAACCGAAAAAGATACTGTCTTGTTCAAATAGAATCTCTACATATATGTGATAAGCTACTATTGTTAGTCCAACTATTTCGAGCGTACATACAATCCCTCAATTTTTGCCTAAATTATTGTCGCTATTCAAGCAATAACTATTGCCCAATTTAATCCAATAGAAGTACTCTTTGCATCACTATTAGTGTCAATGTTCAAACTTATGACTTGTATTTCAGTAAGCATGTTAGAATATTCAACTTAGGTATAAAGACTAAGTGAATACGAGTCTCAAATGAAGAGAGATTAGTTTGATGTTCCATCTTGCATGCGAAACAATAGGTGAATTAGACAAAATGGGAAATAAGAAAGATAAAAATCATATCTTAGACAAAAGGTCAAATGGATCAACATGAAGAATTGATGTTCGACTAGAATATATAGTTTGACGCATTGTTTTTTTCAGGGGTTTAATTTGCTAATATTCGGGTCACGATAATATATGTTACAGCGAATCACTAAAGAATGACCACTTGGTGATAGCTATAGACTTTCTGAAATAACAATAGAGAGAGAGAGAGAGAGAGAGAGAGAGAGTCTGTACCATCTTCGAGATTGACACACACTAATTCATTAATACGGATTATATATGGTACTTTATGAAAATGAAGTTAATTTATGTGCAAAAGATCAAACGTAACTAATAACATGTAAATCATTTTAACATTCATCTCACTAAGGAAAACCAATTGCATCGTTAAAGATAATGCAATTTATGGTTTCATGTAATTATATGGTTTATGCCATAAACTCGAAAAGTTAAAGCAAATTTGTGGAAGTCTATTTAACTTTTTTCGACAAAAAAATAAAAAGAAAAAAATTGTTCTGGTAAGTTAATTAGAAAAACAGATATGCGAAAGCGATGAAGTGGAAATAAAGAAAAGCTAAGCTACATAACAAAAATATAGATTTACATTAAAGCGCCAAAAAAGAAACCAAACTTAATTTTTCATATCAACGTTTAAAGAGGCAAAATCTTTCTAACTAGATATTAGTATATAACATACACATAGTCTTAATACCCACTACGACCGTGGAATTTTCAAAAATAAAGATCTAAATAAAATCTAAGAAGCTAGTTTATGCTATTACAAAAAGGACTTTTAAATCTGGTGTCCAACCCCAAACTTACTAAAATACACCCTAGGTTTTATATGATTCTTACAGCAAAAAAATATTGAAGATGGTAATTTTATTCATTCAACTGGGTAGTTTTTCTGTTAATTGTTAGATACTTTTGTAAAACCGGTTTTAAAATCCCACTAGAGTTCCGAACTTAAAATCCCCTCTAAATTCTTAAAATTAAACTAAGCTTTGTCATTCCAAATATAATCAGAAAAGGAAACCGAATCATACTCTAATTTCACAAGGTTTATTCTCTCTCTTCCTGATTCCTTCATAAACACTTTGTACATTTGATTCCGATCTCAACATCTCTGCAACTGGTTAGAGATTGAATTCACAAAGGAGTCACCGTTCTCCATTGGGCAGTTCTGATGGCTGTCATTGGAAGAAAGTTACGTTGCCTCGTCAGGAAGTTAGGGCGCGCATGATAACTATTCTGTTCCGGAAATAGTTTCTGGAACAGAAATAGATTTTTCTATTTCTATTTATAGAAGAGTTTCTAAGCAAAAATAACCATTTGATAATGCTACAAAATTTTTTCCTTTCAGACGGTGGTGGACCGGTGGCGGCCGACGACAATGGATAAAGGACCGGTTGACGAACGATGAGAAAATTTTTTATTTCTCATTTCTATTCCAGAAATGGAGAAGTAAAAAAATTTCTATTTCTGATTTCTATTCCAAACCTATTTTTGGAATAGAAATCTATTCCAAAAATAGAAAAACGGAATAAATTTATCAAACGGATTTCTATTCTAGAAACAGGTCTGTAATAGAAAAATTGTTTCTGAAACAGAAATAGGTAGTTGTCATGCACCCCCTTACAAACCGGCAAGAAGCTAGCGAGACAAGGATGCTTCATGGTGTCCGTTCGTGAAGGGAGGGAGCACCGTGAGATCCCGATGAAGAACTCAACTTCTATAATGTTGCAAGCATTGTTTAATCAATGTCTAGACAAATCGGTGAGCGCACAGGCCTCCACTTGTGTTGCTCGCTTAGGTTGCAACCGGCTGGGCGAGGTCTGGTGAGCGGCGAGGCTCAACCTCGCCCAGCCACTGTGAGGCTCGATGTCACTGGGGGCCGGCGACGCTCCGGCGAGGTTGCCGGCCATGGTCGAGGCTGGCGACCGACCAAAAGGAAGAAGAAGGAAAGAAAAGAGAAGAAGAAAAAAGAAAAGAGAGAAAAATTGATTTTTGGAATTGTTCTCAGGAACAGGAATCAATTTTTTTACTTCTTGTTTCGTTCTGGGAACAAAAGTTTTACCAAACACGTTTTTGTTTTTTTTTTTTATTCCCTGGAACAAAAGAACGGAAATTTTTGTTCCGGGGAACATAAACACTTTTTAACAAATAGGCCCTTAGTCACTCTTTTTTTCGGGCTGATTTGGATTTGCTTCATTTAATTTCGGGTTGGAATATGTTGTTTTGCTTTGTTTCTACTCTTATGGCCGTTTGAAAGTTTCTTCATTATTTGCATCGTCATTTGGCTTTGCTGTGTTTGAGCTTATTTTACTGGAATTTCTCCCGTAAAAAAATATCTTTCATCGAGAATCATTCTTTGACTTTTATAAAAGGTAATTAAGGTTCTATGTCAACTCCGAATAGAGGATACTATATGCAATGTCAAATTTACTTTTCGGATCCAAACAACACTATTATTATTGGGATAAGTTGGAATTTATTCAACAACAAGGCCCAAAGATTACACATCTTGTTTTGATATATGTCGGAATTCAATCAACATTGCTAAAATCTAATTGATGACACTGCAATTTAGTGAGATATAATGTCAAAATTTAGTTTACAATGATGCACTAGGATTGGAGGACACAATGCCATAATTTAATTGACGGTGGTGCACTTGGATATATATGTGCGCCTAAATCTAATCAATGACGGGAATCTGAAAGTTACAGCTAATAAAATCAAAGTGCCGTACGTGAAATGTAAAGTTAAAGAGACAAATATTTTGATTGATTTGTTGAGAGTCATCTTCATTGGATAACTGGTGATAGTTACGTAGGAACTTGGTAATTACTAGGTAGTTGCGTAACCTTTAGTAACTACTCCTAACTTTGTCCACATCCCTTTTTCTTCGCATATTACTTATCCCTTCTCCTTTACAACCATCTCAATTGTGTCTCACAGAGATTATATGGTTATCGATGGCTATTCCATGATTGGGTCTTCAAATAACAACTGCTCCTTAATAATATGCATCATCGGTGCCTATCATTTCGGCATTCTTGAGTAATTTTTTAAGTGTCTCTATCGAAAAGTTTACTACCATAACCCATTCAAGTGAACCAATCCCACTAAGTAACAACCTTCGTTCATCGGAGTTTTCTCTCTACCGCCTATGTAGAATTCTCTATTTCCAATGTACTAATGGCTGCCCCCATCACCTATAATCCCAAAATTCCCCTAATCCAACGTGTTTAATCCCCCATAATTTCTCTGACAGAAAATCCTCTCTCGCTATGTAGAGTTCTTACTACCTTTTGGTAGCTTCCCAACCCTAATTTCTCATTTCATCCCGTCTACGTTTCCCTCTCCGCTTGATGTTTGGTTGAGTTCTCTTTGAATTCAACTTCCTCGACTTTAGTTGTCCGGCTGGAACCTTTGTCTCTACAGCGATTCTCCCTGGTCAGTTCTGCATGTCGTTGATTTCTCTATATCTACTCCCGATATGTGGGATAGTTCTTATTCGAGGGTCGACGGTCTTTGTATTTCATAGGATTGCCTTCTTATTGATTCATTGACGGCCGAATTGGGTAATTCGGCAATCGCCTTAGCTTTCCTGTGGTTTGCAAGTTTTATTTCCTTGCAAGTTTTCTTTCTCTTTCGCCTTTTTCCTTTGGGGATGGCTTCGGACGCCCATGCCGACTCCTTGCGTTTGGCAGCTCTCTGCACTAGATTGGGTCGCCTCACCACCGAGCAGATCATTGAAGACTGGGATGATGAACCTTCGCCTGAAACATTGGAGGAATGCAAGTTATCTCTCATAGGCAAAATTCTTTCCAATCCGTCCATTAACTTTCAAGCATTCCAAAGCACACTGAAAAAAGCATGGCGATGTGATGGAGTGGATATTTCACAGTGCGAGGAAGGAATTTATGTCGCAAAGTTTCAATCTCAAGCCGACAAACAGAGAATTCTTGAAGGGGGACCTTGGCTATTCTTGGGTCATCTAGTCATATTTAAATCTTGGATCCCAAATAATCCACTGCATTGCTACGACTTTTCTACTTGTGCCTTTTGGGTATAGGTATTTGGCTTACCTTTAGAATCGTGTTATGAAAATATGCTGAGGAGAGCAGTGTAGCATCTAGGAAAGGTATTAGCAGTCAAAGTCGACCTGAAGGAAGGCATTTTGTTAAGAGCTGGCCGTCTGAGGGTTGAAGTAAACTTACAAGAGCCTCTCAAAACAGGGAAGCTGATCCGAATAGGTGGTAGACCTCTTTGGCTAGATTTTAGCTACGAATGGCTATCGCACTTTTGCTACTCCTGTGGAAAACTTGGACATTATGCAATGTATTGCAAAGATATCCCTTATAATGAAGCCAAACATGAGGGTAGAGAGCAAATGCCATATGGTCAGTGGCTACGTGCTGAGGTAAAGCATAACAGTCCATATTGGCATACTTTCTATGCCCCACAAGACAATGTTGATCCTACCGATGAAGCCATACCTGAAACTCCACCCTCTCAAATTCCCACTGTCCCCTTATTGCCCCCACCACCTATGTTTCCAGAACCAGCAATACAGCTTGAATAGCAAGATCATCAGAGTTCTGCAACGCAGCACCAGCCCTCTCTCCATACAGCCCTTATCCTTGCAGAAGCAAAGTTGAAAGGACTTCAGACTGAGCTAATGGATTTACATGTCACAAAGAAGATGAAGACTACCAGATCATCACCAAAGTTGGGTTCTGCCAAAAAATCGAAAGATACAACCCGTATGAATCTAGAGGTGTGCTAATAGAGGATCATGATGAATTGACTCTTATGGAAACTCCTATATTCACAGCTGATGAAGTAGGAGCTTGGGCTTTGGTGGTTGGCCCTCAACAGCCACCAGCAGACAAATGAAGATTCTAAGCTGGAATTGTCAGGGTTTGGGCAATCTCTTGACAATTCAAGCTCTCAAGGCCATAACAGCCAAAGAAAAGTCCGTTGTTGTATTCTTAATGGAGACCAAGCAACTTGAAGTAAGGCTTCTTAATATTCAGCGTAGTTTAAGATTTCTCAATTCACAGATTCTAACCCCAATGGGTTTTGTTGGAGGATTAGCGGTGTTTTGGAATGATCAGGTTTCTTTAAAAGTTATTCAATCCACACCACACCTAGTCGACATGAGTGGTCGCGTTGAGTAGGGGGGTAGTACTATACGTCTCACTTTTATACATGCTCCTACTAACCTTCAGCAACGTCAAATTCTTTGGGATGAGCTTCGGCACATACATTCTAGTAACAATTTCCCTTGGATTTGTGTTGGAGATTTTAATGAGATTTTGTATCCTTGGGAAAAGATGGGGAAACGACCTGCAAATTAGTCTAGAATAAGGTCTTTCAGAGCTATTCTCAATGATTGTGCTTTTAGTGAGATAGAAAGCAATGGATGTAAGTATACATGAATGAACAATAGAGAGGGGGAAGAGCTTGTTAAGGAAAAATTAGACTGGGTGGTATGCTCTATGGATTGGAGATTTTTGTTTCCAGATGCTGCAGTTTCTGCGCTTCCACCTGTGGGCTCTGACCACAACCCTCTACTCATACAAATTTTAGCATCTCCTAATTGTAAAAGGAAACCATTTCTCTTTGAGGGTTATTGGAATGAGGATGAGGAATGCCAAGATGTTATCTCTAGGGCTTGGAACTCAAGCTGTCTTCCAGATCAAAGTTTTATCACTAAAGTAAGGCGGGTCACAAAAGCTCTCACTACTTAGAGTCAGAAAAAGTTTTCAAATGGACATACAAAAGTACTGACCTTACAAAACCAGCTATAGAATTTGATGAATTAGCTACATTCCAATTATGACAAAGCAGAGGTAGCAAGAATGAAAGAGGAAATCAGTTAGACTTCGAAACAAGAAGAGCAATACTGGGCTTTACATTCCAGAATTCAATGGCTGAACTGGGGCGACAAAAATACACGCTTCTTCCATGCGTCTACTATTCAGCAAAGGCAGCGCAACCGAATTATTATGTTACAAACAGATGATCAACAATGGATCTGTGATTTGCCTGCTCTTCAAGATATGACAACTACTTTCTTCTCACGTCTATATACAATTGAAGGGTATAGAAACTATGAACCTCTACTTGATCAGTGTAATCCAATTGTCACAAGGGCTCAATCAGACTATTATCACGCTTATTCCCAAGACAACTCAACCAGAGAAGCTCGACCAATATCGCCCAATAAGCCTATGCAATTTTTCCTACAAGATTATCTCAAAGGTACTTGCTAACCGTCTTAAACTTTGGTTGAATACACTAATTACTACGGAATAGTAAGCTTTTGTCAAGGGACGACAGATCCAGGATAATGTTCTAATTGTCCAAGAGGTTCTTCATCACTTTAGATTGAGAAAGAACACGAGTAAATTCAATGCAATACTCAAAACAGATATGAGAAAAACATACGACAGAGTTGAATGGGATTTTCTCCATGATTACCTCCTTAAATTGGGATTCCATCAAAGATGGGTTAACTGGATTATGCAGTGTATCACTTCAGTATCTTTTAGCGTTAAGTTTAATGGGGAACAATTGCCTTATTTCTACCCATCTCGTAGCCTCCGCCAGAGTGACCCCTTATCGCCATATATTTTTATCTTGCTGGCAAATGTTTTATCGTCTCTTATTACCCAGGCTGTCAGAATAGGACACATCAAAGGAATCCGGTTAAACAGATGGTGTCCCACCCTGTCCCATCTCTTTTTTGCTGACGATGCAATATTTTTCCTAAATGGGCGCCTTCATGAATGCCAGAACTTGGCAAACATTTTAAACATGTACTATTCAGTAAAAACTGCCCTATTGCTCTTCAAGAAAATATGTCTCGGGAACTTCGGACTCCTACCATGCAAAGCCATGGAAAATACTTAGGCATACCCTCAGAATCGGGTAGATTGAAGAAGGAAATGTTCTCATGGATACTTGGAAAAGTTGACGCTAAATTGGAGGGATGGAAAGAGAAATTTATTTCAAATGGGGGTAAGGACTTTCTTATAAAATCTATCGTTCAGGCTATTCCTCAATATGCGATGTCTATTTTTAAATTGCCTCTTTTTGTTTGTAAAGCTATAGAACAACGGATTGCTCGTTTTTGGTGGAGAAATGACCAAAATAGAGTAGGAATACATTGGCAACGATGGGAAATTCTAAAAGAAAGAAAGGATAAAGGAGGATTGGGATTCCGTGACCTAATTGCATTTAATAGGACAATGCTTGGAAAACAGGCTTGGCGACCACTACAGTAGCCCCAATCGTTATGGAGTAAATTATTTAAAGCCCTTTATTTTCACTCGACAGATTTCTTAAATGCAGCCAGAGGAACTCGACCATCCTGGGGATGGCAGAGATGCTATCCTACCACATCTTTGCTGGTTAGTTGGTAACGGCAACAATATCAAAATCCGTGAAAATCGGTGGCTACCTATGGGTATTCTCCATGGACCTAAATCTAGAGAAGAACCTGTTATGGTGGCAGATCTTATTGATCCACTCCACCACAATTGAAGCCATTCTTTGATCCAGAGGTTCTTCGGAGAACAGATTACCGTCGAGGCTCTTACCATCCCAGTAAGACCTCTTTACTCAGCAGATAAATTGATTTGGTCAGCCAGAACCGATGGAATACACACAATAAGAAGCAATTACCATACAGTAATGCAGTCAATCAGTAATCAACATAACAACAGAGCATCCACATCTCACCAAAACCCGAAGGCATTATGGAAAAGCATCTGGGCCATGAAAACATAACCGAAAATAAAATCTTTCCTATGGTCTGTTTGTCATAATGCCTTAACATCTAGAGCAAATCTATTTCAACGTCATATCATCTTAGATCCTTTATGCCATCTATGTCAATAGAATGCCCCATAAACCATAGAACACATCTTTGTCCAGTGCACATTGACTCATGCTATTTGGTCTGACCCACATATAAATTTATTGTCTTCGACTCTCACAATCAATCGCCTAGACTTGTGGTTGACAGAGAGAACAAAATCAGCTCGGCACTCACCTGGACTAGCCTTGGTTGCTAACATCTTTTGGCAAATCTGGCGGACGCGAAATAACTTCGTCTTTCGCAATCAGCTTCTAGATCCCTACCTCGCTGTACAGATGGCTGTGGCTCAAACAAACTCATTCCAGATTTGCTTTGCTGCGTCTCATCTGAGATCTGGTCTTGATGCTCTTGATCCAGCATAGTTATGGTGCCCTCCGGACGTGGGTACCTGAAATACAATATTGATGGAAGCTATAAGTTGGGTAGCACTAACGGTTTGATAGCCTATATATGTAGAGATTCCAACGGGAGACTTACGGATCTGTTTTTGAGTCAAGTCACAGCACACTCAGTGACAACCAGGATCTCATATACCTTGATTTCATTCAATAATTGTTTATACTTCATGAATTATATAAAATAAATAAATAGATTCCAATCAAGCGAGGACATAAGAGGCGAGCTACTCGGCTCTATTTGTTATAAACTTGGTTCCTTCATTTACACGTGGGGAAGATGAGATTGAGAGGGGAATTTCTACAAAAAACACCATATACTACGAACACTAACTATTCCGCCTCTCATTTGTTATGTACATGTTGTTAAACAACTAAAACCAAAAATCCTCCCACACGTTCGACACCTCTCTCGCACCTCCTACTCCGCGGGATTACCACCCCGCCCTGACCCATCATCATACGGCTGCAAGGGTCCCACCAACCGTCCATCAACCCGAGCGTAAAGGGCCACGAAGACCATGTAAGCCGGTCCCGTAGGCGCCTCGTGTCTATTGTCAAACACGAGGTGCATTTGACAAATACGACTCCGGGAAATGGTGGTCCTGGAAGTCCTCTTGCCGCCAAACAAAGTCGGCGGGGAGCCGTAGAGGATGGTCGTCATGGCAAAGAGGCGGGGTAGGCGGTGCGTCGACATCTTCTACTCGAAGAAACAACAAATTAACAAGTGTGAGTTTTTAAAATAAAAACTCAGCAAGTGGGCGGTTAGTTCTAACTTGGATTGGCCAAAAACAGTGCAAATAAGTAAACAAAAACATCAAGTTATTGAATCCACGAAACCCGGCTACAACCATCACCTGGGGGAGACGACACTCCACCCGAACCCCCTCGCACCCAACCTGGCATCACGAGATCCCCTGAGAAGCTGTTCAACCCTTCTCAGACCTCTGGAGAGAACACCATTACTTCTTTTCATCCCTCTCCAGGCATCCCGACACCCGGGGTCTCACCTTGGCTCTTTAGCCAACCACACATTCACAATTCAACCTTCTTGTAGCACCAACAACTTCAGTATGTGAACAATCACAAATAGGTCTAAACATACATCATTAGATACTTCAAGGTATAAAGGAACCCCATTAAAGGCGACACAGCAACTGCTGCACATTCTCGGATCAAAGCAGTCTATAGACTGAAATGAGCAGTTTCAATCACATACACAGAAAGTATATCTAACCTCATCGGAATGTTATGAAATTTCAGTATGTTATAGAGAAGACATAGATTAACATTTTCCGTGAAGAAACCTAAGCCTAAATCTCAATGTATTAAGAGCAACAATTTGATGTCTTCTCCTCAAAATTCTGCAGCAACTCTAAGATTTAGTACCTACAGGAGAACTATCGTTTCACCACCTTAATCTTGATCATTTGCTCTCAAATTTTGATATGTCATTCCTAAGGATGTATCTTACAACTTTCATTAAGAATTTAATGTCCAATTCTTTCTAGAAAATTACAGAAAATTCGTGGAATCACCTAAGGTATTGCTGTTTTCTAAAGTACAGTTTACTAATTCAAGGTAAATGCTCTTAACATCACATTTTCTCATTAACCTTGCTATAACTAGATGCTGAACTTGATCTAATGAATGTTCTCTCAAGTAAACTTGTTCTTTTCCTTATCCACATCATCAGAATTTAAGGCGACACCAAAACAAAAGGCTTTCCATCTATATTTCTCTAAAACAGAAGCATCTTATACTGTTTTCTTCTATTTTTAGTTCAACCAAACTGCAAATTTCTCTACCAATCTCTATTACAACACCTCAAGACTCTTCCACAACATCTAAGGGGGTGCATGACAACATTTCTGTTCCAGAAATAGTTTCTGGAACAGAAATGAATTTTTCTATTTCTATTTCTGGACAAGTTTCTGAGGAAAAAAATATGTTTGATAACTTAATAAAATTTCTATTTCAGAAATAGAAATTCGTTTGATGAGCAATAGAAATTCGTTTGATGAGCAAGAGGAGAGGCAGAGAAGAGGCGGAGGCGGAGGAGAGGCGGAGGCGGAGGCGGAGCAGAGGCGGAGGAGATCTGTTGCCGAGGGGTGCTCGGACAACAAGTGGGGACAGTGGGTCGCGGTGAGGGGCTGGATTCGCGAGCAGATGTGGATGAGCAAGAGAAGAGGCGGAGCAGAGGCGGAACAGAGGCAGAGAAGAGGCGGAGGTCGCGGCGAGGGGGTGGATTCGCGAGCAGATGTGGATGAGCAAGAGAAGAGGCGGAGGAGAGGCGGAGCAGAGGCGGAACAGAGGCAGAGAAGAGGCGGAGCAGAGGCGGAGGAGAGGCGGAGGCGGAGGCGGAGGCGGAGGCGGAGCAGAGGCGGAGGAGAGGCGGAGGAGAGGTGGAGCAAAGGCGGAGGAGAGGCGGAGGCGGAGGCGGAGGCGGAGGCGGAGCAGAGGCAGAGGAGAGGCGGAGGCGGAGCAGAGGCGGAGGAGAGGCGGAGGCGGAGGCGGAGGCGGAGGCGGAGCGAGAGGCGGAGGAGAGGCGGAGGAGAGGTGGAGCAAAGGCGGAGGAGAGGCGGAGGCGGAGGCGGAGGCGGAGGCGGAGCGAGAGGCGAGGAGAGGCGGAGGCGGAGCAGAGGCGGAGGAGAGGCGGAGGCGGAGGCAAAGGCGGAGCGGAGGCGGAGCGGAGGCGGAGGCGGAGGCGGAGGAGAGGTGGAGGCGGAGGCGGAGGCGGAGGAGAGGCGGAGGCGGAGGCGGAGGCGGAGCAGAGGCGGAGCAAAGGCGGAGGAGAGACAGAGGCGGAGGAGGAGGAGGAGGCAGAGAAGAGGCAAAGGAGGAGGTAGAGAAGAGGCGTACGAGGGAGAGAAGAGTGAAATTAGGATTGGGAGAAATCAGAAATAGAAAATTTCTACTTCGATTTCTCCTCATTTCTATTTCGGAATAGAAATCTATTCCGTAAATAGAAAATTTGATAAGCGTTATCAAACAAGTTTCTCTTAGAAATTGGTGCAACAGAAAAATCATTTAAGGAATGAAATAATTTTTATCATGCACCCCCTTAGTTGCCGACTAGGCTGTCAAGGCCCATACCCCAGCTTCGGCCCAAAACTGGATTCTTTTCCCTTCGTTTATTTTGCTCGACTTAGTTTATGCGGACACTATACTTTCAAGTTGTAAATTTCCTTTATCTTGAATACTAGCAGTGTTTTCGACCAAAAAAAAAAAAAACCCATTCAAGTGGGAACCAATTGTCTGTCATCGTATTTCAATAATTTGACACATGTCAATCCCCTACCTCGTCACCAATCATTGGGTATTTAGTCCTATGCTTCTCAATGGTCAAACATGTAACAACACTACCCACATGATATGCATGTGATTTCAGTTTGTCCTTTATTACATTTCCTCCTGTGATAAGCACGTGGCAGCATGTTTAATTTCGAGTGTCATTAGAACTCAATCTGTATACAGCAGCCATTTACTAATATGAGATTGTGGGTGTTATAAGTAGCTAGCCGTTTGATTTTTTAACTTCATTTGCTCCACGAATCTGGAGTCCATGATATAACGCAGCAAACACTAGAACCTCCATGGCAATGAAACCTTGAAACTAGCAAGCCATCTCCTTCACTCTGTCCCCTATTTTTTGACAAGTCTCATTGTGCTTAAATTAACTAGTGGGTCTATGGAATCAATGGATGATTCTCTTTTCCAATTTTTCAGAATCGATCATTAGTGGGTTGTTCTCGGTTCTAAGATGAGAATCCCCTACTCAGATTATGTTTATCAATAATATCAATTTAGTTATAAACCTTTTAATTTAGTCAATTTAGTTTTAAACATTTTGACAATTTACTAATATAGATGATATGGACGTCAATCGTTCTACATGATACATTCGACGCTAACATGGAATTTTTTTTTTTGAATTTCTAAGTTTTTTTTATTAATTCTTTCCTTTTCTTTTCTTGTTGAGGACTCGAGGCTTGGTAGTCGACCACTAGGCAAGGCTACGACACTCGCCAGTCACCGAGCCTCGGTTGGTGATTAGCTCTTTGTCGGTCTTTATAATAAAAAATTAATTAAAATAAAAAATTTCAAAAAATAAATAAATAATTTGAAAAAAATTTACGTTGACATTAGTCATGCCATGTAAAGTGGCTAATATCCACATCAGCAATTTCCACCAAAAATTAGTTGGATTACAATGGCAAATTGTCAAAAGATTTAATACTAAAATAGTCGAAGTAAAAGGTAATTGACATAAATACAATAAGTTTATGAGTTTTTTTTTGATAATTTCCTCCATTGAACTAGCATATATGCAATGAGTATAAGAATTTTTTGGTAATTGCTCCATTAAAGCACTGATAAATTTTTTATCAAATAAATGTACTCTTTGGTGAAACTCCTAGCTTTGGCCACACAAAAAACCCTACTATTTCATGACCATTCCTCCTAAAAAGAAAGTTTTAAATTAATAATGTTTAGGAAAATTCCAAATAAGAATTCGAAATATTATCATTTTCTTAAATAAAGATATGAAATGAACTTTTCTTTTTATAAATGTCAAATCATTTCAAATAATAACATGAAATGGTCATACTAATTTGAAAAAAAAAAAAAAAAAAAGCCATACCCTCTCATATCAGTTTCGAATGACTTTTTAAATATTTTTTTTTCTGTTTTTTTTTTTCTTTCCCTTTTTCTGTTTTTTCTTTTTCTTTTCTTCTTTGTCGCCGGGATCCGGCGGGGGACAACCCTCGCCGACAAAAAACATTAGAAAAAGCCTTCCCGTCACCATTTTACACCGACTCTCCTCTCCTCTCCTCTCCTCTCCTCCTCCTTCCCACTCCCGCTCTCTCAAATGCCGCCTACGTAAGCAATCCCATCCCCATCAATGGATCCGCCCTACCCGAAGCACCGATCCTATGGGCCCCAACCGAGGACCGCCGCCGATCCTCCGCCGCCGCCGCCGCCGCCGCATCCGCATCCGCCGGCGCAGCACTCCGACAACGACCGGAGCAGCGGCGAGCTCCGCGCCCTCGACTGCAACCTCTCCGCCCTGTGCGACCACATCCAGATCGAGGGCTTCAACTCCGGCGCCTTCTCCGACCTCGCCGTCCACGCCATGGGCTCCACCTACCGCCTCCACCGCCTCATCCTCTCCCGCAGCTCCTACTTCAGGTGCCCCCCCCTTCCTTCTTCCCCACGAATCGATTCGCATTTTCTCGGTCTTCGGGTTTTGACGGTGTGGAAATTGGTTCCCGAGGTTTCGCCACTTCGGCTGTCTCGTTCTGTCGTACTTTCGATTTTGATTTCTTGTATGTCTGCCCAGGGAACCTTCCTTGAATTTTGTAGCGTGCCTGCTCGTGCCCTGAAATGGGCGAACCCGTTACGTCTTCCGTTCGCCTTGCGTTACGTAGATGAGACTTGTCGGTCGGTCGAGTTGCTTCGTGCCTCCATTCGTGTCGTTCTGTCCATTATCCATACAGTTCGTGCTGTGTAGCTGAGTACACTTCGGTCTCCTTAGCTTTTTGGCCCTTTGTCGGCGGTTCTTTTTGTCCTTTAGAGTTGATGTGGAAAAGGAGATGCATAGAATGAACAGAGAATGCCGCGTTTGTTGTATTTCTTATGCTGAGTGACTGAACCCAAATGGTATTTTACTTAAGTTTTTATTGTAATTAGTGGTTGATTTGGTGCTCAGCTTTATCTTGGTTTACTCTTCTCAGAAACATGCTCCACGGTCCTTGGAAAGAAGCTGGGGCTCCAGTTGTGACCTTGCAAGTCGATGACAAGAATGTTAACCCCGAGGCCATTACAATGTCATTGGCTTATTTGTATGGGCACCATCCCAAGCTTAATGTTAATAATGCGTTCCGTGTTCTTGCCGCCGCTTCCTTTCTTGATCTTCAGGTAATTGCTATAAGTGTGCGGAACCTATTGTTCTTCATCGTTTTTGTAGATTTCATTTTGTTTTTTACCTGTCAATCTGCAATTGTGGTTTACCTGGGTGCCTACTGTTCTTCGTATGTTGCACACTTTGGTTTTCTCCATAGTTCCACCAAGTGCTCGACACGTTGGTCCTCTGATGCTATCTAAATGATCCTGATTTGCCCAATGTCTGTTTCGAGATTGTCGTGATGAAGAAATTTGTAAATTAATCTATTAAAAGTCAAAGCTAGCGTAAATTTTCAACACTCAAGGGGTTTCCATGTAATTAAAATTATCACCTTGTTTCTAGGGTTGCTGTTACACGCTTTCTGCTTTCTTCATATATTTCTGGGAATGTATTTTATTTTCACGTATATGCTTTTGTTGGGTTCACTTTGCATATTAGTGATAACATCATGATGCTCTGCAGGACCTATGTGCTATATGCACGGACTTCATTATATCTGAACTGTGGACCTCAAACTTCTTAGCCTATCAGGTATAAAAGACATGCTTTTGCTTCCCGTTTAGGGTGGAGCTATAATTTTCTTGATAGATAATTGACCCTATGAACACATTGATCAGGTTTTTGCAGAGAGCCAGGATTATGGCATACATGGAGAGCGTGTTAGGAATGCTTGTTGGGGCTACCTTTGTCAAAGTGGTGCCTTGGAGTTGAAAGAGGTAAAAGGACAATGTGATGCAATGATCTAGCCAATAAAAGGAGCAAGCTTCTAGCATACCTCCTCTCTCTTAAAAAAAAAAAAAAAAAATCCTTGCCCCTGAGATGTAGTTCAGAAAGTCTCCATTCAAATTAGAAATTGGAGTAATTTCTCTTTTCTCGCTTATTCTTTTTTTTTTCTTTCTTTTGGTCTGTCCTACTTCTCCCCTCACTCTCTTAGACTTTACTCTGCCTCTATTCTAAATGCTTGACATTTGATTCCATTAACAAGAGGGCTTACTTCCCTGTTGCAGTATGTTGATTTGAAATGCATCAATATAATATGCCGTGACTTAATTGAACATGAAGTGTCCTTTGTATGATGGAACTTACTAATTTTACCTCCTTGTTGGTACAATTCATATTATGTTTGGTTCTTTCTATCTTGAATATTTCCTGGGTTGTGATATATAACCTTCTTATTCCTATTTTTGGTTATTTACACGCTGTTGTTTCTTGGTTTGCATTAAGGTGCTTTCAAAATTGTCTCCTCAAACTATACATGCACTGCTAACCTCAGATGAACTTTGGGTGCCTAGCGAGGAGAAGCGGTAAGGAATCTAGGACTTTTGAGGTTCTTTTCTTTCTTGATGGCTTATATTTCTTCTTAAAAAATTAAATGGAATGTCACATTGAAAGCTCCTCTCCTTAAAGGTTTGAACTGGCAGTGTTTGCACTGCTCGCAAAAGGTGCACTTCACAGGGCAGAGCTTTCTGAGCAGGGTAGTTCTGATTCTGAGGCTGGATTGCCTAGTCTATCTAGTTCTTCCCAAGGGAAAGGAAAAAATTTGATGAATAGCTTCTCGCACTTGAAATTGGAATCTGAAGTAGGAAACTTAAGTTCAACAGCTGGATCAGAGGGATGCAGTACTGCACACAATCTTCTGGCTGAGCTTGCAGGAGTTGTTGATTGCGGAACAGGAGATTCTGATTCTAGACAATCAGCACAACAAACAGCATATGCTCAGTCAAACTTGGAGCCCACATTCTCAAGTGGCTTGGAAGGCTCCAAGACATTGAAGTCATCTACAGATACTGATGCCAGTAACACCTCATGTGCTTATGTGGCAGCATCTATAGGCGCGAGGACAAGTGGGTTAGTGAATAGTGGATTGGCTATGGAGGGGCCATCTGAAGACAATTCATTCTATCACTTGGATAATAACTGGCTTACTAGGGACCAATCGAGGCATGGTTCTTCTATGATGAGCTCTTCCTGTTATGGGATCATGCCAAATGATTGGGGAAAATCTGGCATGCCTACTCTTTCATGGGGAGGTAGGGTTGTGGGAAGACGGCAGATTAAAAGTTGTGCTGCAGAGAACTGTGGAATTAGTGGGGAGGATTATGATACATTCGTTGATATATTTGAAGGCGGTTCTCTTTTATATAGCAACATGTCTTTTGAAGCTCTCATTAACGTGAGAAAGCAGCTAGAAGAACTGGGTTTTCCATGCAAAGCTGTGAACGATAGTCTATGGTTGCAGGTTCTTTGCTCAGATCTCTTCCATTCTTGCATGTTGCTGCAGCTTGTAACTAAAAGTTGATGATGAACTTTTTAGGCTTCATTTCAAGTTTCAGGAATTTCAGTATGCCGTGTTTGTTCGTTACTTAGCTTCATCCTGCAGTGTAACTTCTAGATATTATTTGGTTTTATTTACTTGGGGTAGATGCAAAGAATGAATATAGCCTTTCTCCATCCACAATACAAACGTGTTTTGAGGGGGAAATTACGGCACGTCACTGTAGTGATCGTATAATGCGTAGACTCCCAAGGTTCTTTCTAACTTCTGCTTGGAGACACACTGGCGGGGTTGATGAGACGAGGAAACTTCAACTAAAGCCTAATACCCAGGAAGGGTGGCCTGTGCCAAATGGGCAAACCTTTAATCACACCCAAAACTTTTTAATGTACTCAAGTTTATCTTTGCAGTTCTTAACTTGATAGAGTTTGCACTAATGCTTTCTTTGATGAACATGCAAATGATGTGTCATGCACTTCTGCCGTCATGTAATAGCTAGCATGCATGCCTAATTGAAAATCAATCTTTCAATTATTAAGTGGCCTGTGCCAAATGGGCAACCTTTAATCACACCCCAGAATTTTTAAAATGTACTCAAGCTTACCTTTACAGTTATTATTTTGATAAAATTTGCATTAATACTTTCCTAGATGAACATGCAAATGTTTGGTCATGCACTTATACCATCATACCTAGAATGCTTGCTTGATTGAAATTCAATCTTTCAATTAATGATTTAAAAATATGTTCAGGTGCGCCAAAGTGTAGGTGCAATGCTGAATACTAGAATAGAGCTTTGTGGGAGCAACTTTTGTTATTGTATATTAAAAAGTGTTGCCTTTTATTGATTGCTTCCCTGGTTATTTGAGATGACTGATTAATGGCTATTATCTAGATGCTTCTAAGCCAACGGGTACAAGAAATTGTTGCTGATACGTGCAAGAACTGCTGTCTTTTAAATAGTTCGTGTGCCTGTAGACAGCCATTTGGATATTCTCATGGGGTATCTGCAACTGGTTACTGCATCCAAGAGCAAGATCAGAGCAATTCAAACAACATAGGGAGTGTATATGTCACTGAACCTGCTCAAGGTGATGGTAATGGTTTATTTAGGCCAGTACGAGTGCATGTCAGGGGACCTGTTGATGGGTTGGCTGGTATTGGACGTGGAAATACTTTTGTGCCAGCAGCTGCTTGGCCACCAACACGCTATGTCTTTTCACGTGTGCCTTTTGGTGTCGGCAACAGAAATTGCCCGCAAGCACTTGCTAATGATGATTCAGAAGCCAGAGGTGACCAGGGTGGTGATTTGTCAGGAGATGGGTTGACAGCACTGGTTGGGCTAAGCCAGGGAGGAAGTAATGCAGCTAATATCCATGGAGATCTAGCTGCAAGAGGTTATGAGACAGATCTTCAGAGCAAATTGTCTGGAACTTCTGCTGGGGGACCAAGTGGAAATGCGGTCCCTATGCAAATGCTTGATCATACTGGTGACGACAGTGGCATTCAATGGGATAGTACTAGCAGTTCCTCCATCTCTTTGGATATGAAGACCCCGCTTAGTCATTTTCCTCCTTTCCGTTTTGGGTAAGCTACTGCTTTTTTTATTGTACAAAGTGTTTAAAAGATGGACCGGAAGAATGCTGTAGGCTTTCGTGTTTTGGTTTCAGAATTTCTTTGGCTAGGTACTTAGCTGATACTATTACTTAAATCCATTACCAGTTCTCTATATATAATCTTACAGGGATGAGATTGGCTTTTCTTTTGGTTGGATGTTTCATCTTTTTTTGCCCCATGAGGCAGCAGTTTATCTGGGCCAAGCTTAGGATTTAATTCATGGATGAATTCATGTAACATATACTTATTTTCAAACAGTTTCTGGTGGAAGTTGGTTTTTGCAGACTATTGCTTGGTTTTGTCTTCTGTCAATCCTTATTGCTTTGTAATTTTCTGGAAGTATGTTTTCATTCCTGAAAAGAATGGCAATTTGAAATTCTATCTCATCCATGTGTTGGGTCTGATTTTGTTGTATAGGGTCGAATTTGTGGATGTTCACAGGCTCAGCGATGGCCAAGTCAAGCACTCGGCTGAAGTATTTTATGCAGGTTCATTATGGAAGGTAGATCATAGTCATCCGTTTCTGAGTTTACCAAATTAGATGTCTTACTAAGTTTTTTAAATGTTCTGATGCAAAATGTTATCTGTGACAACTCTTGAATATATAGGTGAGTGTCCAGGCTTTTAATGATGAAGACCCTCAAGGACGCAGAACACTTGGTATGTATTTCCTTCGTCAAGCCACTTTTAAGATCAAAATTTTTAGAATCAGGCGTAAACCCTAAGACAATATGCTGAATCTACTGGTTCCCAATTGTAACAGGATTATTTCTTCATCGACGGAAGGCCGAATACCCTGATTCCCTTAGAAAGGTCGGTTTTTTCAATGCTTCATTTGAGCATGAGAACATTTACTTATGTTTCAATGTGGATGGATGATTTTTCATAGTAGCTGGATGTGCAGTCCATATGCACGATACTCTCTAAAGTTCATTTGAAAGGAAGGGAAATTAATGCAAAGTTACAACTGACTGTCATTGAATTCTCAATTCAAACTCATTTCGCCTTTACAACTTCTCTCTGGCAGGTTCACGTCTATGTAGACACTCGTGAAAAGATTACTGCTCGGTATCAGGTAGGATTCTAATACAAAAACTGCTATTTAGATGGTCAAATATCATTTGAATAGATTATGTGGTCACTGTATAGCTTGCTAACTTCTGTGTCACTATTTCCTTGTAATTCAGCTGATCTGTCCATCAAAAAGAGAAGTCATGGTCTTTGGAAGTTTTAAACAGAGGGGTACTCTTTTGCCAAAAGCTCCTAAAGGATGGGGTTGGCGATCAGCTCTCTTATTTGATGAGCTCCCCGATCTCCTTCAAAATGGTGCCTTGCGGGTCGCTGCTGTCGTGCAGCTTGTGTGAAATGACACAAGGTAGTTTACCTCAATCCTTTGTAGATAGTGATGATCATAATAAGCTACGGATGTATAGTTAAGAATGCTAAAATTTAGCCAGGTCATGCTGGTACTTCCTGGCCCTGTATTACATGATAAGTCCTGTCATCCTTGAGTTGAGGAGTAAAATTCAGAGAATACGCCCCTTGAAAACTCGTGTAGGTTTTGGTGTATCTCTTGAAGATCTCAGAATTGTAATTAGCTTGAGAGAAAACAAAAACATCTCCGATGGCATAATCGGAGTCCTTAGAAGTTATTATATATCTATGGGCTCCCTCATGCATAGATGTACAAATTAGCCTCTTAATTGTTTCCATGATGGAACTAATCTTTATTCTGTTGATTACTTTGAGTGGATTTAGCTTCAACGCGAGCTTGATCAGTCGAATTCTAAGGGTCCATTTATTCCCATCAGTTAGTACTGAAGGGACCGGTCCCTGCCGTTGTCCGAGCTGCCATTGTGGCTAGTAGCCACCCGCACTTCACTTTTTAGCCGGTTGATATATGATGATGCATATAGTTTGTAGGCGGTTCATGCTGCTGTTGTCGCAGTTACTGCTGGCAATGCCAAGGAGGAAATGATCGACGGTTGTGGAGTACTTCGGATCTCCGATGCATGGAGAGTGTTTACAGTTAACAGTTATTATGTTGATGCATGGAAGTATTTGTGAGATATATGAATTTCTAACGAACATCTTAAGCTAAATTCGTCAGTAATCAGTATGGGAACACGAGATTGTCATTAATATATGAAGTCTTGACGTTTTACATCCACCACTGTGTAGCCGTCTTCCCAGAAAGACCAACTCACTTCATCCAAAGAATAGAGCCATAAATTTGTAATGGTTCTGCACAAACTCCTGAGTGATCGGGCCAAGTCTACTTACCATGTCGGCATAAGTTTTACCTACATTGTTATTTATCGTGAGCATATAATGAGTTGGATATAAATTTTCTTATTCCCCTTTCTAGAGTATATTGCAGTAATATGCAATTTTTTTTATTTTTTTTAATAAAAATTCCATCCATCGAGTCCAATCTCTCATGTGCTAACATTAAATAAATATCTTCAGGGCACTCCTGGAAGAGTAACAATTTTCTGTATCATTGATTGGGAGAGATACTACTCTCAACACTCCAAGCTCCACTATTTCCTGAAAATGTTCTTATCTCCTAACAATTCCTAGGATCTCCTCCTCCTATATTGCAAAAAAGAAGTCGTCAGTCCATAAAAATTTAGACTTTTAAGTAACAATTGGATTTAAACTCCAAATAGAGCCACAAATTAATGGCTTGCTATCTGTTATTCGAATAATTTCCATAGCAAGCCTTTGAATAATCATGTCCTACTCTCCACATTACTTATCTTCGATTTCCTAGCTTTTGAGAATCATGGATCCTCTAATTCATGTCGTCTTTGTTTAAGAAGACTCCTCTTTTAGAATCTTATCAACCGAATGAGCACCGACCTTTTTGACGGCTAACTCTCGATATTTGCTCTTACTGCGAGACTATAATGAACTTACTAGGCACTTGTGAAGCAAAGAACATCCTAATTATGAGCATACAATGTAGACAAATGCAGATTAGAGAAGAGCCGAAATAAGTCTAATAATGACATTGCGAAAGTCACATGCACAAAAAAGAATCTAATAATGCCATCTTACCACACCAAAATGGTAAGAGCCAAATTGAGGATTTCCCTCAAAAAATTGTTACACTTTGGTCAACATAAATGAAACAAAGTTTCAGCTGTGATGTTTTAAGGTGACAGAGACTGTCGATGGACAAATCCCTTTGACTTAAAGAGAATTTAAATAAGATTAGGAGGCTTGAATGCCAAGGTTCTTCCCGATCAAAGTCCTCTTCATGAACTCGTGCCACATTTTGATCATCTTTTTTTCGCAGTAGTAACGCAAGTCATATTCAGCTAATTTATTCTTAAGCAAATAAAGGGGGAAAAGAAAAACAACTGTACCAAGTGGAGCAAACGATCCAAGCTAATATCGTGTGTAGAATTAGATCATGCTCCGCATGAGCAAAGCTCCTTACTCTCGGACAATAGATATTTAGGCCCGTTTGGTTCAACTTTGGGAAAATGCAAAGCCATTTCCCCAAGTATCTTTGAGTGAATGGGGCATTTTGTGAAGACAAGTGTGTTTGGAAGTGTATATTTTGCAAAGCAATTTTAAAGTAAAAAAAAAAAGGAAAAAAAGAAAAGGGAGGAGGAGATGCAGCTGGGTGATCGTGGGGGAGCGGCTAGTGGTGGTGGCGCTGGTGGTGGTGGCGAGGCGGCTCGCAGCCTCAGGCGGCATCGCCTGGGTCGCTCGACCTTAGGCGGTGGCGCCTGGGTTGTGCGACCCAGGCGATGCCGCCCGAGGTCACTCGACCTTAGGCCACCTCGCCTAAGGTTGCGCAACCTCAGGTGGGGCCAAATCTGGCCACTCGCGGTTGAGCGCCACCCACTACGAAGAAGAAGACGAACAGCGAAGAAGATGATAAACAGGGACTAGATGAATAGTGAAATTGCATCTCCAAAATGCCAATGTTCAAAGTAGCCTCAGCCTAGCATTGGGCTTTCAATATTTGGAATGCTGACATTGGCCAAATGAGCTTTCAAAAACACATGCCAAATATAAAAAATCTCCAAGGAGCTTTGGGTCCAAAGCCCCTTGAGAAAGCTGAACCAAACGGGGCATTAGACTACTTCCTCTTTGGAAGAGGCTAGGAGAAATGGCGAGCGGCGGCCCTGTTGCCGGCCTTCCTCGCCCTAGAGGGTGGAGATGTGAATATAATAATTGGGTTCACAAAGCTTTAAGCCAAAGCTACAAAGTTCTCCCGCATAGGATTTAACAATGGAAGAAATGATAATTTTCCAAGAAAATTGGATTATAAATCAGACTTCATGGAACAATGGGAATAGATGGGAAAATTTATGATGTGCCACAACACTTGAGATTTTCAGAGATTCAAACCTTTGGAAACATTTTATGTGAGTTTACAGCAAATCTTACGAAATTTACTCGACTTCATCTTCTACCTTTTCAAACACAAAAGGATAATTTGTCAGCATTTGAAGCTAAGGTATGTTGCATCTTCAAAAGAATAGAGATGACAACTACCTAATTCTCCAACGATGATTGACAGAAAGGCTATGGGGAGTGGACTGGGGACATTCCCCTTTGAAATTGATAGAACTAGACGCACTGCCCTAATAAATTGGAGAACAGCCAGCAAGAGAGAGATTAAGTTGTGTAGCCGCTGTAGGGAATAACGGATCCCCCAAACCCGGATTCGACACTAAATCGAACCCCTAAACTCAAGCGGAAGCGTAGCCCAAGAAAACGACACGTATCACCGATCGTAAAGCACACCACGGATTCGAGCGTACCTTGTTAGCCACAGATTAGACACCGACGCCAATGGAGGAAGAGAATCCGGTCGAATTCGAGTCGATGAAGCCTTGGAAGGAAGAATTGGAAGCCGTATGCCTCTTCTTTTTGAGAGAAAACGCGGGAGAGAAAAGACGTGCGTAATTCTGATTTCAACCAACGTCTTTTCTCTCTCTCTCTCCCTTTTATACCTCTCCCTTCCCACGGGCCTTATTCCCGTGGGCCGGGCTTTCTGGGCCCAGCTTGGGCGGACAGGGCCTTAAGCCCAAATCCAATAAAGCTTTCATCTCCCACTCGCATAAGGTGGGCCGAACAAGATTCTCTTTACCTCTCTTCAACATTCATACTGGTGAATAATCCGTGCGACCGGCATACTTTGAGAGCTTGTTGCTATACATCTGTTAGGAATATATAGCAGCTCATAATGGGCGTCACACTCCGAGTAGATTTAGTATGCAGTACCCTAGATCGATTGATCACATCTATATCTCTCTTGATCTCTTTTAAACAATGATATATATATATATATATATATATATATATATATATATATATATATATATATATATTGTATTCACAATTATAATTATCACAAAGATAGTCATAATTGGTCGACCGGTGAATACAAAACCACAATGTGATTCTCCAAAATCGATCTTCCTCTTTCCTTCAAACTCTCAATTTCAGTCCAGCTTGCTTTTCTAGAAATGCCCCATTAGATCGAATCATCTCATGACCATTGGCAACACCCTAAGATAGCAAACACTAAATAGAAACCTTGAGAATAAGTAAGAGTCCTGAGGGGACTAAAAAAATTGAGGAACTCTTTTCCTCAAGAGTCTCACACGTCATAAAAGTTGAGATCAAACTTTTTGCCACTCTTATTGGTCGTCTCATGCATACGTAGTATGAAATACGTATTACGGTATTAACTCCTTTCCCATGGAGCGTATGTCTACACTTTTCAATACCGTACAGATGATAGTTCAGACATACCCAATGTCTAACTTGAGTTCACGTATCTACTCATACACAAAATTTATCAGAACTCACATCTGGCATCTTAGACAGATAAAGTAAAATATGTGGGGTATTTTACTTTCGGACATCGTAAGAATTATGTCCTCATCTTAACTCTCAGTTAAGGCGACATACATATTTTAAGCTTGAGCTCTCGATTATCACCTAGATAATAAGCTTAAAAACAGTCTCATCCCTATTTATCACACAGTAAACATAGGCGATTACCCGTGTGAGTGGGCTAATATAATATCTGTCCGACATACTTCTCAACTTAAAATAATGCACTGAGCATTAAGATGCATAAAGATCATACATAGATTCATAGGCATTAATCAATGAAAAACAAAATCTCATAAATGTGAACAACTCAGGAAAATTACAATTCAGTACATCAGACTCTACGCAATCCTAGAGATTTTACATGACCACAAAACACATATCTAGGTATCGGCTTTGTCATAGGATCTGCTACCATTCTATGCGTAGATATGTACTTGTAAGTTCACATCCTTTCGTGCAACCATATCTTTTACAAAGTTATACTTGGTATCTATATGTTTGGTCTTGCCATGATACTTTGGATCTTTGGTGTACGCTATAGCCGCTTGGCTATCACAATTAACCAATAATTGATTTGCGGCTTTCTCAATAACACCTAAATGATCCAAGAATCTCTTAAGCCAAACTCCTTCTTGTACCGCCGATAATGCCACGAACTCAGCTTCCATCGTGGATAAGGCTATACACGTTTGCTTCTTCTTGCTCCATGATATGGCGCCATTGTTTAGTAAGAAAGCAAATCCGGAGGTAGACTTCCTTTCATCTAAATCTCCTCCCCAATCGCATCCGAATAGCCTTCAAGTTGCGAGATCCTTTCTTTGATAATTCAACTTGAAATCAGCAGGTTCCCTTCGATACCTCGGTATTCTCTTCACGGCTTTCCAATGTCTTTGGACCCGGGTTGGATTGGTATCTACTCACCATTCCAATCGCAAAACATATGTCGGGTCTTGTACACATCATAGCGTACATCAAGCTCCCAACAACACTAGCATAAGGAACATGTTTCATTTGTTCCTTCTCTTGTGGAGTACCTGGACACAGTCTATGGCTCAATCCTTCACCTTTTGCAATAGGAGTATCTATGGGTTTACAATCTTGCATACGAAATCGTTCAAGAACCTTATTTATATAGGTTTCTTGCGAAAGAGACAACGATCTCTTCGAACGATCTCTCGAAATCTTAACTCCAAGAATGTATGCAGCCTCACCCATATCCTTCATCTCAAAGTTAGAAGACAACCATCTCTTGACGGTACTAACCAACTCCATATTGCTTCCGGCAATTAGTATATCATCAACATATAATGATATGATCACAAATTGATCCTTGGATCTTTTGATATATACACAATGATCATCATCAATCATTGTAAAATCATATGCCATTATGACATTATGAAAACGTATATATCATTGTCTTGATGACTCTTAAGGCCATATATCGACCTCAAAAGTCAACATACTTTTTCTTCTTGGCCTTTCACTATGAAACCAGCAGGTTGTTCCATATATATCTCTTCCTCTAATTCTCCATTGAGGAAAGCAGTCTTTACATCCATTTGATGTAACTCAAGATCCGACTAGCCACTATTGCCGAATAATGCGAATCGAGGTAAATCTCACTACGGGAGAAAACGTATCTTCATAATCAATCCCTTCCGTTGATTATACCCCTTCGCCACAAGGTGAGCCTTATGCCTTTCTATCGAGCCATCAGCCTTTCGCTTTATTTTGAGAACCCATTTGTTCCCAATAGCTGCGTCCTTTTGGAAGATCAACCAGTTCCCGGACTTGGTTTGATTCCATTGACTCCATTTCCTCTTCCATTGCATTAATCCATTTTTCCTTACTAGGGCACTTGAGCCTCATTGATATTTCTTGGCTCATCCTCATCTTGTGGAGCAACCATAAAAGTTTCCCCTTCAATGTCAAAACGTCGACGGGGAATACTTTGGCGACTTGTTCGCCGTATGGGAGATTGTACACTTTGCACATCATTCCCTATTGTACTCCCACTTGGATGAACTCCACTAATATCTTTATCTTGATCCAAGGTTTCAAATAGGGAGTTATCTTCCCCTATTTCGCCCTTCTTAGGAAACTCATCCTCTAAGAATGTGACATCTCGAGATTCATATTCGGTTATACTCCCACTTTCCGCTCACCAATGAACACATACCCTTTCGAGTGTTCCGAGTATCTTATGAAAATACTCTTCTTTCCTCTCGAGACCTAATTTCCCAAACTTGTGAGAGGACTCATGTGTATAGGCAAAGCACAACCCCATGGCTTAAGAAAACTTAAGTCCGGTTTTCTACCCGTCCATAACTCATATGGAGTGGAAATAACGATTTGGAAGGCACCCGGTTAAGTATATAGGCGGCAAAGATTAATAACGCATCACTCCAAAAGGTGATAGGTAAATTAGCATGCGCCATCATGGACCTAACCATTTCCAGTAGGGTTCTGTTTCTTCTCTCCGCAACACCATTTTGTTGAGGAGTATATGGAATAGACAACTGTCTTTCTATTCCTTTTTCATCACATAATTTTCGAACTCATCGATAAATATTCTCGACCTCGATCGGATCTCAATGCTTTTATTTTCTTGTCTAATTGATTCTCTACCAGGTTCATGAACCTTTTAAAACAACTTATTGCTTGATTTATGAGAAATCAAATAGACATATCCGAATCGAGTATAATCATCAATAAAGGTGATGAAATAAACAGCCCCATGCCTTCCTCTCACATTCATTGGACCACAGACATTAGAATGGATTAAATGCAGAGGAAATTCAGCTCTTTTTCCTTTTCCAAATGGTTTTCGTGTTGCTTTCCCTTCTAGGCAATGCTTACATACGGGCAAATCGACTTTTCAATATTGCCCAACAAGCCCTCTTTGGCTAGTCTATTCATACGCTGTTGGCCAATGTGACCAAGTCTAGCATGCCACACATTCACATCATTATCATATTTATTAGGAGATGTGATAAGGGAATAACAAACATTAGCATTAACATAATCAACATCTAATACAATAAAACCATCTAGAAAATAGCCACAACCATAGTAATTTGTATTCAAAAACAAATTCACACCTCTACTACGAAGTTCATATTAAAACCTAATCGACCAACACTAATACAGACACTAAATTCCGACGAATCTCCGGAGCATACAGCACATCATGAAGGAACAAAGTGCGTCCACCGCGCATATTCGTTGGCATGTGCCAATTCCTTTCACTTCAGCTCCGAGTTGTTTCCCACATAGATCCACTTAGTTTCGGTAGGTACTCGTCGGAATTCCACGAAGGATCCTCTATCCTTCGCTACATGGTCCGTCGCCCCGAATCCACAGTCCACAAAGGATTAGACTCGGTTAAGAACACGAGAACTTGACACATAAGCAAAGTTCGAAAAGTACAAGGGTGTGCATACCTTCTTTGGCTCACGACGGTCGCGAGCATAGTGACCCTTCTTGTCACGGTTGTAGCATTTCACCCTTGCTAGCTTTTTCATGTGAGGACGCTTTCCTCTATCATGTTGGTCAAACTTGGGTTTCTTCCCTGAAGGACCGACTTCTTCCTTGCCTTTCCCCTTATCAAACCAGCTAGGGCGCTTGCGCTTGGAGCACGAAGCTCCATTTGAGCTAGAACTAGCATGATATAGATCAGCTTCCGGCTTAGCCGCCAACAGGCGGTCCTCTTCCAGCTCAAGATGACGCATTGCATCCTCAAATGTTTTGATATTTTCATTATGAGTTAGGTGCACCTTCATATGCTCCCAACTCTGAGGCAAGGAACGAATCACTGCTTGCACCTGCTGTTCATCTGTGAGGACATGGCCGGCGTCTCTCGGCTCGGTTATCATATTTGACATCTTTCTAAGATGTTGCTTCATGGTCGACCATGAGGCTTCTTATAAGAGTCAAATCGATAGTGAGCGCCTCGCCTAGTCACCGAAGTATGACCAAACCTAGCTTCCAGTGCCTCCCACATTTCTTTGGCATTGTCAAAACGCCGAAACTCTCGCATGACATCATTTTCCATGCTGCTCAGCAACGTGATGCGAGCTAGAGAGTTCATTCTTTTCCACACAGAAAAAGCTTCTTTGTCCTTTTTGTGCTGTTCAGTGGGTCCCTCTTCAGGTTCTACCATGGTCATGACAAGAGCCTCAAGAGATTCTTGCTCTTCCAAAGCACATACTGGATTTTCATTTGCCAAATTTCATAGTTGTCTCCAAAGTGAGTTTTTCACCTTTGTTCATTTCAAAGAACTATGCTTTTTTTTGTAGTGAAGCCATTGATCCGAACACATCAGAAAAATATGCACGAATTATTAATGCCTATCATTTATGCATCCCTATTTACATAGACCCATCATATTAATGAACAATTTCAAGTAAGGCTTCAGAATCAAAAGGTCACTACGTTTCCAATCATTCTCCAAAAATCCTAACTTAAAATTATCATTAATATGATTGTCATATGCAAAATCAATTCTATGAAGTTACAAAAACTTCTATAACTACCCTCGCCTAATTACCCACAAAGAACCAAAGAATAACAGAAAGCAACAAATAATTGAATTCCAATAAAACAATAATGCTTTCAATCAATACAAATAGGTAGTAATCATTACATAATATGTCCACAAATCACACTTAACATATATCAGTCAATACAACTAACACCAAGTCAGCACACGAACTGGGAAAGATCCTATTTTCTTCAATTTCTTGATCTTTTCCCTTGAAACAATACAGTAATATTCATTTGCAAAATCCATCACAATTTTCTTATAGGAAGCAAACTCCGTTGACATCTCATATGCGATTCAACACATCTTGCCATTCAGGTGGAAGAGTGTTTATGAAAAATCGCACCATCTCTGACTGTGACATTGGACGACCATTCCATATGACCTTTTGAATTTTCACGTTGACTTCAAGGACGTGATCAATTAAGTCACCACTCTCCCATCGATGATCGGGCTCGGCTATCGCCTAGACGGCCTTTCCTTTTGTTCACTCCAGAATCGCGCGAATAGGTGTGCGCGCACCCTGTGGGAGGCATTGTTCCCGCAACAAATGCAGAACAAATAATGGATTACATATAATCCACATAAACTTAATTGAAAAAGAAACACATTCTTTTCCTCCTTTTTTTTTTTTTTTTGATCAACGGTCAAAGTCAACGGTCAACGGTCAAGTCAACGGTCAACGCACGTCAGTCAACGGTCAATGGTCAACGGAGGTCAACGGTCGTCGGTCGTCGGACCGGTCAGACCGCTCGCGCGGACCGACGCACGTGCCGCGCGTGCTTGGGCTGACGTCACGCGACGTCGGCCGGCACGTGCGCGCGCGTGATTGGCCGACGTCACGCCGACGTCGGGCGGCACGTGCGCGCGCGTGCTTGGGCCGACGTCACGCAAATGTCGGCGGCACGTGCACGCGCGCGCGTGCCATCGTCGGCGGGTCGGGTCGGGTCGGGTTGCGGGTCGGGTCGGTCGCCGCTGCCAACCGACGTCATCGATGACGTCACCCCCCGTTATTTACCGTTGGGTGACGTCATGATGACGTCGAAGACGCTGCCGGTCCGCGGACCGGCGCGTGCCGGCTCGCCGCCGGCGGCGCGCGCACGCCGATTCGCCGACCGGCACGTGTGCCGCACGCGCTGGCGATCGAGCGCTTCCGGGCGCGTCGCGCCCACGCGCAGCGCCTTCCGGCCGCGCGTATGGGCGCGTGCGGCGTCGCCCGGCGGCGCTCGAGGCATCTCCAGACTCGTCTCGACGTCGCCCTTCTCCCTGTTCTTTCAGAATTTGGTTTTGACATTCGAAAACTCATGAAAATGGCCGAAGAAGTCTCGGGTGTCGGGATTGCTTGCCCCGATCCGTACGGCCGAACTTCCTTTTGCGAAAAATCAACCAAAACACATCAAATTGATCGAGAAAACGTGAACTAGGGCTCTGATACCGATGTAGGGAATAACGGATCCCCCAAACCCGGATTCGACACTAAATCGAATCCCTAAACTCAAGCGGAAGCGTAGCCCAAGAAAACGACACGTATCACCGATTGTAAAGCACACCACGGATTCGAGCGTACCTTGTTAGCCACAGATTAGACACCGACGCCAATGGAGGAAGAGAATCCGGTCGAATTCGAGTCGATGAAGCCTTGGAAGGAAGAATTGGAAGCCGTATGCCTACTGTTCTTTTTGAGAGAGAGAAAACGCGGGAGAGAAAAGACGTGCGTAATCCGATTTCAACCAACGTCTTTTCTCTCTCTCTCTCCCTTTTATACCTCTCCCTTCCCACGGGCCTTATTCCCGTGGGCCGGGCTTTCTAGGCCTAGCTTGGGCGGACAGGGCCTTAAGCCCAAATCCAATAAAGCTTTCAGCCGGATTCTAATTTCTGATGGCAAAGCAAATATCCAAAACATTTCTTCATGAATGTGAATTGAAGAAAAGTCAGATATGTTAGCAGGAGTTACCATAATTATCTAATGCAAACAACATTTAATTCATCATAAGCAAGTATCACAAAATTCAAAATAAAAAGCTTACGACATGACATCTATTTTACTATATTTGCAGTCATGCTTTTACTTTTTAACTATTGTTAGAAAAGTAATAGAATGTTCATTGCAGCTTTATGACGACTATTACTCTTCAACGACAAAGTTCCAAGGAATTAAATTCTAACGTAGAAAGATCAAAGGTGGGTGCAGCTTTTCCAACTCGTGAGAGATTCACATTAGGTAGGGCTGAGCAAGACAGACTGATTGGACCAAGAATTACCTAGACCATATCGACTGGTTGGATCCAATTCTCAGGATTGCTCATCCGGTTCTTAGTTCCAAGGAGAACCGGATCGACTATATTTAAGTGCATATATTTTTATTTATTTCTTCAAAAAAATTAAGACAAGAAAGCGGCATGAATGGTCTTAGCAAATAGCGATTTGCTTTTCTACCATTGTGCTTAAATCTCTCGTCCTCTTCCTTTTTATTCCTCCCCTGTTGACTGACCCTTCCCATTATCTTCCAAAAGGAATATTCCTCTTTGTATGCTTTGTCCCTCGTGATCAAATTCCCTTGCCAATATGTCGCCAAAATAAAATGGAGACAATCTCCTTTGTTCCCACTTCGATTAATGCCACATTTGTCGCCCCTTTTTACATAGTCCGAAGGAATTAATTCCTTCGATCAAGCTAGCCGAAATTTGCCAGAGAAAACTATGATAATAGAAAAATTAACTGATATCAAATGAATTTCTCTTTCAATAAAAACAAAAGAATAGAAAAATTTAAAGCAAAGTTACCAAACGAGCCACAAATTACTAAATTTACAACGTCGTGGGGGGAAGTGGCGGAGGGGGAATTTACAATAATACCGAAAAGTCGGGGTCCAAAATGTAATTCCCCAAAGAAAACAGTATTGGTAAGAACGCTAAGCTCAATGGCGTGACTCGATCGAGGGGGGCACACCGCAAGAAAGTCGCGACAGGACGACACGAATACCTTCAAATTTTGCCTCACGCCCGCCGGAGCCGAGCGCCGCCGCAGCCGCCGCCGCCGCCGCCGCTTTCGCAGATCAAACCGCCGCCGGAGCCGAACGCCGCCGCCGCCGCTTTCCGACTTCAATTCGACCGTTAAGCCTCTTGCGGGAAGGAATCCTCCGAATCCTCCCGATTCATTTCCCTCCTCGCCGCTCGCTTCGCTAGGTTTTCCTCTCCGGATTGCCCTAATTCTCAGCCCCTTCGCTAGGGCGGCTGCTGCGCCTGCAACAACTCCGGCTGTTCCGCCTTCGAATTCGCGGTCCGCCTTCGTCTGGAGCTTCGATTCGAGCCTCCCGCCGCGCCGCGCCGCGTTCGGAAACCCTAGTTTCGAGCTTCGACTCGATGGGTTGGTCCAGAGATGGGTTTCCATAGATGGGTGAGGGGCGGTTCTTCTTGTTAGGGTCTGGAGTCTAATGGGTGCGTTGACGGGCAACCGGAAGCGCGGAGATGAGTTCTCGAGCTTGAGCAACAGGGAGCCGAAGCTGCACGGTTCGCCGGGCTCTCACGCCTCGAAGAGGCCGAGGCTGTTCTCCCCCATGCAGCAGTCGCCTGGGCGGGCCGTTCCTTCGAAGAGCGCCGTCTCCAGGATCGCCAGATACCCGGAAGCCGCGAGCAAGTTGCGACGCGAGGTCCATGCCCCGGTTAGGACGAGCAAATTCGGGTCTTCTGCGTCTGCATTAGGTAGAATTTCTTTCGGTAAAGGAGATTACAGTAGTGATTATATGGGTAATATTATGTACAAGTACCAGAAGGCGAAGGCGGGTGCGTTGGGGTCGCTGAGATATTTCACGAGAGAGAAGGAAGTGATTGACTTGGTGGATGACGAGCCTAGGAAAGAGATTGTGTCCCTGGATTCGAGTGTAGAGGAAATAGATGGCTTAGAAGATGGGAGAGAGATGTCTGTTGCGTCGGGTAGTAGGTCAAAGGATGGAAATCAGGCTGCGGCGAATGTGCAGGAATCCATTGTGTCGGAGCTGAGTAATGGGAATGCGGGGGTGGAGACTCCTGAGAAGATGATGTACAGGTTGTCCTTAAATGTCGATGATCCCGAGATTCTGAGCAAGTCGGCCTACCAGCAGTTGCTTGAAAATGCGAAGAGGCGGGATGCTAAACTTGGAAGTTTGGATTTCGAAATTAGATTACATGAGGAAAAGAGGTCCTTGCTTCAAGAGTTACGTCCAGCCAAAAAACCCGATGAGGTAATTTCCTTCATTGATTTTTTACTTTTTATTTCGTGATAGGTGAGTTATATTCACCAGATTGCTTGGTTCTAGCTCGTAGAAAGCAAAGGATTACAGGACACTTGGTTCTGATGCCACAAATTACATAACACTTGGCAAGTTTAGGAATAGATTACCTCCTAGCTTCTTTAAGCTTATTGTTTTCATTTTCTGATCTCAGAAAGTACCTAGTGAACCCTTCATTCCTCTTACGGATGAGGAGGAGGCAGAGGTTCAACGTGCACTTTCAGGCAACCGGTATGAGAATAGAAAGATTGTTTGCTCTAATTGGTTACCGATATATTTTATATGATAATATTGGAATGGGCATGTGCAGGAGGAAGGTTCTTGTGAATCATGAGGACTCTGGCATTCAGATCACAGGGGAAACTCTGTTGTGCCTTAGACCTGGTGCCTGGTTAAATGACGAGGTAATTTCTCATTTACTGCATCCTCTTTTAGATAGAATTTTCATTTATACTTTGAGAAGTAAAGCTTATTGTAGTTAGGGTTTATGCTACCTGTGAAGAAGGTTGATCTTGTATTGTTTCATCAGGCTTCGCCCTTTGATGATTGAATGCTGTGTTGGAATGTACCAAGCTCTTTATTTGTTCTTACATCCTCCCTTCACAGGTCATAAACTTATATCTGGAGTTATTGAAGGAAAGGGAGAAAAGAGATCCACAGAAGTTCTTGAAGTGTCACTTTTTCAATACATTTTTCTACAAAAAGGTTGATTCTTTACTGTTGCTATTTAATTCTGTCTGAACTAGCTAAGTTTCTTCTTTAGTCTCGGTCCTGATTTCTCCCCTTATCATCTCTCAGCCATCATTGTGTGCTGTATGTACATCAAAAGGGTTCGGCTTTAGGATTTTCTTGGGTGCTTAGTTAGGAGGTTTCTAGGGCAGGATTAAGCATGTCAATGGATGTTTAAACTTTGGTTTTCCCCAAAAAATTTTGTTGCACGCAAAGGCCAAAGGTCACTTGTTGTGTTGCTTTTCGAGAAACCTGCATTTTCTGCTATCCAAGTATACAGTTTCTTCTTAGGCTTCCAATATTGATTAATCACATTTACAATCATCTTTATCATCATGGATTCGCAGATTGCCCTTTGTTTATAGAATTCTGGTTCATTGACTGGAAAAACTTGTCAATACTTTGGGATTTTATTGACAGATTTTTAATTTACATGTTGAGTTCCAGTTAATCAGTGGCAGGAGCGGGTATGACTATAGAGCTGTCAGAAGGTGGACTACCCAGAAAAAGCTGGGTTATAGCCTAATCAATTGCGATAAAGTAAAGCCCTACCGCACTTTACTAATTTTATTTTTTTTCCTGTTACAGCACTTCAATAATCTTAGCTTTTACATTTTGTCCTCTTGATGGTTCATCATTAATTTTGCCTTCTGTTTTAGATATTTGTGCCCATCCACCAAGAGATACATTGGTGTCTAGCCATCATTAACAAGAAAGATGAGAAATTTCAATATTTGGATTCCCTTGGAGGAAGGGATTCTCGAGTGCTGAATGCACTGGTATGTTTTTTGTCGGTTAAGATTTGACTTTAATTTGAGCTGTTTGTGTTATTTTGAAGAGAGAGCGACAGGGAGGAGGAAATGGGTAAGAGATGTAGTGGAGATAAGAGGGTTGGGGGGAAGGTGAGGGGTTGGGACAGGGAAAATGATGAAGAGACCACTTCTTTTTTGCCACTTTTTGCCAATTGTAGCTTACGGTAATCTTAACTAATGTCTCAGGCCACATACATTGTGGATGAAGTGAAGGACAAGTGCGGAAAAGTCATAGATGTAAGCTCGTGGGAGCAAGAATATGTCTCAGACTTGCCTTCACAGGAAAATGGGTGTGTATTCATTTGATTTCTTTATTTTAATGTGCCTATGAGTCGACTCCTTTCTCCATTTATTTTCCTCTAGCCTTGTATTTTTGTTTTTCATGTACTGACTGTTAGGAGAAGTAACGGCATTGGATGTTAAAGAACAGCAAAAGGAGCCTAAAGCAATGCTAGAATTGAGAAGAATTGAAGTTGGAACAGGAAATAGATATTCTAGGGTTTAGAGAAACCAACATTTTTAACTGAAAGGAGAAATGAAAAGTCACTTTTTGAGACCTATCTATACTGTGGTTACATATGTGAGATGATCTCAATCCTTAATGAAACATAAACAAATTTTATCCTCAACCATTCAACCTCATTAAAAGTCACCTTACTAATACATACCACTTATTAATTCTAATAACACAAGAAAAGACTAAATAAAGAAGAAAATCGCTTAAAGTACTATAAGTAATTTTGCTCTTGCATCAAGAAGTCTAAAGATAACGAACTGTATGTGTAATGGATGAAATAAAATGATGGCTGAGATAACCAACGTTTCTGGAAAGTGGAGGCAGAGGAGTGAGGACTTTCTGATTAATTGGAGGCAGAGGAGTTAGCATTCCCATGTGGTGAGCTTCTGAACATCGTCAGAAATGTGAGGGCATATATAAATGTGTAAAATTCATCTTTATTCAAGATTTCAGGATTATAAACTGAAAGTCTCAGTTAGATTGAGTGTGCTTCAGATCTTATTATGAGCAGAGAGTTGGAAATGAGCTTTGCAAGCCAAAAGATTACCTAAGGTAGTTGGTTATCTTTGTTGCGCTGGTTTCTCAGTTGCTTTTGCTTGCTTTGCTGAAATCTTTTATCTGGAGCAATTTGTTTAGGTTTCCTTTTTATTGTGTTGGAGGAGGACTTATCTTTACAAATTCACCTATATTCTATGAGCAGGTTTGACTGCGGAATGTTTATGATCAAGTATGCTGATTTCTATAGCAGAGGGTTTGAGCTTTGTTTCGACCAGGTGAGGCATAAAGTTAGGGATGGACTAGTTATGCATCTATGAATGCCTGCTTCTCCTTTGTGCATTTTGAATTGTTTTCCTTTATCACCCTGTTAATCTTTTGATGATCTGTAAATTTGCGCATATATATGCCTGTTAGTGTCAGCACAAACCTTAATGGGGAGATAAGTCATATGCTTATTATACTATTGGTTATGTACCTTATCAACAAGAACTGAGATTAGATGATGCCACATATGCTAGAGGCAGGATTGTATAGGCTTGTAATGATATCCACTAGGCCATATGGGATGGATTGCTAGAGGTTCAAGCAAAGACTAGCTTATAAAGTGAGTGTAGCTGATAGATTTAAGTGTTATGGAAGATGGAGGGAAATGAGTATGCTTGTTGGAAGGCTTTGATGGTGGAGGTTCCCATCCTCACCATTTTGTGTACTTTATTTAGTATTTAGGGCTTTAATCGAATGACTTGATATTTTATTTCCACTCATAGTTAAGTTCTTGAAAAGACGGATGGAGACTTGGATTGGCTCTGCTTTTTACTCTCCTAGCTTAGGTTTTTTTTTTTGGTAAAGATTCTAGCTTAGTTTTTGTTTCTAGTGTCCTAAAAAAATACAATTTGGTGTAAATTTTAACACGTCATGGTCATATGGATACTGTTTATGCACATCTTGAATGGCTCTTCTGCTTAGATATTTGAACGAGAATTGAAGGAATTTTTTTCCTTATGTATTGTATTCAACTTTTTGTCACAGGATCATATGCCCTATTTTCGGCGGAGAACAGCAAAGGAGATTTTGAGACTAAGAGCTGATTGAAGATGTTGCAAATGCATTTGGATTCAAATTTGAAGATTTAGGTATTAAAAGACGAATTCCTTTTGGTCAATAGCCCCGGGCAAAAGCCTAATGGAAATTTTCATACATTTCTATGTCTTGAAGCCGATGCTGTCAATAACGCTGTTAAGGCATGTGGTTTACCCTGAAAGGGGACTTTGTACATACATAGAATGGAGCACTGCCCCATGAACAATGAGTTGCAGCGTGCAAAGGTTAATAGGCATCTCAGTTTTGAAGTGCTCTCGCTTCATCTTGTGCTTGTTCTTGTCCTTTTTTGAAGATTTACCTCTGGAAGTGCAGAAAGGTACTGAATGAGTTTTCCTTAGAAAAGTTTGTGGGAATGTTGGCTATATATTTGCCTATCTTGAGTCGAAATTGAATTGGAAGGAAGAACTGCCTGTTATTTGAAAGTGTCAGCTGTGATATAAAATACATGTAAGTACTAATATTTTGATGTACACTATCGAGAGTAGTAATAATTTTTTTTTTTGGGAAAATTCTAAATAAGGGGCCGAAATGGGGTTATTTTTTCAAAAAGGGACTCGAAGTGAACTTTATATCAAATGAGGACCTAAAGTGGTCAAGGAAGTCTGGAGCTTGTAGAGACTAAAAAAAGTCAAGCCCAATGCCATCGTTGCCACGTGAGAAACCAAATAAGGAAGACGATCCTTGCTCTGCTCCTGCCTGCTGCTGATAGGCTGTAGTGGTGTTGGAGTCTGATAAAGTGTCATCCGGTGGCTGCGATGGGGGGAGCGATTCCATCAACTCTCCCACTGACATCTGCAATCAAAACAATGTGATCATATGAAACAACCCATCTTAAGTACTCCGCATTTTTTGTTGCTGAAACAATCTTGAAGTATGAAATGAAAATAGTCCCACAGATGTTGCTTATATGCTAATGCAATCATTAGTATTTTATTTTGGCCGTGGGAAACTGATGAGTCTCTGGGACTTTGACATGCTCTATAGGACTTAGGGGTAGATCCAAACCTAAATAAGTTTTACAATACAAAACGGGTGTCTCTCACCTCGCGAGGAGCAGCAACAACTTCATTGTGCTGGTTGTCACGGAAGCTCAAGCAATCCCCTTCTTGATTGACAGGGGGCGGAGCGTGACCCCTCATCGCCTTCTTGTCCTTATTGTTCATTATCCGACATACCACATAAGGCAGAGCCTATATATATATGTATATATATTCCCGAACGATATTAGGAATAGAGAAACAACCCCTAACTAAAAAAGCATGTCCCAAATGTTATTTATAACCAATCATCTTGTGCAAACGAAAGAAAACCGGAATGTTACCACAGTTTCGTCATGAGCATCACCCAAACACTGACGATTTAGGTGAAATTCATGCATCACCCAGCTGGTCCTTTTGCCATTAAGCCTGCGGCCTTCGTGGAACACTAGTGTGTTCCTTTTTCCTATCAGCTCATCAGTGCGCTTCCCCATGATTTCGCGTCCCCTGCGAGTCTGTTTCCAATAACCATCTTTGGTTGTCCGCTCGCAGCGGACCGCTTGAGTACTTGTGCTTCAACCGACAGAAGAAATAATGCTACTCGTCGCCGAACTTGTCACCGAACATGGAGTACAATTCCCAAGGCTTGTGTTTGAGTAGATCGATCTCCGGTATCATGTCTTCGGGCTGTCCGAGAATCTTGGCCTTCAAGTAGCCCAACAGAAGCTCGTCAGTATCGGGGTGGAATCTGAATCCGGGACGGGGTGACCTCATTGCTTCTGAGATTGGGTTCTGCATCTGGATCACCAAATTGTGCAAGCAGAGAGAGGAAGAAAAAGAGAGGAGGACTCGGATCTTGTGGAGCGATTGGAAGTGAGTTAGGATTAATCGAGTCTGCTGAATTATAACGAGAGAAGCTTTGTTTTTTTTTTTTTTTACGAAGACTTTGGCTGGTTCAGGGGACGATCTTTTAAAAATTCCATAGATCAAAGTGCCATCCCATGCCCTCTCTCTTGAAGCTACTTACTATGCTCGATTTCTATCAATCATTACATCGTTTTTCCACACCGGACGCGTTTCATGATTCACTGTCTTTCGCCGACCTTTCGGTCTGTGAATTTCTAATACATGCAATTTAGATGTGATGAAAAAGTCGGGTAGAAAGGAATATTGCGATTGGAAGTAAAGTAGATTAGAATTCATAGGGGGGCATCGTTGACCTGCGGACTGCGTTGTCCAATTATGACATCATTTTCATCTCCGCCGCCTTCCCTCCCCCCACACGTCAGGTGACCTCCTCTGTGCGTTTGACAACAAAATCATTTCTTTGGCGGAAAAGTAACTTTGGATTACGTTTTTCTTAAAAGTATCGCTTATATATTTATTAAATTGAATGAACATAAATTATTTTTATCGTTCACAAAAATATTTAGACAAATTATTATTAGTAATGAAAATATTTTGTACTAGTTCGTTATTTCAAACTATATGAGCAGTTTTTTTCTTTTTTAAGGAAATGTACTCTGATGGGTTTTTATGTTTGATGGACCTACTTAAGCCCATCTGCTTATATTGGGCCAAAATCCAGCTCGTAAATGAAGACCCATTGAAGAGTGTAGTTATCGTACAATAAAAATAATTTTAAAAAATGGGGAATTATTTGCAATTATGTTATCTGAGCAGTTATGTTATTTGAGAAGTTGTGTTTTAGAAGAGAGAGATACGTTTTATCTGTTCTATGTTCTCTCAGTTTTCCCTCGAGACGCTCGCCCGCCACAGGGACACCCTCGCTGGCCCTCATGTGTGGCTGGCCAAAGGGAAAGAAAAGAAAAAAATAGGAAAGAAAAGAAAAAAAGAAACGGGGAAGAAGAAAGAGAAACCAAGGAGAGAGAGGGGGATTGAAGAAAGAGAAACGGGTTGAACTAGATGAAGATGCTGCAAAAATTCATTCTACAAATGACATGTCTTTGACTAAACGAAGCACGATGCAGGCAAGGAATGGAGTGCAGGTGTCATCAATCAGTATTTACTGCCTAACTCGGTTTGCTACCACGGTTTTGTTAAAAACATTTACATTCTGACGTCATTCTCGTAGAACAAGAGAGAATTTCCCTAAACGGACAGTGCTAATTATTCTTGATTTGCTCCTACGTGGTGGACCACACGCTAGTACATACACGTCAGTTTGTTTTTGTAAATTATTATAGCTCAAATTACACAAGTCAGTTCACCATCCAAGTGTAACGGCCCCAGTTTAAAGTTTAAACCAAAACTATATATCAGGACCATGGTGTTGTTCATTCATCAATTTAAGCTACCTATATTTTGCTTGCCTAGTCCATATGTTTTACACAAGCGACTGCTATATACATACTCCAAAAGAACAAACTGTATTTTAGTATGAAGGGTTAATACTCTGAAAAACCCCAAACTGGTACACTTGTGACAAATTTACCCCAAACTATTTTTTTGACCACCAAAAACTCTAAACTGGTATACATTTGACAAATTTACCCCAAACTGGTACACTTATGACAAATTTACCCTCTGTTAGTTTTCGTTAAATTTTATATTCAAATTATTAAGTTAAATAACAGGTAACAGTTGACCGGTATACCAATTTAGGATTTTACACTCCATTTGTCACCGTTTACAATTTTTGTGATTTTTTTGTGGTATTAATCCAATTTAGCATATGGTATATTTGCACAAATTTATCATTTTTGGGTTTTTTGCAGTCAAATAAATTAGTTTTTGGTAAATTTGTCATAAATATACCGGTTTAGGGTTTTTTATAGTCATTTGGGGTAAATTTATCACAAGTATACCAGTTTAGGTTTTTTCATGTTTATAAAAATATTTTTGAGTAAATTTGTCACAAATGTACAAGTTTGGAGTTTTTCAAGGTATTAATCCTAGTATGAAATTGAACACCACCAAAGAACCAGTCCAAGCAGAGGCAACATATTCTCGTATACCTAGACAGCTCTCATTACCTCTTTTACTTTATCCAACAATAATAGTCCTATTAGTTAAAATATGCAATCAGGTCTAAATCTATTTGAGACTTCTCAGGCCACTCAAGACAACGGAAAGTAGGAATAACAATCAAAGAGGAATTTGCCAAGCTAACTAACCGAAATCGTCCTCTTCATCCCCATTTTGACTCGTAAAGAATGGAATGAGATAATTTTTGTCCAGTGCTGTAAATGATGCGGCGCTGCAAAGAAAGAAGCGAGCACATGATAAGCCCGACTAGCTAGCAAAACCAAAACCTTGCTTGGTAAAATGATGGAAGACAAGTTTCTCAATATAATTACCTCCTATGAAACTCTTTAAGCTTCATTTTGAATTTGTTCCCAGATGATGAATCCTCCTCCTCATCATAACTGGGGGCAACATAGCCATGGCTGCGGTTGCCTTCTAAGTTCTGGAAATTATGCTGGAATAAAATCAGAGTTAGCTGCAGGCTCACTGTGCTATGATTATAAGCATCAAAGGGCATCCAAAAGTACTGTATTGAGACCCATCCAGAAATGATCATTAAATTCTATCTATTGTCCTCTATAGTAGAGAATCAAGCAGAAATTCTCCACTGTAGCATCAATATATAGAAAATGGGTCAAATGATAATTCCAAGTGAAACATTGAATTTGCGGTGCCAGTGTACGTGACACTGTCCAACAGACAATAAAAGCTCCAGAAAAATCCTCAAAGAGGATCTTTCCCTAAACTCCTAGTCAAATTTCGGACGTTGTCGCATAGGAAAAATTAACAAATCCTAAAACAGAAACAAAAAAATCATAGGTTTTCTACAGTCTCTCTGTTCCTTGTGCCCATCCTATGCAAAATCAAAGATCGAAGTTCTCCCCATTCCTTGTACCCATCCTCCGCAAAGTCGAAGACCCAAATTCTTTGCCGGTTGAGGCAAGAATTCAAAAACAAGAAGAAAATCATATGCTTCTTTCTTTGTTTGCGGAGACCCAAATTCTCTGCCGGTCGAGCAAGGCGAGGAGCGACGAGAATCGAGTCACGACGATGACCGGGCAACGATTTGGTTGAGGAGCAGCAGGGGAGAAGAAAGAAGAAAATGTAAACATCTAAATAAATAACCTAAACTTAATTAATTTAAAATTTTCCCTTTTTTTCCAATCACAAATTTCTGACAAAATTGCCCATATTTTAATCACCGGAAAATGTCTGCCGGCGAGCTAAGGTCCTCAATAGAGATTAACTTGATCACTTTGAGTCCTTATTTGTCATAAAATTCACTTCGGGTCTTTATTTGAAACAATGAGTCCACTTCGAGTCCTTATTTGACACAAAGTTTACTTTAGGTCCTTATTTGTAAAAATATACTCACTTCTGGTCCTTATTTGGAATTTTCCCTTTAAATTTTGAAGTACCCAATAAATCTCAAGAACTTCAAGAATTTTTTTGTGTGAAATTTAAATATTTTTACATCTTTCAGCATTTATTTTTGGCCCCTAGCGAGAAATTGTTGAGTGTTATACAAATTTGAAATGGTTGAAAATTATTTTCCATGGGATCTAATGATCCACGACCGTCTTTGCACATTGAATAAATTTATCTAATAATTACTCCTTGATGGAATAGTTATCAATAGCAAATTTATCTCAATCAATTAGTTATCTAAGTAAGAGAGTCCAGCGCTCGATAAATGTATTTGATCTGTAGTATGTATCTTACTTATAGCTAATGAGGTCGATGTCTGAATGGACTCAACTATTTCACACTTTCGATCTACAATCCCATGCACAAGTTATTAAATGTTGGTTTGACCGGTTCAAACCTAGCAAATTTTAAATTTTGAAAAGAACAAAAAAGCTCTTATCATGCATATTTTTTTTTGTGAAAAAAAATTATATTGATTATTCAAAAGGATACAAAAGCACATAACCTTCATAACAAATTAAATTGAAACGGAGCACAAATATTGAAAAACAAAGCATAATCCGAAAAATAAAGATGTTCAACGGAGCACCAACAAGGTTAGCACAAATTTGTTTCTCAAAAACAACATAGACAATTAGTGGATTTCGTGGATTCGTCAATGATGAGCACACGTTAAAAATTCATATTTCAATAATTACAAGTTACCAAATTGGTGGTGCGTGCTTAGATTTGGCTTCCTCTATATCATTGTTGTATGGAGACAACCATAAATAGATTGAACAAACCTAGAATATAACATGTGAAGGAGCAAATTTTCATAATTTAATGTGACGCCAAAACTCTTAAAATCATCATTGAAACTAGATGCAGATGACTTGTACATGAACATGGTAGAGGGACATTGAATCCTTAAAAACATATTTATTAAACTCCTAGATCTAAATTGAGAGAGGATAACACCTATATTTAAAACTAGATCGGGAAAGTTCAAACTCTTAAATCGAGAACTAAATTTGAAGAGAGCTCCCAAATCTAAATCGGTAGAGAAGGAAAAGCGAAAAAAAAAAAAAAAAAAAAAAAAACAATAAAACGTAAACAAAATCAACAAAAGAGAGAAGAGGGTGAGACTAGCTCAAACCCTCCCCCATGGCTTAAGGTTGAAAAAGACATCGGAAAAGAGAGAGAAGAAAGAGAGACGATTTTTGGGCTCTCTAAGGAGATTTGGCTTATATCATGCATGATGTCAAATGCTAGAAAAATTTCTTGGAAAAATGAATGCGGCCTTGGCACTTGTGGATCCTTTACACCAACTGTGCCCCGGCCCGGCCTAAGCTTTCCAAGTCCAACGAATCGGGTCAATAGTTCAAATGGGCCAATCCATTTTGGGCTTGGCTTGTTTATCAAAAAGTTCTCTTTGTTTCATTTTTTTTCCTATGCACTGAATTGCAACATTTAAATATGTGTAGTTACCAAATCATTAACCTGATTGTTGAAAAAAAAAAAAAATCCGTACACGTTTTAGTCAAAGCTTTATGCATCCAGACCTCAATTGATGCGGTTATAAATTTTAGCCGCCGCCAAGTTGTGAGGCCCACATACGCTAGTCGTGAAATTACACGACTCGAGCAAAGTCATCGAAAATCTTATATAAAGTCCTGATCGAATATGGACAAGTTTCATTTCTGGCTTCTAAATGGACACCAGACTTCGACTTGCTAGAGCTCGTTGATTTCGGGGATTGGCTATTCACTTTGCTAATTCTATTTTGTTTTGGGGTTTGTGTGTGTGACTTGGGTTTGCAAGAGATCTGCGCATGGCTTGTGGGCCGATTTTGGGCTTTCCAGGCTAGAACTGAAGCTGGAAACCCGGGTGGCCCCGAATTGGACCGGTCAATGTATCGCGGCCCAAAAGACAACTTATGTCTGGTTCTTGCTTGAGGTATGGTTTAGTCAAGAACCGGGAACAAAGTATAGGGTCCGTCTGTTTGGGAAAAAGAAAAAAGAAAAAAATGTTTCGAATTTTTTTTTTTTACATTTCGATAATTGGATAATGGAAATCAATCGATTTATGGAAAATATTTTTTATGGACCGAAAATAATAAGTTTAGGTTGGGAGGAAAAATGACCTCTTCTTTTAACAAAAAAAAAAAAAAGTACTTTTCTCAAAGCACTGAACAAATGAAAATATATGAAAATATTTCTCTTTATTATGAAATTTTCAGCGAAATAAACGTTCAGCTTGTTTGCCTATGAGTGCCTATGGGAGTAAAGGTATCATTGCTCCCTCTATTTATGTTGATCTTAGGGTTATTTGAAAAAAGAACAGAATGCTAACGTGGATTGTGATTCTATGCTAACTAAAGACCAAATATGATGACATGGAACTTTATCACAATAGGTCTAAAAGGTCAATAGTTTAATCCTTTTTCTCTCTACTACCAGAAAAAAGAAAAAAAAGAAAATCAAAGGCTTTTACGGAGCTCACCACTTTGAATTTCATGTTGAGTGGCCACTGCGAAGGATCATATGGCCATTCTTTTTTCTTTTTTTCTTGTTTTTAGCTATCTCTTCATTTTTTTTAATGTAAAAACTTCTTTCAAATAATTTTTTGTGATAAATGATGACATAAGATACATTTATTGATCATTTATAGTTTGATGCAACAACTCAGACATTTGTTGAAATTACGTTTTCTTATTTTAATTGAAATATTAATATGGTAATTATTCTTTCTGAACAAGATGAAACTTCATGAAGTGAACTTAAAAAAAGTTCACTAATCAAGAATATTTGAGTAATGCTCTTTGGTATTTTACTTTCAGTCAAAAACAAAAATACTTTTTACTACACTTTTTTTTTTTTTTGTATTATGATTTATTACGTGCTATTCTCCCCTAAATGATACTAATAACGAATATTAGTCGAACTTTTAAATTTAATTTCATTCCCTCTTTTAGAGATTTCTAGCTCTCACGCCGGTCATAACCCTTATTTGGAAATCAAGCAACCGTGGTGGCTACGCTTTCGTCGTGATCATGAACCCTTGCTCAAGTGTGATGGCGTAGGATTGGTGATCCTTGTTAAGATCTAGGTAATAGCTGATTTCTGCTTGCATTCCTCTCTACCTCTCCCTCACACGCTTACTTTTCCCGCCTTGGGTTTTTGCTTTTAGTAGCCTTTCTAGTACTTTGACAAAATCACATTTGATCTAGCTATTCATATATGTACTATAGATCGATTAGAAATATATTAGATTCAGGACAGTCGGTTTGGCCATTTTGTCAACCATGGAGTGAAAAGGATTTAACTTGTGGTTACAATCTTAACCAGACTAAAGCCGCGACCAAGTATCAATTTCAAATTACTATTCCACCTCCCTGTTAATGTAGGATAGGTTATGGTTAATCGAATGTATGGTTTTTGAACTTTTCTACCTTAATCGCCCCGCCGAAAGGACTTCGAAAGAAAGTTTTGATATTTAATGTAATCCTTGAACTTTTCTATTAATTAATTTAGGCCTGAACATCCAAAAATTTGCTCAATGTAGTCAGTCTATTAGGTATATCACCACATTAAGTGTGTGTTATTATTATTATTATTATTATTATTATTATTATTATTATTATTATTTTATGTGGATTGTCATGTTAGCATTTATGAGGCCAAAATAACGAGTCATTTTCCAAGTCAGCAAAACTTCATGAACTCGACATAAATTATGGCCAAGTTAGCTAATAATGTCATAAATTTTAATGAAAGAAATGCATTTATTAGATTTTTGAAGTTCAAGCATTAGATTGAGCAAAAAAGTTTGGATCCTGTGTCGGACCCTGAAGAAAAGCACATAGCCACCCTTGTCATCATACCATAAATTATTCATGTGTTGAATTGATGGACATGATATAACGAGCCAATCATTATGTCCATGTTATTTGAATTTTAATCAACTTTGCATTTTGGTTTAAACATAAAACCATTCTAAATGATAAATTTTACTTTCAAAGTATTGCCAAAGTACATTGCCCAACAAGTAAGAGAATTTTCAATAATAACAAGGTTGTGCTGAAAGTTCTTCGCCTTTTAGGCTGGTTGTGGGCGAGGACGGATTCAAAACCTCGACACCATGTTCGGAGCCATGTGCTCTAATCGTCCGAGTTATAGGCGCCGCCTTTCTCCATCGGATATGTTCTCGGAAGTACCCTAAATTGAAAAAAAGGACCTTATCTTCGAATTGTCAAGGTTTGAATCTGCAAATCAATGGCCAGTTCAAAGGTCACACCAACAAGTCTAAGTCCCCCTCAATTAAGACAAGAAACCTACTCCTCAAGCCTTTGAAATGTTCCCCCTACTTCCTTAAACTGGTAGGTTTAGGTCCATTCCAATCCCACGTGCTGAATTGTCCAAATGGCTTTCACCCCTTTTTGATGGCCTAACGATACAAGCTGAGTCCAATTTCGGCACAAAGCGTTCTTAATCTTTGACGCGTAGGCACCGGACTTGAACATTCAAATGATAACCTGCGTTTTTTATTCATCTCGATTATGCGCTGCCGAAGTCATCACGAGAAAATGTACTTGAAATGTACTTGAGTTGACTGCGCTCGTATCGTAATCTTTACGTTCATGCCTGCGTTGCAGCTTATTATGTGATCTGTTCACCATGTCGTCGTCGTCATCATGCATTGAGCCTAATGGATTGACAAATATCGTGATTTTGTCGTAGATTTATATGTAGACAACAGGCTAGAAGAGCCTTTGAAAGAGTCGATATAGACGATTTCCTTTACGTCATTTGGCAAGAAAGATGGCCAACTGGTTCTTCTCACGTTTATTTTGTTTGTATCGTCTTCTTCTGGCATGGATGATAAAAGAAATCCTTCCTCGAGGGCTTTTCCCTCATACTTCATAAAAGCAAAGCCGTTTCTCTTTCCTTCTTGGTCAGGGATAAGATCTAACAATGTTAATCATTGGAACAAGAGGATTATGTCACAATTCCGCTTGAGCGAAAGAGATCAGGCCGCAAGTCCACCATGGGACATAAGAAAAGGTTCTTTTTTGGCCCCCTCCTTTTGTCCTCGTTAAAACGATGAGCAGCGAGAGACCATAGCAATCCCGTCAATTTTTTGATTTAGGGCATAATTATTTCTCTCAATCTTGCGGCTTAAGGTTAGTGAACTCAATATTGAGCTAGAGCATGTTAGTAGACTGCTATTCTCTTCACATGAGAATAAACATGTCTCACTGCAAAATTCATTGTATCATTAAAGTTCAAATGGTTGTGGCTTTGTGAAAAATAGTGAGAGCGAGAAGCACTGGATTAATCATGCTTGGTGGCACAATTGGAAACACTACAATTGACAAAAGCTAAAAGAGTAGGACATTTTTCCGATTTTTTTTATTTTTTATTTTTATTGATGGGTTATAAATAAGGATATTATCTTACATTTATATTCAATTAAGTTTGCATGTGGATAATGTCCACGATTAGTAATCCACCGGTTAAAAGTATGGTTAGAGAAAGTTTTCTCCTACCTGAAACTAGAAAAATATAGCCTGAACTAGAATACTATTGAGGAGACGCACATCCCCTGTACGAAGGGTCACATGGGAAATTGTGGGAAATTAAAAATTGATTGTGGGTCCACACGTGCCAACTGCATGCAACAACTTGCTTTTGAGGCAGAAGCCATAAGAAGGGTTAAGGAAGATTCAAATGGTCTTTTAGTAATTTACCTCATGGAAGCCTATCGTGGCAATGTTGTTCTCAAGCTATATCAAGGATGAAATTTTCTCAAACCATGCTCATTATAATTGGTATTTATAGGTTACTGATATTACTCACATGCAATTTAAAAAAAATAAAAAATAAAGTAGGTGATATCTATATTTGTAACCCACCAATCAAAGATATGGTTGAAGGTAATTTCCTCTACACATTTATATAAATACTTTGCGTCCTTTTTACAATTGTTTTCTATACATAGTGTTAAGAAATATTCACAACTAAGAAATGATATCTAACTAAAGAAGAGTTGAAATGACTAGCATGGCCTTTAAGTCCGATTATTGTTCCTTGTGGCAAGCTAAAACTATCGTTCCCTAGTGATGGATTATCACTTTGCCCATCTCTAATAGCCTCCTCTCTTCCCACACTGGTCAATCTCTCAAAACGTGTTTAAGAACTGTTAGCTCATCATAAGATTCAACCGTTTGAAGGGTTGTGCTGAAACCGGTCAAGTCCTCAAGAGTGGAACGACCCAGACCTTCCAACTTTGAAACAGTGGCGATTCATACGATTTGCCGTACAAGCAACTTCCTCCCACCCAGCTTCGCTCCGCCTATAAATAACCCCAATTTGGGACCGTTTCAGGACACAAAACAAAACCTCAAATGCCTCCCCCAATCCTAGGCAGCTTGCTCATTCTTCATAACGTAGTCAGCATTGTCAAGAAAATGGGCAGCAAGATCTCTTCCCTCGTCTCCAAAACCAGTTCTCAGCAAAAAAGCACCACCAGCACCACCACCGGCACCACCGGCACCACCAATGGCACCACCACCACTACCGGCACAAGCAGCAGCAGCAGCAGCACCAGCACCAGCAGCAGCGCATACACCGGACTAGCCAACATCATTAAGCTCCTTCCGAGCGGGACTGTCTTCCTGTTCCAATTCCTCAACCCTCTTTTGACCAACAACGGCGAGTGCCACACTTACAACAAGTACCTAAGCGCCATTTTGATTGCAGTTTGCGGCATTTCGTGTATTATCTCTTGCTTCACCGATAGCTACACGGGAAGTGACGGGTCGACCCACTACGGGTTCGCCACGGCCAAGGGCATCTGGCCTAGCTCAAGCTCTAGCAGCTCCACAAGCTCGTCGGGGTATAAGCTTCGGTTTTCGGATTTCGTCCATGCTTTCTTGTGTGTGGTCATTTTCTTAGGTCTGGCGTTGTTGGACACGAACACAGTGAAGTGCTTCTATCCGTCTTTCGAGGACACAGAGAAGACTGTGATCATGGTTCTGCCAACCGTGATCGGCTCGATCTCGAGCACGCTGTTCACGTTGTTCCCAAGCACGCGCAACGGAGTCGGGTATTCTTCAACCAGTTCCACCTCCACGACCAGCACTACCTCGGAGAGCAATGCCGAGACGGTTTGATGATGCACAGAAGCACATATGCAGGATACAAATGCAACCACATGCATATTTCCAAATAAATGAATCTAGGGTTTCTCATGTTAGACTCATGTGCTCTACGATGAGCACATAATTACAATTGTACGTATTTGTTGCCATAGGTCTTACAATGTATTGTTTTTTCTTCTTTTTTTTTTGGGTCGAACGATGTATTGGTTGATTTGGTCTATTTGTAGTGGAATTCATTAATTTATTAATGTCTTTTGGTTAGTCTGTCTACACGAGTTGTATACATCAATCATATTCAACTTCATTGATGGCAGCCAAACTTTTATTTCAAGGATTCAAATTTTCTGAAAATATTTTCTTTTTTTTTAGTTAATAATGTTACTGTTTCATATCTAAGCATATCAATGACAAGCAAATTAGAAAAACAAAGCTACGTTCCACATATGAGTTTTAAAAGAATAGATCGGTGTACGAAGCTGCCAAAAATAGTGGGGATACTTTGAAATTTAAGAAATAACGTATTTCAATAAAATTATTGCTTATTTAAATTTTCAAAGTATTAAATTAATCTCAACACGTTAACAAAATATTTCAATTGACTTTAGATGGTTCACATCTTTCGAAATCTTATCTTAGCCTCTCTCTTGAGAGATAGTTGAGGCAATATAGAAATTTGGAAATATTAGGGATTGCATCTAATGGGATTTGACGATGCACATTTGTTTTAGCGCGTTGAACAAATTTATCTGATAATTACTCCTTAATGGAATAACTATCATTTAGCAATTTTATAAATCAATTAGGTGTCTCATGTTCTATAAAATATATTTGAGCCTCCAGTTTATCTTTCACTTTTTACTTATATCATGATGTTGATGTGTACTTGACTTTCTGAATCAATCAAATTCTTTCATAAGTTGGAAACTTCGCTACAATCCGATTTATAATTTATTAAATATTTTTTGACCAATTCATAACTAGCAATTTTTTTTTCCATTGGCCGAAGTAGGAAAGAAAATGCTGGGCTTGTTTTAGTTGCATAAAGTCGGTGTGCCACGGGCCGATATTTTAAATCATGCAACCACGAATCTTCATTTCCTTTAAGGTTTTACATTTTTATGATTCACACTCTCGTAATTAATAAAGGGAATTTTAGAGAGAGAAACTTTTGAGGATGTACAAATTAAATTCTTGAATGGATACAAATGAGATGTCTAATAATCTTGCAATGAGATCAGTCCGTGTGTTACATAGCTCATGAGGTAAACGATTTTCAAATGGCGGAACTTCTTCAAGTTATTTACACAATGACCAAATAATGAAGGTACACAATCGATTTGATTGCATTGCCTCTTGGCGAGGAAGATTTTGTTAGCCCCAAAGACGGTAAAGCTGAGATTAGTGCTGAAAATCTATGTACTTAATTTGTAAGTATTGATAAACTTCAATGCTAAAATTAAAAATTATTAATGTATCCAATGGTAATTGACAATTGACATCTGAATACGAAGAATTGATTATTAAAGATAGAACAATGGTTATTTTCGATAGGTTTATTATTGGTAGGGGTGAGCGCGGTTCCCGGATAGAACTGAGAACCGGAGAACCAAACCAGAGGGTCCGGTTCGGTTCCCGGTTCTAAAGGAGTTGGTTCCGGTTCCTGGTTCCCTTTTTCTAGGAACCGGCTCCTTTAGAACCAATTAGGGTTCATAAAAATCCCCAAATCAATAGTTCAGTTATCCTCTCTCGTTCTCTGCCTCTGCCTTGTCCCCGACGCCACTCGCCCTCGATGCCGCCGCCGAACGTCGCTCGTCCCGTTGCTAGACGCTAGTCGCCCCTCGCTCGCCCCACCCTTTCCTCCCTCAACGCCGTCAGCCCTCGCTTGCTCCGTAGCTCAGCCATTGGACATCGCTCGCCCTTGATGCCACTACTGGACGCAGCTTGTTCCCACGATGGATGCCGCTCACCGCTCGCCCAATCGCCCCTGAGGCCAGTCGCTACTCGCCCAGCCGCCCCCAACGCCTCTCGCCGCTCGCCTTTCGTGCCGGTAATCTCTGCCACCCCCTCTCTCCGTCGTTTTGCGAAGTGTCGCAAAACTGAGTAAAGCCCTTTATTGTCCTGCAAATTTCAGTTCTGCTTTAGTGTCGTTTTTTTGCGCAGCCTGTGCATTTCGATCGAAAGAGAGGAGTGTGAAGGTGGGTATGTTTAGGGGAGCATTTACGGCATTCAATTAGGTCAAAAATTTTGGATAACGTAGAAATTGAAAGTGAATTGAGACAATTCATTTGCTTATTAACAAAGAGTTGGCTTCTGTTGCAGTTCATGATATGCTGTGGCTTTTCATTGATTTACTTTCTTGGAACCATTGTCTCCTGGCATATCTTGGCTCTGATCGGTGAATGAGTTTAAAAATATCAAAAAGTCGTTCTTGGTGATTTCATCTTCAGGATGCATTCCCCATGTCATACAAATTTTGGGTTTGTTCTTTGTTCCAGAGTCTCCTAAGTAGAGGCATAGGCATTAACATTTCAGTGGCAATCCACTTTGACACACAATCGAATTGGTGCAGATTGTCATTCTAAATATATGCTAGTTGTGTAAAATCACATAACTCAATGATGAAGCCAAGATTATGAACTTTTCATTGTAAAAATAGCAGAAAGTCATTCATAGGTAAAAGTCCACCGAGAGAAGGAGTTTGAAGTCACATTACAGAAACTCAAAGACAAAAGTGTCCATATTACTCAGGAAGCAGCCGATATTAGAGTAATATCTGAATCTCGCTTGTCTTTTAGATAATTTGGAAGCATCTATTTTTTGCTACTGAGGTTTCTCATTTCACTTGCCTTATAGGACTATACAGAGACTTTTGAATGGCAATCTCAGTCCAGAATTCTAGATATGTTCCAAAGACGCTATGCTCATCCACTTATAGTGAGAATGCCCTCAAAATTATATGGGTCAACCAAGATATTACTATGTGGATCAACTATACAATCACTTTTATGTTCTTGTCCTTGATTCCATATCAAGTCTTCTATAAGATCTAAGAGCTCCTTAGTCATATTTTCTAATCTTTTCCATTCACATCTTTTTAGGTCTTTTGTTACCCTTTTTAATCTAAGTCTATTCTATAAGCTCCTAATGAGTTGCTCATATGTAGAGAATGTAATATAAGGGAATTGTTTTATGGGCATAACTAGTTTTTTAAATGTGTAGTCAACATTGAAATCCTATATTTCTTTCATCGGACTATTTGTATGCTTAGCAAACTGTTGAATTCTTCCTTATGGAGCGTAATCCTTTTGAACATGTCCAATCAAACCGAGTTGGCAGCTTGAACTAATATAGCCAATTGCCCATTTATTCAATGATGATGTAATTTGATGATGAATCTCTTTACTCGATAATTTAAGTCTTTCCTAAGTGGATGCTTGTAGTTATTCTCTGTGTCTAATGCTTTTGAAACTAGACCACTATCTCAACATTTACTACTATTATGTGTTAACTTGTATGTGGTTCTCTAGTTTCCATCACACCAATTGATCTATTCCATTTGACTTCAAATTAGATGGCTTGGCTGAATTCTAATTGGGAATGGATTGTGAAACAAACACAGCTGCACAAGAATCTTTTAGAGCCTTTCATTGCCTTTAGGGGGGTTTTGCTCAATATTTTGAGTTGCAAGGACTCCATGGTGCAACATCTTTTGCAGTCTACCTCCACCCTTCAAAAGGTATAATTTAAATTGACTAGTTTCACTTGGTAAGTCATTGCAATTCTTTGTCTTATTTTTGTTACATGCCTTTCTACAGGGTTCTAGGTTTTCTCAAGCAGCTGCATCTTTACACGAGTTTAAGTACATTGTGGTTGAGTGCAGGGAGCCAAGTTCTACATTATATTGGACAAGAAGGGTAAGATTGTCTGGTTTAGTTGAGATTTGCATCACTCGATAGCAAATGGACATGCTAATATGAACTTTGACTGTGCTACTGCCTTTTTCTACCCTTGTTTTTTCTTCCTGTAACTATTGTTTCATCTAAGAGATAGATCTTCTCATTGTAGTCTATGAAGAATAAAGCTATACTTATGAAAATTCAGTTTGTTGATGGAGCAACATTAGTCAAAGGGACAGAGATGTGCCTTTTTTTTTTTTTGGGATGCTTCTGCTCACAAGGAACTATTTTTGGCAATTTATGGACATAGAAGCTTTAATTTGTCTCTTTCCTTCTTCATTATAGCTCAAATCTGAAATAGAAATAGAAAGAAAAAAAAAACTTGTTGGAACTTGGAACCTACCCTGAAATTTGTGACAGGGTAAGTTTCAGGTTCTTTATTCTGACGGGTAGGTTCCAAGTTCAAAAAAATGAGGAACCTGTACCCGAGAGTAGATTCTAAGTTCCAGACGGAACCAAACCAGAACCAAGAACCGCTCACCCCTAATTATTGGTTAAGTCTTGCCGATCACATGATTTTTTTTTTTTTTTTAATTTTACAAAATTTAGTTATTTAATTCGATGGTAAAACAAGCCTAATTTCATGTCGTATTGAATTTTTAATTTTCAGCATTCAATTATGTTATCAAATGGCCGCATTCTTTGCTCATTCAATCAACGCTTGATTTGTTAGGCTGAGCTCAAAGACTAGCTAACCGAGCAGACTTCTACAACCCTGCCAATGCGGAGTTGAGTCACGTTGTGGTTGGCATGGCTGCTTAGTTAGGCCGACTCGATGAGCAACTTCATTTTCTAGGATCTGATTCCACAAGGAAGTGCGGTGAACTAAATTAACAGTAGAGGTGATCAATGGGCGAGTATGTTATAGGTTAATAGGCGGGCTTGGGCAATGAGCTTATGTGAGGAAGTCTAGCCCACCCATCTTGGCCTAGGCCTGGTGGGGCCCAAAAATTTTATGTAAAACATATAAAATAGATGGTCTCAGGCAATACAATAGGCCCGATCTACTGGTCGGGCCTGGCCCAAATATTTCCTAAACTTTTTGTGTTACGCTAACTTTTCTTTTTTTTAATTAAACCCAGTTACCGTTTTCCACCTCTTCTTTAAATCATTACAAGACTATTTAATTATTTAGATGTATATCCGTTTGTTGCTGAGAGACTGTATAAGGGGCCCGTGTTCGCATAATAAGTCTAAGTCCCCCTCAATTGAGACAAGAAACCTACTATTCAAGCCTTTAAAATGTTCCCCCTACTTCCTTAAACTGGTAGGTTTAGGTCCATTGCAATCCCACGTGCTGAATTTTCCAAATGGCTTGCACCCCCATTTGACGGCCCAATGATACAAGCTGAGTCCAATTTCGGCACAAAGCGTTCTTAATCTTTGACGCGCAGGCACCGGACATGAACATTCAAATGATAACCTGCGTTTTTTTATTCATCTCGATTATGCGCTGCCGAAGTTCGTTGACTGCGCTCGTATCGTAATCTCTACGTTCATGCGTGCGTTGCAGCTTATTCTGTGATCTGTTCACCATGTCGTCGTCGTCGTCATCATTGAGCCTAATGGACTGACAAATTTCATGATTTTGTCGTAGATTTATATGTAGACAACAGGCTAGAAAAGCCTTTGAAAGAGTCGATAAGACGATTTCCTTTACGTCATTTGGCAAGAAAGATGGCCAACTGGTTCTTCTCACGTTTATTTTGTTTGTATCGTCTTCTTCTGGCATGGATGATAAAAGAAATCCTTCCTCGAGGCCTTTGCCCTCATACTTCATAAAAGCAAAGCCGTTTCTCTTTCCTTCTTGGTCAGGGATAAGATCTAACAATGTTAATCATTTGAACAAGAGGATTATGTCACAATTCCACTTGAGCGAAAGTGATCATGCCGCAAGTCCACCATGGGACATAAGAAAAGGTTCTTTTTTGGCCCCCTCCTTTTGTCCTTGTTAAAACGATGAGCAGCAAGAGACCATAGCAATCCCGTGAAATTTTTGATTTAAGGCATAATAATTTCTCTCAATCTTACGGTTCGAGGTTAGTGAGCTTAATATTGAGCTGGAGCATGTTGATAGACTGCTATTCTCTCCACATGAGAATAAACGCGTCTCATTGCAGAATTCATTGTATCATTAAAGTTCAAATGGTTGTGGCTTTGTGAAATATAGTGAGAGCAAGAAGGATTGGAGTAACCGTGCTTGGTGGCATAATTGAAAACACTACGATCGACAAAAGCTAAAAGAGTTGGGCATTTTTCCGACTTTTTTTATTTATTTTATTGATGGGTTATAAATAAGGATATTGTCTTGCATTTATATTCAATTAAGTTTGCATGTGAATAATGTCCATGATTAGTAATCCACCAGTTAAAAGTATGGTTAGAGAAAGTTTTCTCCCACCTGAAATAAGAAAATATAGCCTAAACTAGAATACTATTGAGGAG